>SSNR01000520.1:181471-211177 GCA_006937965.1 Callopanchax toddi
GGTGATGGAGCTGCTGGTGGTGATGGAGGTGATGGTGGTGATGGAGGTGATGGAGGTGATGGTGGTGATGGAGGTGATGGTGGTGATGGAGGTGATGGAGGTGATGGACGTGACGGTGGTGATGGAGCTGCTGGTGGTGATGGAGCTGATGGTGGTGATGGTGGTGATGGTGGTGATGGAGGTGATGGTGGTGATGGTGGTGATGGAGGTGATGGTGGTGATGGAGGTGATGGTGGTGGTGATGGAGGTGATGGAGCTGCTGGTGGTGATGGTCCAGGCCTTTGGTGTTTAAAGCTCTTTCTGTACTCTTCATATCCTGAAGCACTTTCTGAACATACTCTGCTAATATGTGTTTTTCAGAAACTATTTCCCTGAGCCAAAATTACCAATAACAAAGCTTTCATGCTCTCTGTGTAGAGCAGCTACTTAGACCCTATAGCAATATGCTAATCATCTCCCACTGCTTTAACCTTCTCCTCTCCACCCCCCACTCTTTCCCTCCCTTGTCAGCCTCTTTCCTCGCCTCCATCAGGCAGGAAGCACACAGCTGTTCCAGCTTTACCTTCCTACACATTCAGCGCTTCTTAGCTCCTTCAAACGTAACAGGATTTGAGAGACCAGGGGCGACAATGTTCTTCTACGAAGTAACCAGTTTGTTAAAGGGTGAAGCAGCGTCTGAGGTTTCAGAGTTTACATGCTGCACCAACACCTCTGGCAACAAACTTAATTCGGCTGACACAACATCGTCTATTATTACACCAACTGGACAGGAACCACTTCACAACAAACCAGCAGCTTTTCTGATTGGTTTCCTTACTAAAGGGTTGTTTGGGTCATTCTCAACTTCTGTTCGCTTCATTTATATACAGTTAGGACCAATACCCACCTGTGACATCACTCAAAGGGGGTGGAGTCTGTAGAAACAGGAAGTAGTCCTGGCCGAAGCAATACTCATGGCTACTCCGATCAGAGTAGAAGAAATAAAGGAGAAAATAAATCAATGTATGATCAAAAAGAAGAAATGACAGTCGAGAGTAAAAAAAATCAATACAGAATATGAAAAAATTACAAAAATAGCTCCATTTAAGAAATAGACCCTAAACAATTAAATAATAATAACATGGTAGATTAAATAATAGTGATGTTTAAAACTGTTTAAAATGATTTTAAAAATATTAATTTATGCCACACTTTATACCCAAATAATTGGTCAAATTTTCATTATATTTTTTGATGCAATATTTGGCAAATTAATGACTAAGTCATTTATTTATCAATGTATTAATATTGAATTTAGTCCGGATCAGTCCTCCATAGAGAGCGTTAGAAATGTGAGTCGTTTTGATGAAACTGCAGCATCACTCTGTTGTTGTGAAACCATTTAAGTCAGTCGTATATTTCTGTCTCGCCTTTACCAGGTGAGAAATGCTTTTTCTCTTCTAATAAAAGGTATACAGGCTCATTAATCCCACTTATTGATCTTTTAGCTTCTGTTGCTGCGTATAGTGGACCCTTCATAGGAACGCAGAACAAATAAAACCCCAGCATGTGGAGCAGCTCTGTCTTCGCCTGCTGAGGAAGTTCCTCTTCAGGTTTTCCAGCTTTAACAAATAATAAGGCAACGCCGTTTTCTTTTTCTTTCCTAATCCATTGAACAGAGACTAGGCAAAAATGAACCCCCCTCCCAGAACATGACAAAACACAAAAAGCATGTCGTATATATGGGCCAGTTGCTCACACAGACAAGCATTTTCACATTTTCAGAAGACAGTGCAGATCCTTTCTTCTGAACATGCCCAGAAAGTGAGAATAACCTCTCACATGGGTTGGATGTGGCAGGTGCTGCCAAGTATTTGTGTGCAAGGGAAGCCATCTCACTGTGTGCACCTTCATGTCTGGACCACCATTTCTGGGGACAGTCCTTTATGTCAATAGTAGGTTCTGCCTTGTATCGCTCCAAAGATCTCTCAAAACAGCCCTCTTCGTCAGATGAAGAATCTTGGACAAGCATGAGAGCTGGTTTTTTTCTTGGAGGGCTCGGATGTTGCAGAATCTTCAGGCTGAACAGGTGTCTGCCTCAACCTTAGCAAACCAACGATTAGCCGCCACACCTCAGCCCTCTCAGGTCTGCTCAGACACTTCACATCCTTAAACCTAGGATCCAGTGCAGTTGCAGCCTTGAGCCATGTGATGTTAGTTTTATCCTTGCTCTTTTCTATTTGTGTTGTGAGTCTCTTTAAACTTCACCATGTAAGCTGGGTCCTCCTCAGAGACCTCCATCACTCGCAGTGCAGGCAACACCGCTGAGCAGCAAACAAACTTCTCTCCTCCCAGAAGATCAGTGATGTATCTTCAGTAAAAGAGACAAATATTTCAGTTAATAACATGTAGCAATCAATCAACTGAGGCTTCACCATCCCCTCTGCCCCCCCCCCCCCACACACACACACACACGCCCCACCACTTCTAACACAGACTTCACAAAATACTATAATATATACATGAGTTCAGTACCTGCAATTCTCCAGTGCCGTTTCCAACTTCTTCCGTTTTTCCAGCTCAGCTGTGGTTGGCATTGTGACAGTGGTTGCATGTTGGGCCAGTGCAGCTCTCAGTGGTTCCTCATTTCTCAGAACACGCCTGATCATCTCCAGAGCACTTTTCCATCTTGTTGGCACATCCTGCGTGAGCGACTCTTTCTTGATGGAGTGTGCAATTTGTTGCTGCTCGAGTTCCATTGCATTAGCTGGGCTGTGCTTAAAATGACCAACAACTTTTCTGCATTTTGTCAATGCACTGTCAAACAGACTGTTATGTAGGGAAACTGCTGTGGCTTAATGCATGCTGTGTGCAGTGCAAGGCATATGCTCAAACGGCAGTTGCCTGGCTGCAGCAATCATGTTGCGTGCATTGTCAGTAGTCAGTGTGCTGACTTTATGTTCAGTGCCCCACTGCCTGGCTACTTGCATAAAATGTTCAGCACAAGTGTTGGCAAAATGCCTTTCCTCTATCTTCATGACAGTCAAAGCATGTGACTGAAGTTACCAGTATGATGCAAAATAATGTGCCGTTACCCCGAGATAGCTGTGGTTACTCAGAGAAGTCCAGTAGTCCCCTGTTAGGGCGACGGTGTTCATCTGACCCAATGTTTCCTCCACTTTAGTTTTTTCATCCTGATACAGTTTTTGTATATTGGTTACCGTCGTGGCTCTCGAAGGTAATTCATACATGCAGTCGCCGGATGTAATGTGAATGATTTCAAGCAGTCCTTCATCCTCCACAATGTTAATCGGTCTGCAAGCTGCAGCCACCCATTTAGCTATGGCTGCTGAAAGGTTTCTGGATGTAGAATTGTCCAGGTGTCTTCGCTGAAAACTTGCAATCATGGTTTGATTTCGGCGAGGGGGAGAAGTGCTCTCTGCATTAGCTGTATGCTTCGCCAGCAGGTGATATTTGAGAGTTGATGTACTAAGATGATAGCTCAGTTCACATCGACGGTAAACACAAATTACTTTCGTCTTGTCAGTTGTACCATCTGGTAGAGTTTTAAAGCTAAACTTTCCGTTTAAAAGTCCTTTTTTACTTTCCATGCGGTAACTAGCGTCTGCCGACTTAGCATTAACGTTCCTGTTTGTCATATCCTGAGCCCCAGCGGGCACACCTCCTCCTCCCTAACCAGCTGGACAGCTCTCAACCACCCACAGCTGCAACCACTCAGCTCATCACAGCTGCCACCACTCGGCTCATCACCACATCACCCTCAGCACAAGATAAGAGGATCAGCGTCCCACCAGGAAGACGCCAGTTCATTGTGTCCACTACCCCTGTGGTAACTCTGGTCTTTTATCTTTATCCTCCATTATAGTCCCTAGTTTAAACCTGTTTGTTCCTCCCTCCAGCGCTTCGTCCTGGTTCCCGTCCTCCTGCTCCTTTCCGGTCTGCTGCCATTTAATCTGGATCTCCAGCCGGTCACTCCTCCCTCGTCTCTGCTACTCCTGGTCTCCCTGGCTGCCCTCCTATCATCATCATCATCCTCTGGTCTACCTGCCTGCCTGCCTGCCTGTCTGTCTCCCTGCTGGTCGCTGGCTCCAACACCCCCTCCTCACTCAACTCGCATGAGGTGGCGTACGGTTCCGTCCGGGACGCTAGGGCCTCCCAAGGTCCACACCTCCATCACCAGCACCACTGCCTGTCTCCCTGTCGGTCGCCAGCTCCAACACCCCATCCTCAACTCACAGTAAGACTTTTCCGTTTCTTCATCATCATCCATTCATTCCGTGTCCCCTGCCTGTGCTCACTCTCCTCTCCTCCCTGCAGTGAGGTGGCGTACGGTTCCGCCCAGGACGCTAGGACCTCCTAAGGTCCACACCTCCAGCACCAGCATACAGCATTATAATAAATTCACCTTTACACTTACCTTCCAGTTTCCACCGTTGTCTGTGTTCGCTCCAGGGTCCATCAGTAAATGAACTCCTAACACTGTTTCATTGTTTACGTCACAGACTATGGAACGCCAGGAGGGACAATAGACCTGTGCGTTCAAATGTGCGCGTTAAATAAATTAACGCTGTTAAAGGTTGTTTTGCGTTAACACGTTAAAAAGGCGTTAATTTTGACAGCCCTAATATGTACACGTACATAACTAACCAATCACAGACGCTGCTTCACCCTTTAATAACAGAGCAGTATATACAGTATTTCATTCAAAAGAAGAAAATAAAACAAACTACTTCTGGCTCTGAACAGGACGGCTGCTCTTTTTCTCCGCTCCTCTGTGTGTCTGATTTTGTTCTGTAAAGTATCTGAGCATCTCCCTCATTCTTCCTCCACTTGGATTAAACACAACTTTCAACATGGACCTTGTTTCCTTGGCTCTCAACTCGATCGACACTATCTTTTCCACGATGAAAATGGAGCAGGGGACCCCGGTGTGTCCGAGAGGGATGTATGCAGCGACCTACCTGATGAATCCATGGAAGCAGTGGGACATCTTGTGCCTGGCTCTACTTTCTTTGGAGGATGCGGAGGATCTGTATGTGTTTGGATTTCTGATGGTTGGATTTTTGCTGATTGGCTGTGGCAGTTATCTGAGCCATCGACATCAAATGAACAAAATAGAGGAGCTGGCGGAGGCTATCGGCAAGCTCTCTGCCGTCCTGGAAAATCATACTCTGATTATGAACTTGATCACCCCTGGGCTGAATGAACTCACTCGGGGACAGGTCTCGAGTGCAGAACTCATTAAAGGGGTGAAAAACACCCTGGAGAGAAGGGTCCGAGCTGACAGGAATTAAAAGCCATGACTCAAAACTTTGCATTAATGAGCCAGTGAAACGGACTGCTAAGGCAAACAACAAATCAGAATCGCTGTCTGAAGACAAAACAAATCTTTCTAATCACGACGACTCTGGACTCCCCAAACCAACTGTCAGGGAGAATGCGGAAACTGCTCGCTCCCCCCTCGCTGTTTTCTCTCCTGGATCTACCCTGCCCCCCTTATCCTCCTGGTTGAGTGTGATGATGTCACACAGACAGAGACTCTTGCGAGAAAGCAGGGGACAGCTCCCCCGCCCCATACCTCCCTGCATGTTTCCTTTCTTTCCTCCCATAGACTGTAATGTGCAAGGTTTTTCCACCGTTTATCAGCTGGCCTCCCGCTGAAGACTAGCTGATAAGCTGTTTTTATCGTCCTCTCTCCTTGTCTTCCTGAACCATATTTCACACTGTTTACACATTCCATCTGCAAGGAGGGCGCCACCCAGAGGCCGCCCGGTTTCTGTAACCAAGTCAAATTCCTTGATTGTGAGACGTAACTATCTTGGTCAATAAAGCTGATTCTGATATACACAACACAAAACAATTTTAAACAAAGAGGAGCAGATAAAGAAACATATCTTATAATTAAAATATATTCCTTTTCTAACATTCAAACAAACACAGATTCATTTTACATTTTTTTTGGTGTGTTGTTGGAGATGGATAGCTTCTGTTTATTTTCTGATGTCATCTGATGAAAAAAAAAAAAACCAGAAAACCAACAGATTAGGTTGGACAACAGATTACCACACGCTCCAGGTGCTTCCCCTAAAAAAGGTCAGGGCCTAGGGGACACCGACAGTAGCGCTTTCCCCAGTTGCTAAATATAGATTTTGACGTCACGCTGCAGAGCATCATGGGATTTCTTGGCGGACAAGTACTGCACCTTCTTGTGTTTACTATACAACATGGCGATCGACTACAAGTGGCATATTAGCCATTACTCTCCGAAAGAATGATGAAAAGATGAGCAACAAAGCACTGCTGTTAGGGTTTGTGGTGGACAAAAGTAATTAGCTTCGATTTTATTGTATGTCATCAACAGACTCACTCACCATCAGCTTTTTCCCCTTTCTGAGCAGTTTCACGGTGGTTGCATATCCGTTTTCATTGTCAGAATCTCTGTCACCACTGCCGCTGTTAGATTAGTGTCCAAAGTGAAATGGAGTCATAATTAAACATCTCAAGGGATGTCCTCAAACTGGAATGATACCCAGCTATTGTCACAGGGGTAGCTCTGCTAGCCCCGATAGCTGTTGTTTGAGTGCTAATTCCACACTTTTTTAGTTTGTACCATTTACCACTGTCCACTCCTTGGTTAATTTTTATCTCCAAAGCAATGCATGCACAGACTTTTTTGATACATTTATCATAAATTCAGATTCTCACTCTGTCTGTGGCATTCGAGCCATCTCTTCAGTTCAGGTTTTTCACTAAAAATGCAATGCTACATTTAGCCAATTCAAACCAGCAATGAGCTAATGGCTCAGCTAACAAGCTTTGAGTGGTTTTATTTTATTCATTACACAGCGAAAGTCTTTGTTATAATTATGGCGAACGTTAGACAACAAACTGACTAAAACTGTTTTGAGTTTTCATCGACTAAAACTAATGCATATACACATGACTAAAATGTGACTAAAACTAATCAGCACTTTAGTCTAAAATACTTAAGACTAAAACCAATGTGGCTGATAAAAACAACACTGCTCTCTATACATTTAAGAATGTTTTCTGAGCTGTTTGTTGTCAGCATTAGAAATAAGTTTTGGAAATAAAGCCCGTCAAGTTCTATAAAGCCTCCTGTCTACTGCATTTATATGACATCATCAGCGATTAGTCAAAGTCAACTTGACTTCCATTACTTGGTAGTCGACTTTTAAAAATATTAAGTCATGCAACCCCTAGTGGCCGGTGAGGAATGCTCCAGAGTTCCTGTTTCTTCTTGGACTGGAGTTCATTTCCAAAGCGTCACAGAGAAAAACGCCTATAACACAGAGAACTCTCCTCACTACTCTCTCACTGTTTGGGCCATGTGACCGTTTGCTGGTATCACTATGTGCAGTAAAAGCAGCTGCAGTTTTTCTGTTTTTACAATGACATTTTGATTGACTGGAGTTATTTGCTTGGGAGGTTGATCTCATTTTCTTCTATCAGCATTGATTTTCCCTCCATTCCCAGCTGACTTTCTCAGCTCTCACAGTGTAAAAAAAGCACCTTTAAATTGTTTCCCTAACAATGATGCAGTTATTCTGAATTTTAAAAAATAAATGAATGAACCATTGATGAGCTTTAAATAGAGAATTGTATTTCCTATGAAAATGCCAAGTGAAGTGATGAATAAAATATTAGAAAGAGGTTGAAATTATGTTAAAGTTGAATTATCTGAAGAGTTGAAGCATTAGTGAAAACTGTTGATCTGAGTTAATGTCAGCACAAAAGCCCGAGAGACAAAAAACAGTTCTAACCAAATGAATTCAAAAAGGAGGAAACCTCAGTGTTTGTAATGGAAGGACGTCATTACTAATTAAAAACAATGATATAATCATTTGTTTTAGTATAACAAAATAACTACAAAGAAAATAGGCACTTTCCACCCTCCACCAGAGGGCAGCAGACATAAACCACTTTTCTCTGCCTCTCTGGGAAGGTTTACTATAGGGTAGGGGTTCTCAACAGGCAGGCCGGGGGCCGGATTCCTGTTTCTGTCCCTGACTGAAAGAACCAGATCCTGGATACAAGCAGCCATAATGAACTTCCTCTGTTTTAGAGAAGAGGAGAGGAGTGCTCAGAGTAGAGGCACTGCTCTGCATCAACCGGTGTCAGCTGAGGTTAGGATGCCTCCTAGACCCCCTGGAAGACCCAAGAGTCCCTGGAAGGAATACCGTATTGACCCGACTATAGGATGACCCCGATTATAAGACGACCCCCTTTCCAAGACTAATGTTCAGAAAAAAAACTAAATTCTGAGAACAAAAATTTTGAGAACATCATTTAAATAATACATTAATTACAGACTTTTAATATTTGCCTATTAATGCAATCACAAATATCTGTAATGCATATTGTAGTGAGTGTGGGGTTCTGTCAGGAAAGACACTAGAGATACTGAACAAAAACTGAGCAAAAAAATACCACAGTAATGCAAACTGTCAGAACTTTGCTCATGACATGTCAGATCAAAAGTCTGCATGAGGCTTTTACTCACAGATTCCTCTGATCAGCTGAGCTCACAGTCATCCTGTCTCCTCCCACAGAACGTCATCACCATGATGCTCCATCTTCAGACGTTTCACTCCATAACTCCAGATTTCCTGGCTGCCTGGCAGCTGTTTGACACCTCTGCTGCATCGACCACCATTATCTTATCTGCCTCAGTTGTCTGTTAACTCGACCCACAGCACTTTTAATCCAGTCTGTTCTGGTCGGCATCGGCTTTGCTTTTTACAAAACGCTGGTGCCCTCTGCTGGTGTGGTCGTGTAATGGCCCAAACAACTAGATTATATGACGACCCCACATTTTCCACATTATTTTCAATAAAATACCTTGTCTTATTTTTGTGACATACGGTATGTATCGATTCTGTCCTGGGAAGACAGTGGGATCCCCCAGGAGTAACTGAAGTATCACTGGGAAGAGGGACGTCTGGGTTTCCTCCTGGACCTCATGACCCGACTCTGGATAAGCAAAAGAAGAAGATGGATTGGATTGTCTACCTTTCACTTTTTGGTGGTGAGCAGTAAAGTTTAAAGAGTGTTACTCAATAGAAACTGAAAAAAAAAGTTTTTTTTTCTTTTAATTGCAAATCTCTTATTAATTTGACAGTGAAAACCTGCACTTAGAAGTGATCTCTCTGCACACAGATCCTGAGTCTGGGTAACAGACATGAGGTTCTCACTCACACACACACACACACACACACACACACACACACACACACACACACACACACACACACACACACACACACACACACACCCCTCCCTGTACAGAAGAGAAGCTGCTCCAGCAGCACACAAAGATATGAAGTTAATTAAACTGCCAATCCCAGTAAGCACCATGACAGTAGAGAAGACAGACCTGCTGCTGGATTAGAATGGAGGAGAGCTGGGTTAAGGGTAGGAGCAAAACTATCTGCAGTGCATCTTCACTTCTAGTCCTAAACAAAGTCTATTGGATCTGCCTATCTACGGGGTTGGAAGGTTCAGTGAACGTGGATTTAATTAGCACCATGTGTTAAACTGGCTTAGAGCCAATGGGAGAGCCTTTCACAGATAATCAAACTGGAGAGTGCAACTCATGCATCTGTGTGGCAGCAGAGGAAGTGAAACGTGAAGCCGGATCCTGTAAGTGAATCCTGTAAAACCTGCACTCATCTTTGCCAGGTGATCATCCCATCTCACAGGTGTGGCATATCAAGGTGCTGATTAGACAGCATGAATATTGCACAGGTGTGTGAGATTATGACATCTTGTAGTCTTCATTTTATGATGAAACTCTAACCTTAAACAAAAACACATTACCCCTGTTTTAGCATCACTTCACTGGTTGCCTGTTCATTTTAGGATTCATTTTAAGGTCCTTTTATTTGCTTTTAAGGCCCTCCATGACCTCGCCACGTCCTACCTCTCTGAGCTGCTACAGCCTTATGCGCCCTCTCGCTCCCTCAGGTCAGCTGATCAGCTGCTCCTGAGGGTTCCTAGGACCCAGCGGAAGCTCAGAGGTGATCGTGCTTTTGCTGTAGCAGCTCCTAGCATGTGGAATGACCTGCCCGTGGTCATCAGACAGGCCTCTTCTCTGAGTCACTTTAAATCACTCCTGAAGACTCATCTCTTCTCCTTGGCGTTTAGCTAGATGATGATTTTAGTGTCTTGGTTTTAGTTTTTGATTTTATCTTTTGTACTTTATCATATACGGCTGTTTTTATGTATTATGTGTGTTTTAGTCCCTTTTTTGTCTATTACCTTTTCTGTTGTTTTGTTTTTATCTTGTTTTATTGTGCAGCACTTTGGGCCTGTACTGGTTGTTTAAAGTGCTATATAAATAAAGTTGGATTGGATTGGATTGGAAAAAAAGAGAAAACAATTACAACTTTGACCACAACTTTTTGAAAAATGTGCCACAAAATAATAAATAAATAAAGTGATCAAGCCACTTATAGATTTCTGTATTTATTCTAGGTGGTTTTAGTATAACATGTTTGTGAAAAAATTTGAATCACAAATTAAAATAATATATTTAAAAATGACCTAAATGTTCTACAAGTTGTAGTAGAAAACAGATCCTGAGATACATTTGAAATATTTATTAAAATGTGTTAAAATGATACCCTAGAAACCCTAAACAGATTTTATTATTCTCATCTTCACAATACTCTAAATGTTCATTCTGGTATGTTGGAGGAAGCATTGTCTTTCATCACACTGAGCACATAGATGTGTCCAACTCCATTGAAGCAGCTGAGGCTGGAAAATATGTTTAAAACTGATTTAAATTAGAAAAACAACAAACAAACCAACACAGTTTGAATAAATTCTGATATAAGTAGCATTCTTCAAACATATTCTCCTCCTTGTCCAATGAATCACTCTAAATAAGTCTGCAGAAGCTGAAATAGTCTGAAAACAAATTTGTGTAAAAGCTTTACAACAGAGGGTAATTACTTCAAAAATCACTTTTTATTGTAAATCCCTCAGCAAATGCATTCTATTCATTCTTGCACTTTATTTTGGAGGCTAATTTAAATTTTGATTAGCTTAAGGTCGGCTGTTTATCCAGCAGAAGATGTGCAGCATGTTGCGATGAATTCATTAGGCCTATTTTTATAGGCAGTGAATGTATGCAAATGAGGTAATTATGGTCCAAAAGTCAAGTTGGTGGAAAATGCTGCAATTGCTCTGAGCAGTCTGATAAACTACATGGACACTCCTGAATCAATATGACAGAATAAGAAGACTGGTGTCTTCTCCCTGAAGAAATAAAATCTGCACACAGTGTCTCCCAGCATTATAAAAATGTTATTACACACACCTCAGAAAACTCATTCCGGACAGGAATTGCTGTCTGTTTTATCATATTTATAAGATGAAGCATGTCCTGTTCAATAAAAAGCTTTATATTACTTCCTCCCTCTCCAGAGTCATATCATATCCTGTATTTGTGTATTTTTCGTGGAGTGCGTCTGCACCAGTTTGGAGGATCTTTAAAAGGAGTGTTTAGGTTTTCCTCTTCATCGTCACATCAGAACTTCACTCAAGGCTACTTCACACCAGCTGCGGTTGCAGTGCAGTGCAGACTCCCCAAGAATTAAAAAACATTGACTCCAATCAGAGCCTTCACACCGGCTCCGGTACAGCTGGGAGCAAAGTTAACTTTTGAGCAGCATCAGACAGCTTATCAGGCTGAATCGCTGTCTCACAAGTTCTCATTAATGACGGACAGGTACCGAAACAAGGCACCTTTTCAGATCACGTGAGTCGGTTCTCGGTTGGTACCAGAACATTTGGTCGGTGCCTTAAAGAGTACAGAATTCGGTATTCATCACAATTTACGTGTCATTGCTGATTGGATTCACAATATGTCATAATGCGGTTTTGTAGAGAACTCAGGCGCAGGCAGATAGATAAATGAACAAAATGCTTTTATTAAAGCAGCTCTCTGGAGCATTTTTCTCTGTATCAAAGTTTTCTAAATGTTTTAAATGATATTTCAGGTCTAAACTATGATCTATGGGTTGAGTTCCACAACATCTGTCATTCTGATGAAGACCCTCCTTCCTCCTAGAGACCCCTTTCCATTATTTCTTGCCGCCGACATTTTTCAGCCAATGAAATTCAAATGTCTGCATTCTCTCAACATGCACGCGCATCGACCAAACCTGTACCAGTAGGGGGCGCTGTCGTACAGGACGCTCCGTGTGTTTCTCTGTTTACCGTCTCGTTCACTGAGGACTCACAGCTCATTTCTACTAAAAACCTACCCATTCTCCAGCTAAAGATGGATTTATTTTTATTTTTAAACCTTTCACCTCACAGAATGGCAAGGCTTGACAGGGTTACGCGTTTATTTTGGTCAGAAAGTTCATCCAGGGCCGAGTCAAGTTCAGCTTCAGAGTCCAGCAGCAGCTCCCTGCTAACAGAGCTAATATCAGAAGCAGCAGGGACAGAGAGGGCTCATCAGACCCCCGTAGTGTTGGAATAAGATTGTGAACTGTGAGTGATTAAACCAGGGGTGTCAAACTCATTATGTTCAGGGGCCACATGCAGACAAATTAGATGTCAAGTGGGCCGGACCAGTACAATCCTAAAATAATTACCTATAAATAACAAGTGCATGTTTTTCTCCTTGTTTTCATGCAAGAAAAATTACAAGTACATTTGAAAATCTTCACTTTTATTCAAAACTCTTTTACAAAACACAAGATAAACAAATATTTCTTAAGACAACTGTGCAGAAGTACACACAACTTTTATTGTCTTAAAATATTATTAATAAAAGATTTCCAATATGTGGAAACACCCTGGATGAGAGAATCATTTTTTGCAGTGTTCAAACTGACCCACGGTCTGGTCTGCTCTCTGCCTCGTTTTCAATGAGGGTCTCTATTGTTTATAGACTATGTGGGTTTGTCTCGTCTCGTCTTCTTCCGCTTATCTGGGTCCGGGTCGCGGGGGCAGCCTCCCAATTAGGGAGCTCCAGACGGTCTTTTCCCCAGCCACTTCTACCAGCTCCTCCGGCAGGATCCCAAGGCGCTCCAGGGCCAAACCAGAGATAGATTTTCTCCAGCATGTCCTGGGTCGACCCGGGGGCCTCCTGCCAGCAGGACATGCCTGAAACACCTCCCTGGGGAGGCGTCCAGGGGGCATCCTAACAAGATGCCCGAACCACCTCAGCTGGCTCCTTTCGACATGGAGGAGCAGCGGTTCTATCTCTAAGGCTGAGCCCGGCCACCCTGCGGAGAAAACTCATTTCGGCCGCTTGTATCCGCGATCTCATTCTTTCGGTCATTACCCAAAGCTCATGACCAGGTGAGGATTGGGAGGTAGATCGATCGGTAAATCGAGAGCCTTGCTTTCCGGCTCAGCTCCTTCTTCACCACAACAGACCGGTTCAGCGTCCATCACTGCTGACGCTGCCCCAATCCGCCTGTCGATCTCCCGCTCCCTCCTTCCCTCACTCGTGAACAAGACCCCGAGATACTTGAACTTCTCCACTTGAGGCAGGATCTCTCTCCCGACCTGGAGTTGGCAAGCCACCCTTTTCCGACCGAGAACCATGGCCTCAGACTTGGAGGTGCTGATCCTCATCCCAGCCGCTTCACACTCAGCTGCGAACCTCCCCAGCAAGAGCTGTAGGTCAGAGCCTGATGAAGCTAGGAGGACCACATCATCTGCAAAAAGCAGAGACGAGATTCTCCTGTCACCAAACTCGACACCCTCCACACCACGGCTGCTCCTAGAAATCCTGTCCATAAAGGTTATGAACAGGACCGGTGACAAAGGGCAGCCCTGGCGGAGTCCAACCCTCACTGGGAACAGGTCCGACTTACTGCCGGCTATGCGAACCAGACTCACACTCCTCTGGTACAGGGACTGAATGGCCCTTAACAAAAGACCATCCACTCCGTACTCCTGGAGCTTCCCCCAGAGGGTGCCCCTGGGGACACGGTCATAAGCCTTCTCCAAATCCACAAAACACATGTGGATTGGTTGGGCAAACTCCCATGACCCCTCCATCACCCTAGCGAGGGTAAAGAGCTGGTCCACAGTTCCACGACCAGGACGAAAACCACATTGCTCCTCTTCAATCTGAGGTTCAACCATCGACCGGACCCTCCTCTCCAGTACCCTGGAGTAGACCTTCCCAGGGAGGCTGAGGAGTGTGATCCCCCTATAGTTGGAACACACCCTCTGGTCCCCCTTCTTAAAAATGGGAACCACCACCCCGGTCTGCCACTCAACAGGAACTGCCCCCGATGACCACGCAATGTTGCAGAGACGTGTCAACCACGACAGTCCTACAACATCCATAGCTTTCAGATACCCAGGTCAGATCTTATCCACCCCCGGGGCTCCGCTGCTGCGTAGTTTTTTGACTACCTCAGCAACTTCTGCCCCAGAGATTGGACAGTCCGTCCCCAGGTCTCCCAGCTCTGGTTCCTCATAGGAATGTGTGTCGGTGGGATTGAGGAGCTCCTCAAAGTATTCCTTCCACCGCCCGACTATAGCCCCAGTTGATGTCAGTAGCTCCCCGTCCCCACTGTAAACAGTGTGAGCGAGTTGCCGCCTTCCTCTCCTGAGGCACCGAATGGTTTGCCAGAACCTTTTTGGAGCCGACCGATAGTCTTTCTCCATGGTCTCACCAAACTCCTCCCACGCCCGAGATTTTGCCTCGGAAACTGCCACTGCTGCACCCCGCTTGGCCCTCCGATACCCATCAGCTGCCTCTGGAGACCCACAGACCAGCCACGCCCTGTAGGCCTCCTTCTTCAGCCTGACGGCTCCCCTAACCTCTGGTGTCCACCAGCGGGTACGGGGGTTACCGCCACGATTGGCACCGGCTACCTTGCGACCACAGCTAGCAACAGCCGCCTCAACAATCGCAGAGCGGAACAAGGCCCATTCGGACTCAATGTCCCCCACTGCTCTCGGGACGTGGTTGAAGCTCTGCCGGAGGTGGGAGTTGAAGACCATCTTGACAGGCTCTTCTGCCAGGCGTTCCCAGCAGACCCTCACTATACGTTTGGGTCTACCAGGTCTGCCACCTGATCCAGCTCACCACCAGGTGGTGATCAGTTGACAGCTCCGCTCCTCTCTTCACTCGAGTGTCCAAAACATACAGTCTCAGGTCAGATGATACAACTATAAAGTCAATCATCGACCTGTAACCTAGGCTGCCCTGGTACCAGGTGTACGGGTGGGCATCCATATGTTCGAACATGGTGTTTGTTATGGCCAAACTGCGACTTGCACAGAAGTCCAATAGCAGAACACCACTCGAGTTCAGATTGGGCGGGCCGTTCCTCCCAATCACGCCCCTCCAGGTCACGCTGTCATTGCCCACGTGAGCATTGAAGTCTCCCAGCAGGACTATGGAGTCCCCAGTAGGAGCGCTATCCAGCACTCGTCCCAGGGACTCCAAAAAGGGTGGGTTCTCTGAGCTGCTATTTGGTGCATAAGCACAAACAACAGTCAGGACCCGTTCCCCAACCCGAAGGCGCAGGGAAGCTGCCCTTTCATCCCCCAGAGAAAACCCCAACATACAGGCAGAGAGTCTTGGGGCTAACAGAAAGCCCACCCCAGCCCTCCGCCTCTCAACTGGAGCAACTCCAGCATAGAAGAGAGTCCAACCCCTCTCCAGGACTTGGGTTCCAGAGCCAACGCTATGTGTCGAGGCGAGCCCGACTATATCTAGCTGGTATCGCTCAGCCTCTTCCACAAGCTCCAGCTCCTTCCCCGCCAGAGAGGTGACGTTCCATGTCCCAATAGCCAGTTTTTGTGTCCGGGGATCGGACTGCCAAAGCTCCCGCCTTGGTCTGCCATCCGATCCACAATGCACCAGACCCTTCATGTTCCTCCTGCAGGTGGTGGGCCCACAGGTGGATGAACCCATGTATCCAGTTCGGGCTGGGCCCCATGGGCGAATGCCCGGCCACCAGGCGCTCGCTCACGGGCCCCAACCCCAGGCCTGGCTCCAGGGTGGGACCCCGGTAACCCTCCGGGCCTGGTACACTGGCTCGATGATTGTACTTGCATGAAGAGTCTTTTGAATGTGGGTTTGGTACTGTTTATCTTTTCAAATAGGGTTAGGGTCTGGGTTTCAGGAACTCAGTGTTTCATCTAAAACTGTATAAAAGCAGTAAATCCAGTTGATGCTGACTGGACACCATTGTCAGGTTCTCACTCCACTCCTCCTCCGTTCATCACCTTCTGCTGCACTCACCACTAATCATCACCAGCTGCACCTCATCAACTCATCACCGGAGGAGCTTAAAAGGAGTGGTGCTACAACTGGACGGTGTCAGCCCGTTCCACAACTTCTGTGGTACACAGGTCTACTTGTTCTCTCTCTCTAGTGTTTGCTTCATGTGCTCATCCTCTGCTATCTACTTTCCAGTTCATTTCCACGACACTGTCCTCGCTCCTCCGGATCCATCCACCCAGTCCTCAGTCTACCGGGATCTACAACCAATTCTTCATCAGCCTCCCTCCACCCAGTCCTCAACCCTGCTCCAGTACTCTTCCAAGCTCCATTACCTAACGGACACAGTAAGCCTTTCATGCTGCTATTATCATCACAAAATCATCTACCCTGCTCTCATTCACCAGCCTCTCCTCTCTTTTAAGATCCTGACCGGCATCAGAATCCAGCAAGATCCAGCACAAAACTTTTAATAAAACTATTTTTCACTTACCTAATCGTGTCCTCGGTTGTGTTGGCTCCAGGATCTGGTCAAAATTATGACAGAACGGGCTGACCTAAATCCTGATCCTGCCGCACAACTGAGAGGCGCCGTCTCCCAGCAGGGTGTCATCCTGGGCCGCCATGATGGCTTAATCCAAAGTTTGGTCCAACAACAACAGGAGCTTAACCAGGCCTTGACCCAGCAATTCCACTCCCAAACTCAGGCCGTCAACAACATGCTCCAACTCCTTCAAGACCTCGTGAGTAAAACAGCCATTAATCCTCCGTCTCAACCCGCAGTTGCTCCGATACCGGAAACCGCACCACAGACGGCACAGCTGGCCCAAACCTCTGCCTCCGCCACCATCTCCGCTACTCAAACAGATGCAGAGATTCCTACCCCGACAACCTTCTCCAGTGACGTCAAATTGACCAGTGGTTTTCTTCTCCAGTGCACCCTGGCTCTCCGACAATCACCCCGGTCATACAGAACGGATGAACGTAAGGTCTCCTTCATTACTGGTCTTCTTCATGGCAGCGCCCTCCAGTGGGCACAATCCGTAATTACACCCGAAAATATACATCTGATTCCTTTTGATACTTTTCTGAGTTTGTTCAAACAGACCTTTTCTGGAGGGCTTGATCCAGATGCTGCTGCCAGACGTCTCGTGTCCCTAAAACAAGGAACCCGTCCCATGGCTGAGTTTCTAGTGGAGTTCCACACCATCGCTGCTGAATCAGGTTGGGACACGATAGCACTAAAGGGAGTTTTTTGGACTTCCATAAATGAGCGTCTCAAGGATGAGATAGCCTGTAGAGATCCTCCTAAGACTCTAGAAGATCTCATTAGTTTAGCCAGTCGCATTGATGCCCGGATGCGTGAGAGAAACACAGAACGTAACCAACGTCCTGTTGTCAGATCCAACAACTTTCCAGCTAGCTCCTCCAAGAACCACCTCCTAGCCATTATGCCTGCTCCTGACCAGACACCAGGAAACCATCCTTGTTTAGAACAACCCGAACCCTTGCGAGTGGGTCGGGCCCGTCTCTCTCAAGCAGAGAAAGACCGTAGACGAGCTACTGGTTGCTGCCTTTACTGTGGATCCCCCTCACACTACATCACTTCCTGTTCCGTTCGCCCAAAAGACAGTCCCCACCAATAGGTCCGGGGTTATTGGTGGGTGGATGTTCTGGAGATAATAAACCCCATCTCACTCTTGTTATACAAATCCAACATAATCAGACTCTTCTTTCTGTTCCAGCCCTCATCGACTCCGGAGCCGAACAAAACCTCATAAACCCTTCCATTGTTAACCAGTTACAAATCCCTGTTCAATCCCTGGAACCTCCGATAGCTGTCTCAGCTCTAGATGGGCATCCTCTAGTCACCATCACTCATAAGACCAGTCCACTTTTCTTCACCGCTTCTGGTAACCATCAAGAAGAGCTGGAGTTTTTGGTTTTTCCCACTAACAGTTCTCCTGTGGTTCTAGGTTACCCCTGGTTAAAACTCCACAATCCACAAATCAACTGGGCTGAGTCCCGCATCGAGGCCTGGAGTCCCCACTGCTCAGCTTTGTGTCTTCGTTCCGCAGTTCCCAGTACTGGACCACCTAAGTCCATCAATAGTGCCCCTCCTGACCTCGAACGTGTTCCTCCTGAGTATCATAGCCTCTCTCAAGTTTTTAGTAAAGATCTTGCCTCATCCCTTCCACCTCACAGACCGTATGACTGTGCCATTGATCTGCTCCCTGGAGCTCCGCTTTCCTCAGGCCGCTTATACAACCTCTCCAAACCTGAACGCATCTCTATGGAGACGTATATAACTGAGTCCCTGCAAGCAGGCATCATTCGGCCTTCTACGTCTCCGGTCGGTGCAGGATTTTTCTTTGTGTCTAAAAAGGATGGCTCTCTCCGACCCTGCATCGACTATCGTGGCCTCAATAACATCACCATTAAAAACAAATACTCACTGCCTTTGCTTACATCTGCCTTTGAACCAGTTCTCAGATCCAAATACTTCACCAAACTTGACCTCCGCAACGCCTACCATCTGGTGCGTATCCGTGAAGGGGATGAGTGGAAGACAGGATTCAAAACCCCCATCGGTCATTTTGAGTACCTAGTCATGCCTTTCGGACTAACCAATGCCCCTGCTGTTTTCCAACATCTAGTTAATGACGTTCTCCGAGACTACCTGAATGTGTTTGTGTTTGCCTATCTGGATGACATTCTCATTTACTCTCCCACTCTCCAGGAACATCGCCGTCACGTCACTTTGGTACTACAACGCCTCCTTGAGAACCGTCTCCCCGTCAAAGCAAAAAAATGTGAGTTCCATCTTACCACAGTGAGCTTCTTAGGTCACGTTTTCAGTGGAGGAACTGTTGAGACCAGCCCTGAGAAAGTTAAGGCAGTCAAAGAGTGGCCCAGACCCAAGAACAGGAAACAGCTGCAAAGTTTCCTTGGCTTCGCCAACTACTATAGACGATTCATCAGAAACTACAGCCTCATTGCTTCACCTCTTTCTGCTCTAACTTCCACCAAAAGGACTTTTGTTTGGGACTCCGAAGCTGAAAAAGCTTTCACTCAGCTTAAAGACCGTTTTTCCTCAGCCCCCATTCTCAACTATCCAGAACCGTCCTCCCAATTCGTCATGGAGGTGGATGCGTCGGACAGCGGAGCCGAAGCAGTGTTGTCGCAACGATCCCCCATTGACGGTAAGCTACATCCATGTGCTTACTTTTCGAAACGTTTCTCCCCAGCTGAAAGAAATTACGATGTGGGAGACAGAGAACTGCTCGCCATCAAACTGGCTTTGGAGGAATGGAGACACTGGCTGGAGGGGGCTGAACATCCCATCATAATCTGGACAGATCATAAAAACCTACAATATCTGAAGGAAGCCAAACGACTAAACTCCCGTCAGTCACGCTGGTCCCTTTTCTTCTCCCGTTTCAACTTCACCATCTCCTACAGACCAGGTACTCGCAATATCAAACCTGACGCTCTCTCTCGTCAATACTCCACAGACAGTTCTCCCTCCGAACCAGAATCCATATTGCCCAAGTCCTGCACTCTGGGAGCCGTAACCTGGGACCTTGAGGCTCGGGTCAGGACTGCCCTTCAGCAGGATCCTGATCCAGGAGGAGGCCCCCCTGGCCGTCTTTTTGTGCCCATCTCGGTCCGACCCTCTGTCCTCCAATGGGGTCACTCCTCCCGTCCTTCTTGTCATCCAGGGGTCAGTCGGACGGTCGGTCTCCTTCGCAGGTACTTTTGGTGGCCTTCCCTAAATAAGGACGTGGCCGACTATGTCCTCGCCTGTACTACCTGTGCCAAGGCTAAATCCTCTCATCGTCTTCCGTCTGGTCTTCTTCAACTGCTTTCCATCCCAAGTCGACCTTGGTCTCACATCGCACTGGATTTTGTCACCGGTCTACCCACGTCTAACAACAGGTCAGTCATTCTAACCATCATTGACCGATTCTCCAAAGCCTGTCACCTCATCGCTCTGTCCAGGTTGCCCTCTGCTGCGGTCACTGCTCGTCTCATCGTTAATCATGTCTTCCGTCTTCATGGGATCCCCTCTGAAATACTCTCCGATCGTGGACCCCAATTCGTCGCTCAAGTCTGGAAACAGTTTTGCGTCTCCCTAGGTGCAAAATCCCAACTTACATCTGGTTACCATCCGCAAACCAATGGGCAATGTGAGCGACTCAACCAAGAAACGGAAAATATGCTGCGTTGTCTCTGCTCCGCCAACCCCACCACCTGGAGCCAGCATCTCGTTTGGGTTGAGTACGCGCACAATTCCCATGTGTCGGCTGCCATGGGCCTCTCTCCATTCGAGGCCTCTCTGGGTTTCCAGCCTTCTCTTCTTCCCTCTTCCTTTCCTGATGCAGTCATCCCCTCTGTCCGCTCTCATCTGGCCAGGTGTCGCCGGGTCTGGGACCAGACCCGTGCTGCTCTCCAGCGCACCTCCGCCCAGAACAAGAGGCTGGAGGACAGGAGGCGTCTCCCTGCTTTCACCTACATTGTCGGTCAGAAGGTTTGGCTCTCCTCCAAGGACTTCCCTCTCAGAACTGAGTCCCGGAAGCTTTCCCCCCGGTTCCTGGGTCCGTTTGAGGTGGAGTCAGTTCTGAGCCCGTCGGCTGTGCGCCTCAAGCTCCCTTCTCACCTTCGGGTGCATCCGGACTTCCATGTGTCTCGCATCAAACCTGTGCACTCCAGTCCGCTCTGCCCTCCCGCAGAGCCTCCTCCTCCTGCCCGGGACATCGACGGTCACCCGGCTTATACCGTCCGCCGTATCCTCGCCTCTCGACCCCGGGGCCGCGGATACCAGTACCTGGTGGACTGGGAGGGCTACGGCCCTGAGGAGCGTTCCTGGGTCCCACGCTCTTTCATCTTGGACCCCACTCTCATCCGGGATTTCGAGCGGTCCTCGCCCTCTGCTTCTGCTGGTCCGCCTGGAGGCGTTCCTTGAGGGGGGGGTACTGTCAGGTTCTCACTCCACTCCTCCTCCGTTCATCACCTTCTGCTGCACTCACCACTAATCATCACCAGCTGCACCTCATCAACTCATCACCGGAGGAGCTTAAAAGGAGTGGTGCTACAACTGGACGGTGTCAGCCCGTTCCACAACTTCTGTGGTACACAGGTCTACTTGTTCTCTCTCTCTAGTGTTTGCTTCATGTGCTCATCCTCTGCTATCTACTTTCCAGTTCATTTCCACGACACTGTCCTCGCTCCTCCGGATCCATCCACCCAGTCCTCAGTCTACCGGGATCTACAACCAATTCTTCATCAGCCTCCCTCCAGCCAGTCCTCAACCCTGCACCAGTACTCTTCCAAGCTCCATTGCCTAACGGACACAGTAAGCCTTTCATGCTGCTATTATCATCACAAAATCATCTACCCTGCTCTCGTTCACCAGCCTCTCCTCTCTTTTAAGATCCTGACCGGCATCAGAATCCAGCAAGATCCAGCACAAAACTTTTAATAAAACTATTTTTCACTTACCTAATCGTGTCCTCGGTTGTGTTGGCTCCAGGATCTGGTCAAAATTATGACAACCATCAGTTTCACCATGGTTTCATTTAGACCAGGTCTGAGGGAAAACCCAGATCTGGATCCAAACCCATTCAGGTCTTAGTTCCTCAGTGACAGGATGGTGATCTGTGCGCCCAGCTGACGTCCAGCTCTCTAGTTAAAATTATCAGCTTCAGCTCAGCGATGTTGTAGCTGGCGTATCTGTCGAGTCTTGAGCCAGAAACGAACCAAACGCACAGACCAGGACGCACAGAGCGCAAATGCTCCAGTTTGGGCACTGATCTCTGTGCGTAACACGATCGGAAGCCCTGGCCTCACGCTGTGACTAGATGTGGAGGATTCATCACTGGCCAAGTTGGCAGGCGCAGCGAGCAGGAGGACGGCAAGTTCAGTGGCGCGCTGCGGCTCTTCAGCTTGGCGCAGCTGTCATCCAACAAACGAACTTTGGATGCGACCCGCCGTTTCCACTGGCTGGAATAAACCTATAAGGCTAGAGACGTGCAGTTTCACCGCCGATCCTTTTCGGTTTTTGTGGTGAAAGGACGGTGCGGAGGGCTGAGTTTTACGGCGACCGTGTAGACAAGTGAAGCGAGTGGGGCGTGCTGGATCCTCCGAAGGAGGACCTTGGCACGGGCTGCGTGCGTCAAAGGTCTGAT
This sequence comes from Callopanchax toddi, assembly GCA_006937965.1. Lineage (NCBI taxonomy): Eukaryota > Metazoa > Chordata > Actinopteri > Cyprinodontiformes > Nothobranchiidae > Callopanchax > Callopanchax toddi. The sequence continues at coordinate 203,897 of SSNR01000520.1, forward strand.
TTGAGCGTCTGGACAGCAGGAAATTATGCTGACAAGAGCTCAGCCTTGCCTCAAACGCAAGTTGCGTTAATTGCGTTATTTTTTGTAACGAGCATCATAATTAACGCGTTAAAGTCTCAGCCATAATTTTTTTATTTTCAAAACTCATCCGGCAGGCCGGATTGAACCCCTTAGCGGGCCGGTTTTGGCCCACGGGCCGTATGAATGACACCCCTGGATTAAACCCTACACATTGAGCTGTACAGCTTATGCACCATTTTACCAGACTCTGACTCATTGTAGACTATCGTTTGTCATTAGCACCTAACCACTTCTGTTGTTAAAGTGACCAGATGGAGTATTGGTACTTTCATCTACATCCTGCTGTATCTAGTCCCATACATGTCTTTGTGCAGTCTATTGGATAATAGCAAATTTGCCACCTGGTTCATGTTCAAATTTGTCATCAATATATTTAGCTGTACTTCTCAAAAGTAATGATGTAAAAATATATGGGCATGAAAAAGTTTTGGAACCTCTTTTGATTGATCTTAAAACCCTGGAAGAAGATGGCATATACGTTGCTTTATTAGGTAAATCTCTTAAAGGAACAGTGCATAGTGTTGTAGCGGATAACTTAGGGGCTTATGGAATTGCTGGCTTCATTGAAAGCTTTTCTGGAGAGTATTTCTGTCGGTTCTGTGCAGCAAAAAGTTGCAATTTTCGGTCTCACTGTGTAGCCTCCGATCAAAAGAGAGCCACAAAGAACACACAGAGATAGCAATTAAAGACAGCAAACAATACTTAGAAGTTAAGAAAGAATGTGTTTTTACAAAACATTTTGCTCATTTTCATGTTGTGACTGGTCATCCCCCAGATCATGACTTATTTGAGGATGTTGTACCATTTTGAGTTGTCACACTGCCTAGGATCATTGATAGCAAATAAACATTTTGCACTGAAAGACTTAAATAAGATTATATTGTCATTTCCCCATAAATGGTCTGACAAAACAAACAAGCCACACATTGTACCACAGAATTTTATGTTACAAAAATCTGTTGGGGGACGATGTGTCACTCCCTAGCCTCCAGCCCCCCCTGCTGTTTGCTTTTTGCCTTTAGTTTAGAGTTTTCCCTCCTGTGTTTTAGTCCTCCTGTGTTTAGTCTTAGATCAGTTATTAGTCTTCTGTGTTTAGTTAGTTCCTTGTGTTTAGTTCATAGTTTAGCCTTTTGTATCTACTTAGTATCCTGTGTTTAGTTCTTTTCCAGTTAGGTCTGTTTCTGGTCTTGTCATTGTCCACACCTGCCTCTTGTTCTCCCTGATTACCCCTCAGGTATTTAAGCCCTGCTGTGTCATGTCTCTGTGCTCGTTCGAATGCTTTGTCATCCCCAGCCCTAGTTGTCCTTAGTCTTAGTCCTTCCAGTTTAGTTTCTAGTTAGTTTTTGCCTCTGTTTGTATTTTGCTCCTTTTTGGAATAAATCCCTTTTTGAGTTTTTACCACTGCCTCGTTCTCCTCCGTTCATCCCTTCCTGCTTTTGGATTCTCACACTCCTGCTCCACCCTCGCTTGACACGATGGAAATTGGGCTTTGTTGAGGTTGCTCCCTTCTTTGTTAGAAATCGTGTGCCAGCTCAACAGACTGCATGGCTGGTGCTGATGGATTTAAAAGACATTGTGGAGTTAGTTGTTGCCCTTGTACATACTGATGAATCAATCTCATACTTGGAAAGCAAAATAATGGAACACAGGCAAAGGTTTGAAGAGCTTTTTCCAAGCATTAGACTGTTACTAAAACACCACTGTCTTGAACACTACCCCCAGATGATTTTGTGTTTTGGTCCTCTGTTAACTGTGTGGACAATGAGATTTGAAGCCAAACACAGTTTTTTAAGAAGATTGTGAAGCACAGCATTTGCTTTAAAAATGTACCATTGACGTTGGCTTCAAAACACCAGTTAATGATTGCTTTCCACATCAGCTCACCAACTTTTGTGAATCTAATATACATGTACTATATGTGTCCACTGTTCCAGCTGATATACTGTCAGAAAGTGTCTCAAGCTATAAAGTCAAAGTATCCAAATATCTTTGCAGTTCCATCTAGCCAAAACGGCAACATTTAATGACATTATATACAGTATAGCAATGGTATGATTGTTGCTTATGGATCATCATGTGGGTCAGAACACTTTGCTGAAACCATTCAGTTGTGTGTTATCAATGATAACTTGTTTATAATTGTGGAGCTGCTGTGTGGATGGTACACTGAACCCTACAGAGCCTTTGAACTAAGCCTGTCATCTCCCAGGGGGTTCAAAGAACTGATCGACACCTATCCATTAGCTGATTACATGGTTGGATCAAGTGGTATGGTGACACTAAAAAGACACAATTGTAAAAGGTTTGTTAACAACAGTGACCGATGCTTATTTGGTGGTGAATAAATCAGCAGGCTGTTATTCTTACGCCTCAAATTTTTAATTGTTCTAACTTTCTTTATTCTTATTGTTTAACACCATTATTAATGTTTTTTCAAGAAGTTATTTATTAATTGGTTGCAGAACTATATGGCATATGTGTACATCCTGTTCAGTGACTAAATCTGATAATTTTCTTTACAGATTGAAATGCTTAATGTCTAACCTGCTGTTTTAAGAGTGATCCTAGAGGACAACAGCTGCCAAAGACGGACTATCCCTAATGGACTTCCTGGATCTGTTGCTGAACCCGTTGAAGTTCAACAACAATGCAGTGCTTTAAGTGGGGCGGTACGGAACGGTACGCAGTACCGGTACTTCTAAATTTGACCCCTTAGCGTACCGGGACTTTTTTCCAGCGTCCGGTGCGTACCGGGACTTTTTTTTTTTTAGCTTTCCCAAGCCTTGATGAGAAAATATTGCATTAAAGCTAAAGAAACCCAGTGTTTTGGCGCACAACACTTGCCGTAGCCTACATTCGTGTTTGGGATGAGAGAGAGAGAGAGACAGAGTGAGCGAGAGGTAGGGAGAAGGAGCGAAAGAGAGAGAGAACCGGAGGAGGAACGATCACGGCTGTGATGTTGAACTGGCTCCAAAAGGGCTCAAAGAGGACACGAAAGGGCGCAGAGTTGGACAATGACAGTAGCACTCTCAGACAGTCCTTCACTCAAGAAAATGAAGGTCGGACTCAGCAAGCTAGCATTAGCTCATTCAACGAAGAGCCTGATGCTGCACAAACACCTGTTGCTGTCCGTTTAGCTGCCGAAAGTGATGTCAACAATAACACAGAAGATGACCAGTGGCCAGACTGTTGGTCAAAGGATCAAGTGCAGTATTTTTGCTCACAGAATAGCTGGCTTATTATCAAAGATAAAAAGCTTGGTTGCCAGGTATGTCGCAAAATCAGCTCACTGGGTGTTCAGAGAGAGCAAGGTCTTAAAATCTCAAGCGAATGGAGCGGGTGTTTGATCTCTGCATTTGGGGATGACAAGGGGAAAAAACAAACCTCATTACGGAAGAAAATAAAAGACCACAGAGATTCAAGATCCCACATAAAAGCAGTGGAGATTGACAAGCTGGCATCAGATGATGAACTGAAAAAAACTATTCAAGACATGCACAAGGCTGAATATGACACCACCTGCAGAGTATTTAGGACCGCCTACAAAATCGGTAAGCATGGGCGTCCTTTTACTGATATGCCAACTGATGTAAAACTGCAAGAGTTAAATGGAGTGAATATGGGCAGAGTTTTACACTCAAACAACACATGTGCTGACATCATTGACCATGTTTCAACAGAAATGAAAAAGAAAATAGTTGATGACATAGTCAAAAACAGAAGAAAAATCTGTGTGCTGATTGATGAGTCCACCACAATCAGTGGCAAGTCTGTGCTGGTGGTGTGTGTTAGGGCTGCTATTGCTAACAAAGAACCAGACACAATATTTTTTGAGCTGCTTGAGTTAGATGGGACCACAGCAGATGATATCACAAAGTCATTGCTGGGATGTCTTCACAAACATGGTTTTGATGACCAGTATTTGGGTATGTGCTTGGTGGCCTTTGCATGTGATGGAGATTCTGTGATGCTGGGCAGAAGAGCAGGAGTTGCTAAAAAACTTTGTTCAAGATTTCCAAACCTGTCTGTGTGGCACTGCTCAAACCATCGTCTGGAATTAGCAGTTGGAGATGTCCTGAAGGAGGTCAGTGGACTTAACCATTTCAAAATCTTTTTGGACAAGTTGTACAGTTTATTTCATGCCTCACCTAAAAACCAGAGAGAGTTATCTCACTGCGCACAGAGCGTTGGCCAGCATCTTCTTGTCATAGGGCGTGTCCTCAATGTCTGCTGGGTAGCTTCAAGTGAAAGAACTGTAAAAGTGGTTTGGGAGAGCTACAAAGTGCTCCAGCTGCACTTTTTACTGCAGCTAGTGATGTGAACAGGGATTCAACAGAGAGAGCAAAATGCAAGGGGCTCCATGATGTTCTCACCTTTGTGTCCTTTGTTTTAATCTTGGAGTCATGTATGATGCCCTCACAGAGCTCAGTGATCTGTCAAGGATGCTCCAAAAGAGAGACATGACACTGCCTGAAGCAGAGAAGCTGCTGGACAGACAGATTCGCGTGTTTGAATCGATGGTATCATCACCAGGCCCATACACAGATGTTGTTCTTCAAGCTCAGAAGGAAAAGTCTTTCAAGAATGTTGCTCTTCATGAAAATGAGAGAATTGTGAAGATCAATGCAGGGCAGTTCTTTCGCAGCATGGCAGAAAATTTAAAATGTAGGATGACTTCATCAACCTCCTCACATGTCAGCACACAGTGCTCCCAACCTAGAGGTGAACACCAGCTGCTGAATGATATGATGGTTCTTCAGCCAAACAAATGGCCTGAGGGAAAGCTGGACATGCAGTATGGTGATGCAGAGGTGCTCCGCTTGTGTGACAGGCTAAAAGTAGAGAGAAGAGAAAGTATTCAAGGATTTCGTGAATACAAGGATCAAAGGGGATCCAGGACACCAGCAGACCTGAAGCCCCTTCTTCAAGCTGTCAACACTATCGCTGTGTCTACCAGTGAATGTGAGCGAGCCTTCAGCAGCATGAACGATGTTCTTTCTGCCAAAAGGAACTCCCTTGCTATAAGCAGGCTTTCAAACTTGATTTTTATGAAATGCAATGGGCCGCCATTAGAGCAGTTCAATCCACACAGTTACGTCAGGTCATGGCTGGCAAAGGGAAGAAGATCTGCTGATGAGAGGGCTTGTGAAGCACCAAACCTATCAAGCAAAGATGAACCCAAGACCTGCTGGAGTCTTTTTTAAGTACGGTAAGATGATTTCTTAATTCTAATTAAGGCCAATGTGGTGTTATTTTTTAGATGAAGACTACTCTTTCAAGTGTAATGAATAATCTTTAACATTTTAAACTTTATAATGTATGTGTAAACCCTGTTAATGTATTTCAGTTATTCAAAATGCTAATAGTGTCACTTTTAAATTCCTGATTGAATGAAAAGATTGATACTTCCTCACATCTATTGCTAATATTTTTCCACTTCTTTTTGCTTTCTCTTTCAGCTTCTGCTTTCTCCTACCCATATCTATCCCAGCTGTGTGATGGAAGTGGAGACAGTTGATTTTGGTGCCCTCCAGTAGACTCCACAAGTTCAGGCCTGATGACTTTTTGCATTACACACTTTTCATTACACAGTTCATGTTACCTGATGGACAATTTGATATTCAACATGTTTATGCAAAGACCCTGTGTATGGTTGGTCAATGTATTGAGTTTGCATATTTTCAGATGACAGACCATTTTGCTAAAGTGTTTGTTGAAGCCAGGCTTAATAAGAATAAGAAGATAAATGTTTTACAGAATGAAACTGACATTAATAGGCTTTTGGAAACCTTAATCTACAAAGAACTTATCACTTCTTTATGTTTTTAAGAAGGTTTTATTTTAGATTTATGCTATTTCAATGTTATTTTTCATGTCCACAAGATTTGAAGTTAATAAAAGTGGCGCCATGACACTTTGAGTTTGGCTCATGCAGATTTGATTTAGAACTGGCTTTGTTCTTTGTATTGTATGTTTACAATAAAATGACACACAGACAGACAGACAGATAGAAACACAGACAGACAGACAAAAACACAGACAGACAGAGAAACACAGACAGATAGAAACACAGACAGACAGATAGAAACACAGACAAACAGATAGAAACACAGACAGACAGATAGAAACACAGACACACAGATAGAAACACAGACAGACAGACACACACACAGACAGACACACACACAGACAGATAGATACACAGATACACAGGAAGAAGGAATGAAAGAAATATCACCTCTGTTTCTGTCCCATATTTACCGAAAGTAGCATTAAGGGGAGTACCGGCACTTATTTTTTTCCACTTAAAGCACTGCTTCCCTGAAGCTAAATCCCAATGTTCACCTCAGCATTATTTCATTATTTTAATAAAAATGTGATTAAATTTGCCAAACTTACCCATTCTCTCTGCTAGCGACTGAAAGGTAAAGTGTTTCCATAGGAGATCATAGTTAAAGTCTGTGGTTCTGGCTTTCCGTTCCTCTGCTCTCTTTCATTCACTGGCCTAGTCTTGATGCTGCTCTGCGTCCTGTTTTAGAGCCCAGCTGGTGCAACCACCACCAAAGCCTGCTGGAGTGAGAATGCTCAGACTCTCAACGAAACTGGTCTTATAGGTTTTTCTTAAGGAGAAAAAGTCCACATCCCACTGTCACTCAAACAGTCGAGCATAGTTTTGACTGGGCTGCCATCCAAACAGACATGAAACTATTCTATTTCTGTCTGCCATATGAGCAGCGGTGTAGTTCAGAGGAGGGGTAAGACTCTGTGGTGGAGCATGTAATTGCAGAGTGACCTGTTATGGTGAGACGTAATTGCAGGCCTCATCAGATGGAGAGAAACTGCCAACAAGACAAGGTAAAGGACTTTTAAATAATACTTTGGAAAAAAGAAACAAAACAGACCACATAAATACACCAGAAGCTGGGTTCCAGATGTGGCAGGAAAGAAAGGGAGGGGAGGAGGAGAAGAATGAGAGGGAGGGACAGAAAAGGGAGCCAGATGAAGAAATTGCCATGGCAGCAAAATAAAGTCTCACATCTGACATGGTGAAAGGGTGTTTACCTTCCCAGGAACAGTCGCTGAGATGGGTAGGGGGACTGGGGAAGGTGAGAGAATGTCGGGTCTGGGCTTGTGTTGTTTCTGGACCTTTACCATGAGTTCTCCTGGGTGTCTGGTTTCATGTCAGCCTTGAAAATGACT
>SSNR01000520.1:214716-236710 GCA_006937965.1 Callopanchax toddi
CCTCACCTAAAAACCAGAGAGAGTTATCTCACTGCGCACAGAGCGTTGGCCAGCATCTTCTTGTCATAGGGCGTGTCCTCAATGTCTGCTGGGTAGCTTCAAGTGAAAGAACTGTAAAAGTGGTTTGGGAGAGCTACAAAGTGCTCCAGCTGCACTTTTTACTGCAGCTAGTGATGTGAACAGGGATTCAACAGAGAGAGCAAAATGCAAGGGGCTCCATGATGTTCTCACCTTTGTGTCCTTTGTTTTAATCTTGGAGTCATGTATGATGCCCTCACAGAGCTCAGTGATCTGTCAAGGATGCTCCAAAAGAGAGACATGACACTGCCTGAAGCAGAGAAGCTGCTGGACAGACAGATTCGCGTGTTTGAATCGATGGTATCATCACCAGGCCCATACACAGATGTTGTTCTTCAAGCTCAGAAGGAAAAGTCTTTCAAGAATGTTGCTCTTCATGAAAATGAGAGAATTGTGAAGATCAATGCAGGGCAGTTCTTTCGCAGCATGGCAGAAAATTTAAAATGTAGGATGACTTCATCAACCTCCTCACATGTCAGCACACAGTGCTCCCAACCTAGAGGTGAACACCAGCTGCTGAATGATATGATGGTTCTTCAGCCAAACAAATGGCCTGAGGGAAAGCTGGACATGCAGTATGGTGATGCAGAGGTGCTCCGCTTGTGTGACAGGCTAAAAGTAGAGAGAAGAGAAAGTATTCAAGGATTTCAGGAATACAAGGATCAAAGGGGATCCAGGACACCAGCAGACCTGAAGCCCCTTCTTCAAGCTGTCAACACTATCGCTGTGTCTACCAGTGAATGTGAGCGAGCCTTCAGCAGCATGAACGATGTTCTTTCTGCCAAAAGGAACTCCCTTGCTATAAGCAGGCTTTCAAACTTGATTTTTATGAAATGCAATGGGCCGCCATTAGAGCAGTTCAATCTACACAGTTACGTCAGGTCATGGCTGGCAAAGGGAATCAGATCTGCTGATGAGAGGGCTTGTGAAGCACCAAACCTATCAAGCAAAGATGAACCCAAGACCTGCTGGAGTCTTTTTTAAGTACGGTATGATTTCTTAATTCTAATTAAGGCCAATGTGGTGTTATTTTTTAGATGAAGACTACTCTTTCAAGTGTAATGAATAATCTTTAACATTTTAAACTTTATAATGTATGTGTAAACCCTGTTAATGCATTTCAGTTATTCAAACTGCTAATAGTGTCACTGTAAAATTCCTGACTGAATGAAAAGATTGATACTTCCTCACATCTATTGCTAATATTTTTCCTCTTCTTTTTGCTTTCTCCTACCCATATCTATCCCTGCTGTGTGATGGAAGTGGAGACAGTTGATTTTGGTGCCCTCCAGTAGACTCCACAAGTTCAGGCCTGATGACGTTTTGTATTACACACTTTTCATTACACAGTTCATGTTACCTGATGGACAATTTGATATTCAACATGTTTATGCAAAGACCCTGTGTATGGTTGGTCAATGTATTGAGTTTGCATATTTTCAGATAACAGATCACTTTGCTAAAGTGTTTGCTGAAGCCAGGCTTAATAAGAATAAGAAGATATATATTTTACAGAATGAAACTGACATTAATAGGCTTTTGGAAACTTTAATCTACAAAGAACTTATCACTTCTTTATGTTGTTAAGAGGGTTTTATTTTAGATTTTTGCTATTTCAATGTTATTTTTCATGTCCACAAGGTTTGAAGTTAATAAAAGTGGCTCCATGACACTTTGAATTTGGCTCATGCAGATTTGATTTAGAAATGGCTTTGTTCTTTGTATTGTATGTTTACAATAAAATGACAGACAGACAGATAGACAGACAGACAGGAAGAAGGAAAGAAAGAAATATCACCTCTGTTTCTGTCCCATATTTACTGAAAGTAGCATTAAAGGGAGTACCGGCACTTATTTTTTTCCACTTAAAGCACTGCGACAATGTAACCTGAAAACCCACTGTTTGGTATTGACTTTATGAACCAAACTTCAGTGGATGAAATTCAGGATCAAGGAACAACCCAAATTACTCTCATGACAGGGGCTTCATTTTTAAGCAGTACAGAGGTCCCCTGCACTTCTGCAATGACATCGACCACGCCTGATGAACTGGGATCCTTGTCTAGTGAGTGTGTTAGCACAGACATACTTATTACACCAGATTCAGAGACATCCAGCACCTCCTCCTGTAGAACACTTTGGCCCAGTCTCTTTCATGTCCTCAGGTAATGCAGAATACAGAGAAAGCGGCACATTGCTCATTCCAGACCCTAAACTGAAGTTGAATATTCTTGAATGTCTAATTCGAGAAATTGTTTGTTACAAAGTGTACGTCAATGATAAGGAGTTTAACACTGTTGGAGAGGCATTGATCTCAAAACACCCTTGTTTTACTCAGAGAGGATTCTTGACAGGATGCTGGTTTGGAAAGCAAGCTTAAAAAAAAAACTTACAATTTATGGCACCAAGCTAAGACAGCTGGGATGTCCTGAGGTTGTGGTGAACTCTGTTAAAGCCATACTCAGTAGCCAGGTAAACAAAGGACGTCTCGCTTGCTAGTTTACAGAAACATGACTCTGTGCACTCACCCCTCCCGTCGGGTAAAATCCATAAGCCAGCCTCCCCCCGGGATGGGACCCCGTTTTGCGACGATAATAATGCAGAGTCTAACTTCACTGTTCCCCCAGCTTTTCCGCGTTTCACCTCCAAACGATTTTAGTTTTCTGCTAGCTGAAAAGATGTTTTTTGGGGGGACTCTGGTATTTTTATCTTAAAATGGAAGCTCTAACCGACGGCTAATTAGCTAATTCTGTCCTCCTTTCACTTCTGGGATGTTCAGATGGAAAATGTGTCCGGGCGGAGTAATGCCAATCCAAGCAGTGCGAAAATGCGGCAGACAGACAGCTGGATTGTCCAATTGGCTGAAGTTTTTAGAGAACTGCGGGACAACTACTTTATTGATTTCTTTCAGGTTTTTTAAATGTCCAGAATATATTTATGGCTATACTATGTTGGAATGTTGTTAAAGCCGCTCTCTGGAGGATTTTATCAAGAGAGCAGTTTTTGAATCTAGCGTCCAAAGGCTCCTCCTCAAAACATCTCGACACGCGCGTCCGGTCGCGTGCGCACGGCGCATATACTTCGGGCATAAACTGTACAGCTCAATGTGTAGGGTTTAATCACTCACAGTTCACAATCTTATTCCAACAACACTACGAGGGTCTGATGAGCCCTCTCTGTCCCTGCTGCTTTTGATATTAGCTCTGTTAGCAGAGAGCTGCTGCTGGACTCTGAAGCTGAACTTGACTCGGCCCTGGATGAACTTTCTGACCAAAATAAATGCGTAATTCTGTCAAACCTTGCCATTCTGTGAGGTGAAAGGTTTAAAAATAAATCCGTCTTTAGCTGGAGAATGGGTAGGTTTTTAGTAGAAATGAGCTGTGAGTCCTCAGTGAACGAGACTGTAAACAGAGAAACACACGGAGCGTCCTGTACGACAGCTCCCCCTACTGGTAGAGGTGTTTGGTCGATGCGTGCATGTTGAGAGAATGCAGAAATTTGAATTTCATTGGCTGAAAAATTTCAGCGGCAAGAAATAATGGAAAGGGGTCTCTAGGAGGAAGGAGGGTCTTCATCAGAATGACAGATGTTGTGGAACTCAACCCATAGATCATAGTTTAGACCTGAAATATCATTTAGAACATTTAGAAAACTTTGATACAGAGAAAAATAATCCAGAGAGCAGCTTTAAGAGGCTTTAAAAAAACATTAAAAGCTACATTGTTTACCTGGCTACTGAGTATGCCTTTAAACACAAACCAGAGGGCAAGTCAAGTGCTGCCATCCAACGGCCACGGCATTCTGAAGTCAAATATTGTACACCATATCCAACCGGAGAGTCGGATGAAAGTCTTGAGGTTGTGCGAGTAGCTTTTCTTTCAGATGTGTAGAAAAAAAAAGAACGAGTGTTTTGGGAATGAAAATGGAAAAGATATTTGCAAACAGGAGGTGCGAAGTGGTTCGTGACACCCCTATAGTCAATGACTTCATAGACAGATGGCCTGCGCTCTTCAAAGTAAATGAGGCAAGTCGTACAGAATTTTTCAAGTTTGACAAAATCTTCCCGTCAGAAATTTAAATTCACACACCTTGAAATGTTTATTTCCTTTCAAGAATTTATTCTCAAATGAATTTTTGTGTGTTCACTAGGGCTGGGTACCGAAACTCTGTACTTCTTTGGTATAGACCGAAAAACCTTCGGTAGGTAGTAGTACCGAATCAAAAAATATTTTTCTGTACTAAATTTCGGTACTTTTACAATAAAATGTCCCTATAAATGAACTGCTCCATTTCTTCAGAACCAGTGACACAGCCCCTCTCCTCTCCTCTGAACAGTCACGGGAAAAAAGGCAGACCCGAGTTCTCTGCTGCTTCAACAAAAACACAGGAGGTGTGTGAGGGAGGGGACGGCGTGGGTCGGGAATCGGGATGCCCTAGATGGAATCCTGGCCACCCCGCGACCCGGATCCAGATAAGCGGAGGCAGGGGAGGTGAGACTCTTCTCTCTTGTTTAAACACTCTTGTTGGTACCGGCTGGACCGGCAGATTTAAAGATCCAGCCCGAACACCGTGTTTGGTCACCATTTTCAACTGTAGCACCATCAAATATGATACAACCTCTGACCCCTGACGACCATCACAACAATAATCCATTTCTTTCCCAATAACTTGGAATTCAATGACTCTTGGATTATGTTTTAACCTGAATTAACATTCCTACAGGTGGCCAACCGTCCACTTTCAGGTGTCCATCTCCCAGATGACCTTAACTGGACACTAGCTGGTCTAATAAAACACTCTTTAAGATGTCTCTACTTTAAAACCAAATGACTGGTGTTCAAACTGTAATCTCTTGTTTACAGAACAGTCTCCTGTAGTGTTCCTGCTCAGGGTCATCCACACACTCACTCTTCAAAGTGTTATAATATGCTTCTCTGCTATTTTCTGCATTTTAAATCACATTCATAATGTGAGTTTTAATGGGCGGAAGTAATATGAACTTGGTAACTCCTCACAGTTCCCCTGCCCAATCAGAGCCGTCCACTAACTCATGTTTTATTGGGACACTTAATATCTTCTGATTAGTTAAATTTAAGATAACTCTTCTCAAAACTAATCTTCAGTTCCGGTACAAATCAGTCTGAGTCTGAAATTAGTCTGAGCTGCTATCCTTCAGAGTCGGAGCTGAACTCTCATCAGCTTTGAACAAGGCCTCTCCTCTCTCCCTCACTACGGGGACTGATCAGAAATGACTTCAGCATGCCTGCTGAGATGTCTCCCTTGCTGACCGGGACGTATCCACGGACTGCCCGGCGAGGTCCTCGGCGGCCACGCCTTCCAGGACCACCACTCCGAGTCTGGGGACTCCAGCCTCAGCTCGTGGAGAAACCAACGCCTGTCAGATCCAGGAGCGTCCACCTTTCAGTGAGCAAACACCACTTTCTGATCGAGAGGTTTGCTTTGATAAAGCTTAATTCTTCCAAGCTAAATTAAGCTCTTCTAAATTCCATAGCCACTCAAAATAGCCCTAAATTGACTCTTAAAGTCACAACTAGCTTAACTAAATTAACAAACTTCCCTAGTCATTAAAACATATGCTACGGTCCGTTAAAACTCACAATTAAAACCATCTTTAACATCCTCAACATGTTTAAGAATATTAATTGTGTTCACATCAAACTTTCAAACTGTCTGTGTTCTTAGGTTTTTCAAATTAAATGGTTGTTCAATCTTATCTGGTCTCAGCTCCACGTTATTAATAAGGTATTTCAATTCACTGTACTCTTTCAAAGAACCTAGATACCTTCAATAAATATTAGCTATTATCAGGGTTAAATGACAGTTTATCACTTTTCATTATAATCAAAAAATAAGCTTCCAATATTTATTAGAAGAGGGTGTGGCTAAAATAACTAATACTTACAGTGGTGTGAAAAACTATTGTCCCCTTTCCTGATTTCTTATTCTTTTGCATGTTTGTCACACCAAATGTTTCTGATCATCAAACACATTTAACTATTAGTCAAAGATAACACAAGTAAACACAAAATGCAGTTTTTAAATGATGGTTTTTATTATTTACGGAGAAAAAAAAATCCAAACCTACATGGCCCTGTGTGAAAAAGTGATTGCCCCCTGAACCTAATAACTGGTTGGGCCACCCTTAGCAGCAATAACTGCAATCAAGCGTTTGTGATAACTTGCAATGAGTCTTTTCCAGCGCTCTGGAGGAATTCTGGCCCACTCATCTTTGCAGAATTGTTGTAATTCAGCTTTATTTGAGGGTTTTCTAGCATGAAGCGCCTTTTTAAGGTCATGCCACAACATCTCAATAGGATTCAGGTCAGGACTTTGACTAGGCCACTCCAAAGTCTTCATTTTGTTTTTCTTCAGCCATTCAGAGGTGGATTTGCTGCTGTGTTTTGGGTCATTGTCCTGCTGCAGCACCCAAGATGGCTTCAGCTTGAGTTGACCAACAGATGGCCTTCAGGACATTCTCCTTCAGGATGTTTTGGTAGACAGTAGAATTCATGGTTCCATCTATCACAGCAAGCCTTCCAGGTCCTGAAGCAGCAAAACCTCCCCAGACCATCACACTACCACCACCATATTTTAATGTTGGTATGATGTTCTTTTTCTGAAATGCTGTGTTACTTTTACGCCAGATGTAACGGGACACACACCTTCCAAAAAGTTCAACTTTTGTCTCGTCGGTCCACAAGGGATTTTCCCAAAAGTCTTGGCAATCATTGAGATGTTTTTTACCAAAATGGGACGAGCCTTAATGTTATTTTTGCTTAACAGTGGTTTGCACCTTGGAAATCTGCCATGCAGGCCATTTTTGCCCAGTCTCTTTCTTATGGTGGAGTCGTGAACACTGACCTTAATATAGGCAAGTGAGGCCTGCAGTTCTTTAGATGTTGTCCTGGGGTCTTTTGTGGCCTCTCGGATGAGTTGTCTCTGCGCTCTTGGGGTCGTTTTGGTCGGCCGGCCACTCCTGGGAAGGTTCACCACTGTTCCATGTTTTTGCCATTTGTGGATAATGGCTCTCACTGTGGTTCGCTGGAGTCCCAAAGCTTTAGAAATGGCTTTATAACCTTTAGCAGACTGATAGATCTCAATGACTTTTGTTCTCATTTGTTTCTGAATTTCTTTGGATCTTGGCATGATGTCTAGCTTTTGAGGTGCTTTTGGTCTACTTCTCTGTGTCAGGTAGCGCCTATTGAAGTGATTTCTTGATTGAAACAGGTGTGGCAGTAATCAGGCCTGGGGGTGGCTACAGAAATTGAACTCAGGTGTGATAAACCACTTTTAAGTTATTTTTTAACAAGGGGGGCAATCACTTTTTCACACAGGGCCATGTAGGTTTGGATTTTTTTTTCTCCGTAAATAATAAAAACCATCATTTAAAAACTGCATTTTGTGTTTACTTGTGTTATCTTTGACTAATAGTTAAATGTGTTTGATGATCAGAAACATTTTGTGTGACAAACATGCAAAAGAATAAGAAATCAGGGAGGGGGCAAATAGTTTTTCACACCACTGTATTCTAAACGCTACACAACTAATCATTGTTTTAGACTTAAAAAAAAGACTTAAATTATCAATTTTAAAGAGTGAAGGTGAGACTCGAGTTATAGTTAAGAACACATTTAAAAATCATCAAATCACTTCTGAAGAATTAGACAAGATAAAGCAACTGAAAAATAATCAAGTACTTTGATTCAATCATTAACTTCTGAGCAATCAAATCTTGTAATGATGAAGTGGCAGGAGGACCCAAAGTCCAGGTGAGGACAGAGAAGCAGAAGGCGTCGGATGAACTTAAATGATTTATTAAACTTGGTCGTGGCAGAATAAAACTAAAGAGCAGGCGTGGCAAGGAACAGGGCATGAAACAAAGCAGACGATCCAACAAAATAACATGAAACAAAGCAGAGGATCCAACAAACTAACACGAAACAAAGCAGAGGATCCAACAAACTAACACGAAACAAAGCAGAGGATCCAACAAACTAACACGAAACAAAGCAGAGGATCCAACAAACTAACACGAAACAAAGCAGACGATCCAACAAACTAACATGAAACAAAGCAGAGGATCCAACAAACTAAAACGAAACAAAGCAGAAAATCCAACAAACTAAAATGAAACAAAGCAGAAGATCCAACAAACTAACATGAAACAAAGCAGACGAACCAACAAACTAACACGAAACAAACAGAGGATCCAACAAACTAACATGAAACAAAGCAGACGATCCAACAAACTAACACGAAACAAAGCAGAGGATCCAACAAACTAACACGAAACAAAGCAGAGAATCCAACAAACTAACACGAAACAAAGCAGACGATCCAACAAAATAACATGAAACAAAGCAGAGGATCCAACAAACTAACACGAAACAAAGCAGAGGATCCAACAAACTAACACGAAACAAAGCAGAGGATCCAACAAACTAACACGAAACAAAGCAGAGGATCCAACAAACTAACACGAAACAAAGCAGAGGATCCAACAAACTAACACGAAACAAAGCAGAGGATCCAACAAACTAACACGAAACAAAGCAGAGAATCCAACAAACTAACACGAAACAAAACAGACGATCCAACAAACTAACACGAAACAAAGCAGAGGATCCAACAAACTAACATGAAACAAAGCAGAGGATCCAACAAACTAACATGAAACAAAGCAGACGATCCAACAAACTAACACGAAACAAAGCAGAGGATCCAACAAACTAACACGAAACAAAGCAGACGATCCAACAAACTAACACGAAACAAAGCAGAGAATCAACAAACTAACACGACACATGAGGGCTTAAATACATGGAGGTAACTCAAGATAACGAGGAGCAGGTGTGGACAATAACTTAATTAGTGGGAGGGAGAAGTGGAGACAGATGCAGGGACTAATGACCTGGATGAAAAATAAAATTAAAAACAAACCATGAGGACAAACTAAGCCTGAACCACAGGATAAGAAAATAACATGAGCAGGGAAAACAGGGGGCATGAATAAAAGACTAATCAATACATAGACTCAGGACAGGACAGGGGCAACTAAACTGACATGGACTAAAGACGGAGCCGTAACATGACACGAAGAATATAAACTAAAAAACCAGAACCAACTAGATACAGATATAAAAAACAAACTAATACAGGACCAGAAAACTAAACAATGAAAACACAGGAATAAAAACATGGAGACAAAAAAACTAATAAACTAGACACAGAAGACGAACTCAACCAAAACCTGATCAAATAACATGAACTAAACAAGACAGAGGACGAGGACAAAAACTAACAAGGACACTGATAACAGACTAAACTAAAATCATGACCAGACAGACAGGAAACCATGACAAATCTGGTTAAATTCATCTTAAGAAACCAATCATTGTTATTCGTTAATCACCAGTCTGTAAAATTAGAGAAGAGACTTTTATTAAGTTTAAGGTTTATTCCTTCTGTTGGAGACTCCTGTAAGAGATAAGGGTGCAGGAGAGAAAAGTTGTGACGACTTTCCAGCTGGCGACTGCTTTTGGAGACAATTGCTGTAAACACACAATTGTTCTGTATAAGACAGAACAGAACAGCGTGTTTCCAGGGAAAAGAGGAGGTTGGTCAGAACTGTCAGGTGACACACATGACTTTCCAGACCCTATAATCTAGAACTTTGTTTTAATTCTGAGAGACTGTTATAAGTATATTAATTTGTTCTCCTATTTTGAAATGACTGAAGTTACACTATAAAATTGTTCAGTGTGTTTTTGCATGGTGTTTACATTTTTTCTTTCTCATTGTGAAAGACTTAATGAGGTAAACTTCATTATTACTGTGTTATACAGCTGTGCACTTGCAATGCAGAATTTTACTAATTTGTAAGCAAATAATAATAATGTGTAACTTTGTAACCTTTATTTGGATTTTCTACATGTTTCGAGAACACAAACTAATGTTTCATATTTTGCGAGTGCTCTTTCAGTTTTGGGAGTTCTTGTGTTTGATTCCATCCCCTCTGACGATGACCCCAATTTTGATTTTTTTTTATTCAAAGAAATTTGTTTTGTATCGTTACGCTGTAAATGTGTTTTTGAGGAAAAGAAATACAGTTTTAATTTGTAAGTAATGTTTCTGTGTATCACTTCCACCCCTTTAAAAAGCTTTTTATCAGTCTTGTAGTTTATATTAGGATGTTATGCTTTATCATTTTTATATTTTGACTTTTTACCGCCTAAACCTAAACCCTTGTTAAATAGACACGATTAGATTTAGTGCAACCGATGCACATCATTTTTAAAATTTAAATCCAACAGATTTTTTTAGTGCAGAGGCTGAGGAATGAAAGAAAAAGCAGTGAAAAAAATATATAGCCTATTCATGTGTATGCACACACACATATACTGTATATGCATGCATATACACAAACAGACATTTATACATACATATACAAGAAAATAATGATAAAATGTATAAAAAAATTTGAATAGAAATCAGTCAATCAATTATGTTAATTAAATAATTAAAACACATCTGCTGCTCCACCAAAAGTGTGAGTTGAATGATCTTAGGGGACATCATAAAGGATTCCAGACTCTCTGACTGAAGCCTTCTAAGTGTATCTGAGTTGTTCCAGTTCTAAGTACGACACTCTTATCCATCTACCAAATGTAGGGCTGTTTTTTCCTATTAATAACGCTATATCAGACGTAGGTATAGCAATCAGGGAGGAAAAGTTGTACAGGTAATATAATGCTCTGATGCATCAGTACTACAAAAGGACCCGAATAAACCTTTTTATTAAAAAGATGCTTAAGAGACATGTCTGAGTGAATAACTTTCACCGTTAGTGTTTTGAACCAATACACTATTAGCAGGGGCGTAGAACTAAATTCTAGGTACAACCCAAGTGGGCCCCAATGCTCACATTCTTCATCATGTTATAATACAAAGATCACAAATATGATCTCAGTTTAATCTCTTTTTTAAGCCAATACATAATAGGCTTTATGCACAGAGTACTTAGTAGAACTTCCGGTTTAAAATTAACTCGCGGGGCCATTTCCGGTTCCATTTGAAACGTGAAGATTTCCAGAGTTAGAGTGCATTTCCAGCTAAAGATATTGTTTATAATCAAAACGAGTATAGTATAGTTCAGTATGATATATATATATATTATAGCACTAAGAAATGAAGCCATCATATAAGTATCAGCGACGGGAAGCCTCGACAGCTGAACACTGCTGTGTTCCGTTGTGTACCGCATCAGCTGAATAGAATTCATCAGTCAGTTTCCACATTTCACTGAATAAATAACTACAAAAAGGAAGGATTGTGAACTTAAGAAGAGAAAACGTGATCATTTCTAACCACACCGTGTCTGCAGTCCACACTTTGCAGCACAGTAGTCAAAGAGCCGAGTGGAGGAGGCTAACGGAGGAGGCTAAAGGAGGAGGCTAACGGAGGAGGCTAAAGGAGGAGGCGCGGCGCCGTTCGTGTGTTATTTCACTGGAACAACTATTCTTTTGGTGAATGAAGACTTGGTGTCTGATAACGTACAGCTAGACCAGAGAAAGTTGAAAGTTGGGAAGCAGTTGGAGCCCACGATCATGGCTATATAGATTTGTCTCACTGTTTTTTGATGATGGAAGCTACGAGCTAACGCTGTTAGCTTACCTTCAATTTCATGACTAAAGCTGGTTATACAGCTTAAAGTCCTTCACCCGCTTGCTCACAGACGTCTCTGTGTGTTTTTAAAAAATCCGGTGGACATCGTTTACCGTGATGCGCGGCAGGTCTTGAAGAAAACGGGTAAAAAAATCAATTTTGTCCAGTTTGTGTGGGAACAGCGTTGAACCGGAAGGGAGGGGCTGCGTCTATCGCAACCAGGAAGTGACCGTGCATAAACCCCATTGCCAGTTCCATAAAAGTCAAAGGACCAGACGTCACATATCTTTATTTTTATTTGGCAAAAATGTGTTCAAACAAATGTGTTTTAATTAAATTGGTTGGAATTAATTCTCCACTAAATGCTCACTGACGAGGGTTTATGTTGGCAAAACCACTGAGGTATAATTTAAAAAAGAAAACAGCACAAAAACCTCTTTCCACTCAAGGCTTCCTAAGGGCCCCCTCCCTGCAGTAGGCCCCGGGTAAACAGTACCCTTTCCCCTCCAGTCCCACTCCCCTGACTATTAGATACTAGAACGTACATTAGATCATATTGAGTGTTTGACCTTTATGTAGGTATATGCTGAATATAACCTAACCTTTAGAGCTACTGCAGCATTAGTGTTGTTCTGTTTCAAGTTTCCTTTCACTCATGATGACATTTTCAAAAATAAATAACAATATGTGTGTGTGTCTCCCTCCCTCCCTCCCTCTCACTCCCCTTTTTTGTTTAGTTTAGTTTTATGGTTTGTTTTTTGTTAAGCAGTTTTTAGAACCTTAATGATGTCCTTCCTTTGAACTTATTATTCCAATGATTGATGGTTTCCAGAGGGGACTTTTTCCACAACCCACAAGCTGTACCTACCTACTGACCGACCTCCCTACCTGTCTCATCTCATTTATTCCTCATGGGTGCCTTTCAGATAATGCACAAATCTTATATATGAAAATGCACATACACACACGCATACATAATATTCGATGTTAAATTGATATTTCTGTTGCTTTGAAGAGGTGTTCTATCAGTTATTTATTGCTCATACTGATGACATCACTCAAAGTGAGTAGATTCTCTAGAAACAGGAAGTAGTCCTCTGATTGGAGCAATACTCATTATCCGGCAGGTGAGGAGAGACACTGCTGCATATTGGTGACAGTCTGGTGGGCTGCATGGTGGTGCAGTTAGCACTGTTGCCTCACAGCAAGAAGGTCGCAGGTTTAAATCCCGGCTGTGGCCTTTCTGCGTGGAGTTAGCGTGTTCTCTCCACGCATGTGTGGCTTTGCTTCAGGTACTCCGGAAGGTGATTGCTCATTTGTGTAAGTTGCTTTGGATAAAAGCATCTGCTAAATAAATAAATAAATAAATATAAACAAATTAGCAGCTAATTTTCTGCTATGTAGAACACTTGGTCTAAAGTGTCACACCAATGCATTAGAACACTACTCTACAATTTTACATGAATTAAAAAAAAGGCTATCCAATCACAGTTTTCCTTTGGCGTTGTGAGGCAGAAAGATGTTTGAGCATTCTTTCTGATTGGCTGGGACTTTGGCTGGGAAGTTTGTTTAGAAACTGTCAGACAAATCAGCCAATTACATTTTAGGATAAAGTGGGCGGGACCAAAACAAGTTGGAAAAGGCCTTTAGGAATCCAGAACTCAGTATGTACTCCTGTGCATATGGTGGGTGGTTTTAGCCACTGCTACATGGTTTCCTGGAATGAAAATGAGCCAAAACAGTCAAACGATTGATCACATGATCCTGGTGGATGCTGGCACTCAAACATGATTTACAGTCAGAAAACAGCAAAGGGTAAGACATGATTTCCAGCTCTGGCTGCTTGAAGCAACCAACCTGCACCTTACTTATGGAACCTAAAGAAAACGAGCAAGAGTACCGGTAATTACCGTACTAATGCTGGCTATTGTGAACATACAAATATTTTATTTAAAAAGTCAAATCCTCTAAAGTTTATTGGTCTGATCAGATATAAAACTGCACAAAGTATGTAGAACGTAGGAAAAGACTGTAAATATACAAAGAATGTTTTAGACAGAGATGGCTAGAATTGCTCTTATTTTCTCAACAAACAAACAAACAAAAAATCCTAAATGTATACGATTGTAATCTGGAAAGAGTCAGAATTTTTATAGCAGGTAAGTAAAATAATACTTCACACGATAACTGGCCATGAGTATCAGGGTCTGGCTGAGAAGAGCAGCCGGGGGCTCACAGATGCTGCTGAGATGATGAAGGTGACTGATGACAAGTGTGACAGCTTTGAACCCAGGAGAGCAGTAACTCCTCCAGCAGGCGGAGCAGCAGGAGAAAAGATCCACCCACTACACCACCTGAGAGGGAATAGGGAGAGACAAGGCAGGAGAGGACGCAAAATGAGAGGTAAACACCCCTCCAACTACCTGGATCCTGACAGAATTGGTCAAAGGAAAACTTCTTCAGTTGTACGTTAGAAAAATGGGTGGATGTTGCAGGTCTCAGAGTGGTAAACAATAGAACAGCAGTGAGTGATGCTAAACCGTTTCATTAGCTGTTCAGAATAATACATCAGATTCTTACGTTTGTTGATCTGGTCAAATACAAAACTACACAAAGGATGTAAAAAACAAGACACAACCTGTTGCCTGTAAATGTACAGAGGATATGTTCACACAGAGATGGAGGTTATAATAATAATAATAGATCAGTTCCTAAAGAAACTTTGAAAGGGCCTGCAAGCATAATTCTTGGCATGTTTCCTTGTAAATTATGTCGTGATTGTACAAAAACTCTAAACAAGATCAAAATACTGTAGTTCCTCAATGTTTTAGAGTCCGATGTCCTGTGAATTGTTTAAACGTTGAATGAGGTTTTTAGGTGTAAGTGTCACCATGCAGGAAGTGGAGGCAACTTTATTCAGTTCAGTGTGTTTCTTGGCATGGTTTCTTGTGAATTGTGTTGTGATTTTACAAAGACGCTGAACGATATCAACATGGTTTCTCAATAAGTTTGAGTCCAAAGTTCCATAACAATTTTAAACGAAGAATGAAGTTTTTAGGTTAAAGTGTGTCAAAACAGTAGGCTCTCTATTACCAGTAAGTTTGGGCAGAAATTCAAACATCTTAATTATTTTCAACCCTATTTCTGATCTAATCTTTTGTGACTAACATCAGTATAGTGAATTGAAACACTAAAGGAATTTCACCCAAACATCACACAAACAAGCCAATTGATTTGATGTGGGGTAATTTGTGTGGGTTCACCACTTTATTTGAATAAAAAATGTGCAAAAATTAAATGTCATGCTAACATGCTAATGTTGGGATTGAGCTTTTGGTAAGCTAAAAGTGTGAAGATTTTATCATTAGCATGCTAACATGAAATAGTTAGCTTTAGCATGTTAGCATGCTAATGTTAGCAATAGCCTACAAACATGCCAATGTTACATCAAGCATGTTAACACACTAATGTACATATATAGATACTGTATATGCTCTGAAGGATGAGCTGTCAGCTCATTTCAACACGCTTGTTGGGTCTGATGGGGTTCTGTTTCATGTTCCGGTTCCAATCCTGACTGATTTGGTTCTGATCTGATGCAGGTATGGTTCTGGTTCCTTTCTGATTCTGGTCATAGATCTGGTTTTGTAACAGTTTCTGGTCCTGGTTCTGATTCTGGTCCTCTTTCTGATCCGGTTTTGGTTCTGGTTGGGACCTGTTGAAACCTGAGACCTCACCATACTTTTAATGAGACAATGAGTCTTAGCCAATCAGATTGCTTGGTTTTCTGAATCTTGTTCATAGCTGTCAGGGACTTAAAATACTGTATTGACCCGAATATGAGACGAGGTTTTTTTCATTGAAAATAATTTGAAAAAAAAAAAAAAACATTCATCTGAAAATAAAATGTTTTTTTTAATATAAAACAAAAGGGGGTCGTCTTATAATCGCGGCCTAGTAATTACACGACCCCACCAGCAGAGGGCGCATGCTTTTTGGTCAAAGCAGCAGGAAGCAGCTCAGACCGTCAGCGGTCCAGGTGGTCAGCTCAAAGTTACAGGTCCACTGAGGATTAAAATGCCCGATGGCGAAGTTCAGCGGCAGCCAGGTTCACGTCGGCTCGGTTTGGTACTGGATTTTCTTTTCAGAGTAGAGTCTTTGTTTCTCACAGCCTACGTACTGAGCCGACACTTCCTCTCGGACCTACTCCTCGATGATCAGACTGGGTCTACTGGACCCGCTGCAGGTGCTTTCAGCGTGAGTGGACTCTGTACAGGTGAGGGCGTCGCTCAATTCACACACATATACTTCCTCAGAAACTCTTCTGTCTCTGTTACGGTCCAGCACCTTGGACAGCGCCGGTGCCCTGCCGACCTCCTCTCACTCGCTCCAGCCAGCAGCGCTCCAGAGAGAAGCGAAGAAGAGAGAGAGAGCTTATGGCAGTTTAAAGTGTTTTAGACAAAGCGATTTTGATGTGGGATTCCACATTTTAGCTTTGTATTAGAGTAGAGAGCGTAGTTTAATTTTAACTAGACAAACAAAGTGATTTTAGATGTGGGATTCCATTTTTTAGCTTTGTCTTAATGTCTAGTTTTTAACTTCTCCAGAACTTTATTCTGTTTTACCTTTAACTTAATAAACATCCTGGTTTTATCTGATTTATTAGTGATAATTTGAATAGAAGAGTGATTTGATTTATTCTTGTTGGTCGGGTAGATTAGTTTAAACAGTCCTCTTCCTGTTTTGTTTGATATAAAAATTAATATATATACTTTGCTTTGAACCTCACCGTTTTGTGTTGGCCTCCTTATACACTCCTAGACCTGAAAGGAGGTCGTAACAGTCTCACATATTTTTATTTGCCCGCCAGACACACAAACACACAGTCTCAGACTGAGGTAGGGAGCTGAGCCCAGAGACAGCGCTAGAGAGTGAAGGAGATTTACTGGAACTTTTTTTCCAATTGACTGAAACATGTTGCCATGGAGAAATTCAACCCCTGATTAATAAGCAAATATTAAAACAGTCTGTAATTAAGGTATTATTTAAATGATTTTCTCAAAATTTCAATAAAAATAGTTTCTTTAAAAAGTGAATTTAGTCTTTTTTCTGACAACCAGTCTTGAAAAAGTGGGATTGTCTTATAATCGGGGTCATCCTATATTCGTGTCAATTCGGTAGGTCCTTAAAATTGAACTGTTTGAACAAGGTTGTGGGTCAGGTCTGGACCTGGATCTGGTTTTGTTCCAGTTCTGGTCCCGGCACAGAAATGTAACCTGACACCGCACCATATATTTAATGAGTCAAGTCTTAGCCAATCAGAACGCTTGATTTCTATGTTTGAGAACCTACCGTTTCAACCTAGAAACTTCCTTCTTGGTTTAAAACTGTCACAGGACTTTGGACTCTAACATAATGAGGAACCATTTTGATATATTTTCCCATCTTTGTAAAATCACAATGCAATTAATGGCTGTGTACAAATTCAGGGCCTGCATCCATTGTCGGTTGCATTTGAAGATCGCTGATGTCACAGCGACAAAGTGTCCAAATTTGAAGACCTGCGGCCCACAAATGCATCCTTCTTTTACCCGAATTTATGGATGGGTCTAATGTATCTCTATTGGCCCAGGCTATCCCATGATTCATTGCGCGTAGAACAGAATAATTTTTTCTTCTAACAACGACAGACGAAGCGAGCGAGAGAGCGGCTGAAGATTACATTTTTAAAGGTAAGTACGTTAAAATCTGGCGGTTCAAAAATTAAAAGTTTAAAGCGTGGATAAAGTCACAGGTCGTCCAACTGTGACTTTATCCATGCCCCTACATGTGACGGGTAGGGGCGTGGATCAATCTAGACGGTCCATTTTCACAGCTGCTTACATCTGGTTTTTTGGTTATCATCATCATCAGTAAAACAGGAGACAATTAAAATTTTAAAAAATCGTTTAACAATATTTTATATATGAGATAAAGAGAGAAACATAAGTTCATATGTGAAGTGCTTTTATTTAATAAAAGGATAAACTATTCCTTAATTCTCACATCAAACACTGAAGTGACGGAACAGCTGACCTTCAGTTGAACTTGTCTGACTTCGATCAAATTTCGTCTTATAAACTTGGGAACATCATCAGATTTATTCAAATCTGTTTGTGAAAGAATACAAACCCCATGAGTCAGTCCTGAAGACACGGTGCTTCAGACCGTGAACTCAGCTCATTCAGGGTGACATCACTACGGTCTGCGCTGCCCTTTAAAGGACTGGATGGAACTGGATTCTTTTATGCACATCATAACAAAGTGTTTAATTAGTTCACCAGCATTTAAGATAGTGGAACATCTCACTGTGGAAATTCTACTACAGCTCTTGAATTCGCCACTCTTTCTTTAAATTCATTTAAGATCTGTCTCTCTGATAATCAGCCGGTGATAAAGAAGCTACTGGGAGAAAGAATATTTTATACAGAATACATAAATGGCACAAAGTGGAGGTTTCCCAGATAAGTGGATTAGGGTGCCGCTTTGCATTATTGCAGTAAAACTAATAAGTGGAGACACAAAGGTTCCCACAGACAATTCAGCTTCACAAAATACATTTGATAATAGACAGAAGGGCTAAAAATACAAGAAGCAACGGTGAGATTTGTGCTGTTCCTAAAGTTGCCAGATAAGTCTGAAAGTCACATGACTGAATTTATGACATGTGTCTTTTTAAAGCTATTGATGAGAAGAAGTACTTTATCATTAATTTTGTTTAGGTTACACATGTATGACATGAAACTGTTTCTGTTGTCCAGATTATCTACAGAACCATGAGGGAGGCCATGGCTCAGGAGATGTGGTCGTCTGCTGATCAGGGTTGGGTCCCTGGCAGGTCAGGCGCGTCCTGGAACAAGGTACGGAACCCCGTATGGGCCAAATGCAGAAAACAGATTCCATTTTCCTCCTTGATTTGGTTTGAACACGGTAATCGTTCTAGGATGGAACTAAAAAAAACATATCGATACCCGTTGAAGATCTGACACAACTGTACGCTGCTAGTTCCAGCCAAATGTTGGTTTGTGTTGCATTCTGGGACGTGAAAGAGCACACATAGGCCAGTAGCTATCAATTAGCTCCTAGGGCTTGCGTGAACAATCAACAAAGTCCGTTAGCTCACTGATATTTGAAGAGATACCAGTTGACAAATATCAATGCTCCATGCAATGACAATAAAATATATTCCTATTCATTTATTCAAACAACTATAGATTTATCAGCTTTGACTCAGAAAAACACTGAGGAGTTCAAATAGTTGGACTATGTTAGAGGTTAGACTGTGTGGTGGACTAGATCAGGATCAGAACATAGAACATTCTGATAGCCCCGCCCCCAGACAATCTGACCAATCAGCAAATGGAATATTGAAGAAGGACTATGATACCAGTTGGTCCATGGAGAGCAGGTTAACCTTGAGTTTAGATAAATGTTTTCTGTTCTAGAGAGAGTTACATCTGACCCTGTCGTCACGGTAACACACTGTGAAATAAACATTAGTATAGAAAAACGTTTGGCACTAATATCTACAGACCTGACAACCTGTACACATTTTGCACAGCAAGAACACAATTTGACATCTGAATACGCTGGTCTGACTCTACATCTACAGTATATTTGTGTGTTTTCACTATGGTAAATATTATGTTGTTTTTACTAATGTTTGGGTTCCACATGGGCTGTTGATAAGAACGTGATGTTTTGTTTATTTATTTGTAAAACAATCGCAGTGAGCCAGACTCAGGTAACGCCCAGTGGGAGGGGCTTAGAGTATATAAGGGCACTGTCGGCCCCTGTCTGTAAGTCAGTTGAGTTCAGTCAGGTCTGAGGGTAAGACCAGTGAGTCTGCTGAGCCGGATCAACCCGTGTCGTCAACAACCCCATTGGTTTGTGCACTGCGGGAAATGTAAAGAGGAGGGTGAAGAAAAAGAAGAAAAAGAGGTAATGTTCTGCCTACACCTCAGCTCGTCATATCGTTATTAAGAGGAGAGAACTCTGATGCCAAAAGGCCCTTGACCCATGTCCTTTTGGCATCAGTTTCCTTGAATGGAAGCTTATGAGAAGTGGCCAACAGCACCCTTGTTTTGGGACATTTCTCATAAGCTCCCATTCTGGGAAACTGATGCCGAAAGGCCATGGCTGGAGGTCAATGAGTGCTTTTTTCAAAAAGAAAATGCTTAACTGAGCCGTATCCTCTTCAACTCTAGATATGTTTTACAGGGAATTTTACTGAATAGTATGGAGTCAGCCCCGATGGCATAGGTGGCCCCTGGGAGGAGTTTTTTTAGAAAGCGCTTAGAGACTTGTGCTTTTTTCTATAGATAGAGTGGACGATTTGGAAAGCGTTTGAGTACTTTTCATGAACGTAGGCCTCATAACTTTGAACAAAGAAGTTACTTAAGTTGGGCTATTTGGCATCAGTTTTAATGGGAAAAATGTTCCATTCAAACTGATGCGAAAGGGTTCGGGCTGTATCTCAGCCTGTGGGCAGTCTGCGGGTCTGGGACCAAGTTCTTTTCTGATTTTCTTTTTATTTCAAGGAGACATTTATTTAATTCATGGAGTATTTATTAAATGATATTTCTTATTTCTGACCGGCAAACTTTTTCAGCCAATAAAATTCAAATTTCTGCATTGTGGGCTGTCAGTCAACGTGCATGCACTTTGCACAAATCTATAGAGGTGGGAGCTGCACGCTCCCAGAACGCTGTGTCTCTGTGTACAGTCTTGTCAGCTCATGGAGGACTCCGAGCTAATTTCTACTCAAAGTTATCCATTCCTCGGCTACTGATGGATTTTTTATTTTCAAATATTTCTCCACAGAAAATGGCAAGGCTTGGCAAGGATACACGTTTATTTTGGTCGGGAACTCATTCTGAACCGAGCCTTTATCATTTCTCCAGCTTTAGTCCCGCAGGCGAGTTTGCAAAATCTTTTGGCTGATTTAACTCAAATAACTATAGTTAGAAGACAACTTTTAATTTTTTAAATTTTGGACATAAATCTCATAATGCAAGCAGGAATTATTATAAAGTTCTTGTAATGATAAATTAGATTTTTAAATGTCAAATGGGACGATCACTGATTAAAGCTGCAATGTGTATTTGTGTGTGTGTGTGTATATATGAAGAGTTAACAAGTTTTATATTGGCACTTTCATATCTCCTTCCTACCAGATCCTAGAGACCTCATCCAGTTTGAAGATGTGTTAACGGGTTGGTGCTGTGCTTCGGCGGCTGATCCTGGGTCTGCTTGTCAACAGCAGCATGACTTCAAAAGACATCCTGCTGCTGAGCCACGGTCTGGTGAGCCAGAGTCTGCCGCTGCTCACCAAAAGAGACCGGTAAGAGCGTACAGCCTCACTCCGACTGATGTCAGAGCTGCTCTAGTTTCACTAACCTGTCTGGTGTCATTTGTAGAGAGAAAGCATCAGCGAAGCCTCCTCCTGACCCCAGGCTGCCTCCTGCCAGCTGTCTCCTCCTGCCTCCAACTCCAAAGAGAGGAGGTCAGAAAGCTCTGGTCAGCAGCTGAACCAACATGCATGTCCTGGTGGACGCTGGCCTCAAGGTGCACTCTCCCTTCTTCCTGTAACTGCTCTGTATCAAGAAAACTTTTAATTCATGCATTTTACATTAATTTCAGTTAGAAATCTAAAGTGAAGTCCTCAGAGCTGTCAGCTCTAGAGATGCTGGATCCGTTTGTGCTGCTGCTCGAACGCCTCAACTCCACCAACGTCAAGGTACAACCTCCATTTTTTACTTTATGTCATGATCCTGCCTCTCTGCATTGCTGCACACCACCTAACCATGCTCACCTGTTGCCTGTCTGCTCATGATTGCCTGTCTAATCATCTCCACCTGTGCTCCCCAGGATATAAGTTCCCTCCAGCCACAGCTCTGTGCCAGATTATCTGATGCTCTTGCAGACGATACTCCAGCCTTGTCAAGCTCTTTAAACATTTTTACCGTGTTTTTGCTCTCAGGACTCTAGCCTTTTGCCTGCTCCTGCCTGCTTACCCCACAGATCTGGATCTCCTGGTTCTAGACCCTTGCCTGATCTCTGACTCCTCTCTGCCTGCCGGACCTTGGTGCCTCCCTGCTCTCTGTCCCCACGTGTACCCACCTGGACCGTTCAGATGACCACAACTCCTCTGTCCCCCTCCCCCATGGTGAGAGATCTCTAAACATCTATT
>SSNR01000520.1:247187-262156 GCA_006937965.1 Callopanchax toddi
AGCCGTGCCTTGTTGGAGGAGCACAGTGAGCTCAGGGACAAACCAAGGGCTGTGTCGCCCTTTTATTCTAAATCTCTTGACAGGGGCATGCTGGTCAACAACAACACTAAAAAGCTCATAAAACAAATTCCAAGCCTCGTCTACAGAGGGGATTAGGCTGACTCTAGACCAGTTCACATCCGCCAGGTCGTGTAAAAAAGCTTGAGGGTTGAACTTTTTAAAAATACGTTTGCAAGTAATCTGAGCTCGGACACATGCAACAAAACAGTGGCCACTGATATCTGCACAAAACAGCCAGAATGATACTTATGAGGAGAGTTTGTTAAGTTGACATCAGTCAGTGTGGCCTTGTCTAATGCTTTAGTATCATACCTGGTGGGAGAACAAATCATTTGATGTAAATTTAATGCGTCAAACTGTTGGAGAACTTTGTCAGGTGGCTTATTCATGTCCCAGTTAAGATCCCCAAGAAGAACAACTTCAGCTTTAGTAAAGGGTGCCAGTGCACTGCTCAGTGCCATTAAGGTGCAGGCTGGAGCTGATGGAGGACGACAGCATCCAGCCACTGACAGAGTGACTTCATTAGAACATTCAATGTTTAGAATAAGCAGGTCAGCTGCTTTGGAATAGACTTGGTTAAGGCAGCAGAGCATTTTAGGTGTTCTCTGGTATAAACTGCCACACCTCCACCTTTTGAGGACCTGTCCTGTCTAAACCGATTGTAACCAGGTAGATGTAACTCAGGGTAGGATGTAGACTTTTTTAACCAGGTTTCTGTGATTACCAAACATTCAGGATTTGAACTCTCAACCCAGACTTTTATATTTACCATCTTTGATAAGAGACTTCTTGCATTTATGTGCAGGAAGCCCAGGCTCTTTCGAGCACAAAAGTTATCAAATGACAAGTCATCTGAGGCTGAAACAGGACCAGGATTAAGATGCACATTCCCTGAAATCAAAAGTAATAAAATAATTAGAATCCGGCCCAATGATTTTAAAAAGCTGAAGTGTGGATTCTTAACCCTTGATCTTTGGACACAAGATGGTAGCTCAATAGACTGACACAATATTCTCATAAGATGACATGAGTACAACCACTGAGGGAGAGACTGCCAGAAAGAAAACATACGTTGTGTGATAATAAAAGAGTCAATGTCTCTATTTACTGAGGGTCTGAGGTGAGCAGTTGTAGCAGATTTAAATGTGAGAGACTCACAAGCTGTATAATGATCATTGGAGTGACAGATTGAGTTTGATGTGAAACCAGCAGTGCATATAAATAATAAAAAGAGTAAGAGATACATTGTTCTTGCCGTCAATGAAGATAGCTGGTGGTAATGCTGAACTGCAACAGGTGCTGGGTCAGGCTTTGGCCTGGTGCTAGCCCTTGTGGCTAGTAGTAGAGCCTGGGCTCTTTGATCCTTTTCCAGCTGGTAGTGAATGCAGCAACTGCTTGGAGCGCTCCACAACAATGACCTCAGGTGTCTAGCAGCAGTAGCAACTCATCCCACTGAGTAGCACTGATGACAAGGGCCTGGTGGCTGGTGCTGGAGCCTGGCCTTCTACTTTCTACTTACGATTTTAGAATAAACTGAAGTCTGGGTCTTGATTTAAAAAAACACCCTTCATCATTCCCCAAGCTCTCATTGGCTATCCTCCTTTCCTAAAAAGTGGATACACTCCTCAAAACTTCAGTCTTGAGTTGCTGAGAGAGATATTCCTGATTTTTGGGAAACTTCCTGTTCCAGTCATCCTGTTTTTGAATGAAAAACAGATGAATCCTTTTTAACCAAATAGACAGTTTGGACTGATTCAAATGCATCAGACTTCTTCACCATGGGGCCTGCTGTCTGTCTGAACTACGCTTACTGGATCCCCGGTATCCAGGGCTATCAGCTGATCCAACGGCGACGTCGTTCCCCGGAGGACACGACACTCCAGGTCTGGAGATCCACTTCAGCTTGTAGAGAAAACCTGCTCAAAGCTGTCAGACCCACGGAACCGGTCTACAACCTCAGTAAGGCTCATCTTTTGATAAGAGAGGCGCTTGGTAACTGAACTACATTTAAATCACATCTAAATTAAATTAAACTAAAAGTTAAATCCAGCCATATTAGTCTTTTAAAATCTAGACTTTAATTTTTACTAAAATCATCAATAACACTTCTAAAACCATTCATCCATGTTTTAAGTGTCTATAAGTTTTAGTAAAATTCATTTCAAATCAGCAAAGCCTTTTTCCTGTACAATCCTTAGACTAATTATAGTCATAAATTGATTTTTTAAACTATATTTTTGTCTCTGTTTCAGATTATTAATGAGTATTAATTCACTGTTAAACGACAGAACATAATGAGCAATATAATATTAATTATCTCATTTATGCATTACCATAAGTTGGATACATTTTAATATTTTATTAACATTTTTATTAAAAGTGTAGCACTAATATCTCACTACATGAGAAATGCCTGGCTCTCCCCTGATCTGAGATCTGATTGGTTCACATTTTGATCCAAACATCCTGTGGTATAATGCAAAATGCTGGTTGTTTATATATATTCTTTAAATAAATGTTACAGTGATGATGACAACTATATAGGTGAGAAATGTGATTTGTTTCAAAGAGTTTTCAGTAGGGTCAGTTTCCATTTCCTGTAAAGTTCTAATCAGACTACTGTCTGATTTAGAATGTTATTGTTTAGTACAGAGCACACCTTGTTTCTTTCCTTTGACTGATATGATCTCTCTGTCTATTATTTAGTTTACTTTATTGTTGTTGACATTTTTAGTAAATAACCTTATTATAATTACAAAGTATTATATTCATAAATGTCGATATGCAAAATCTCTCTCTTCATGGCGTGCTCTGAAAATGAGCTAATTTTGTTAAAAGATTGCTTAAAAATCCTGGATAAAACATATGCAACTAAGCTATATAATTTTATAGAACAACTGAATTTTTCTTGAGTTGTTTATTTTGCTCTGTGTTTTTCATTTTATGGGCTGGCTGCTTCTTGTTTGGTTGTATATCCTTGTTCTTCTTATGTCAAATCAAATCAAATCAAACTTTATTTCTATAGCACCTTTCATGCCCCAGCGAGCAACACAAAGTGCTTGACAGATTAAAATGACCCATACAACCCACATTCCCTCTCTTTCCCACACACAGAACAACCATGACACGCTCCCCTCCCAGTCCACAACCCATTCCCAGGCACACATACACATCAAAACCACAGTAAACACTATGTTGAGCTCAGATGGCTCCAGTAATGAGAAACACGCCATCTAGTGGGCCCTCTGCCTCGTCAGCTGTAGAACCAGGTCAGCAGCCAACACACCATGGAACTCTGTTCTTCTCTATTCCCCTTGTATTTATTTGTATTTATATTTTTCTTTTCCTTTCTATATTGTTACATATTGGATGCTGATTTGTCACCATTAGAATTTGTTTCCTTACTTTTTAAATTGTATTTTTAAAGGAGGTGAGAAGCTACGTTTACATATTAGATTATGTTTACATTTGAGATTGTCATTGTTTCTTTTTGTTACCTTTGTTCTTAAATAAAGTTCAATTAAAAAAGACTTTATTGTTGTTGTATCGCGTTCTCTCTTGAATAACGCGATATCTGCAGTCAGACTTTTAGCCACGCCTCCTGCTCTCCCGCTCGGAGCTCCGCTTCAATTGGCCCATCACAGCCAATCCAGGATCACACTGACCACTGACGCAGGACGTCGATGATGACGTCTAAACGAGGCTCGTGGTTTGCGGAAATGAAGAGACTTCTCCTGATATCGGTTCTAATCCACGGAGAGAGGAGTGAGACCGCTGGAACCGGAAGTGATGGTCGCTGCTGGGTCAGTCTGAATCTCTCATCTTTATCATTTCCGTTCTAGTTCAGCTAAAAGCGACAAAAACGCCGAGACTCGACTCGGTTGGCGGATCAGCTGTTTGTGTGTAATGAGGTCATTAATGATGCTAGTAGGGACACAGTTAGCTTAGCTTGGAGGCTAAAAACAACCAGCCCTCTGCTGGTGAGGCTCTGTCGTCCAGGTCAGGGTTCTCTGGGGACTACTGAAGGATTCTGGACTTCTTTGGCTCCTTAAACGTTTCGCTTCTCATCTGAGGAGCTTTGTCTGTTCTAACTGAAACCTGGACACCCGAACCAGCAGCTAACAGACAGCTGACGTCACGTTAGGAGACAGAAGAGTTGGGTCTGAAAAAGCTGCTTCATGTCAACGTATTTCTAGCCGGTAGAATTGACTAAAACTGGCTACATGAAAAGTCACTACTGACTTGTTTTGGTGTGGAGCAGTGAGCTAACACTACACAGTGTCAAACATCTTGTCATTTCATCAACTTACACTAGAAAACAGCTCGAGAACGATCTGCGCTCTGTGTGGGACTGTGGAGACCTCCTGACCTACGTCATTCCATTCCTTCTATCGTCAGACACGTGACGTGACCTACCTGTACACCACGCCCCCCTGCGCCATTTTGAGTGTATGAGTCGGGTTGCTGGGGGGGTGATCTGATAGTTCCTAGATGTCATCAGAACAGGGTCTGATGTGTTGGTTTTTGAGATCCTTTAGCCTACAGACAGGTTCTAGACCTGGGTGTGACCTGATGGTTAGTCCTGGAGCTCAGAGTAGCCGGTCTGGTAACCAGAGGGTCACTGGTTCAATCCCCAGCTCCATCTGGGTTAGATTGTCGTTGTGTCCTTGGAGACACTTCACCACCTGACTGTGTGACTGTTGGTGGAGGTCAGAGGTCAGAATGGCAGCCTCTCTTCTGTCAGGCTGCCCCAGGTCAGCTGGGACTACAGACTAGTTTAACCTCCACCAGAGAGAGGATGAGTGATGGAGCTTCTGTGAAGAGCTTTGGGTGTCTAGAAAGGCGCTCTATAAATCCAATCTATTATTATTATTATTATTAATCACAGTTAACTCTTTCACACAGGGCAGTTTGGACTGGATGTCTTTGTTTCAGGTCATTATTTTAAAACTAGACGTTTCTTCAGGTTAGTCTTCTTATACATGCTTGAATTACCAGCAGGTTTTTGTCACGCTTTAGGAATCGGGTCGGGCTTCGAGCATTCATTTGAACCTAGACTTGCTGACCATTTTTCCTGGAATCGTTTACATTTTCAATGTTCAATTCCTCGTTTCGATTCCCAGGCCACTGACTGGAAGAAGTCAACGCTCTGTCACTGGAAAATGTGCGTTCTGCGTTCTAAAGTGTGGCTTCAGCCGCTGATCAGAATCAGGTGATGTCTATGGAAAAAAACGTGATCTGCCAAGACTGATCAACGTCCTTCACAGCTGATCACCTGATCTGCAGCATTGGATCATCCTGCAACAAAAATACAGCGGAAATACCGGAGGAAGTTCGTTAAAACGTAAACACTGTGGAGTTAAAGGTGTGGTTGGCGGCGTGAGGTTAGTTTTCATGGCTCTCTGCAGAAATCAACACACACTCGGAGCATCAACAGTCAGACACATCTACACTCACTCATCTATATGAGCCAGACATCAGAACGCTGAACAAATAATCTGTAAAATCATTAAAGTTCTCCAGATGAGCAGCTGCTGGTTCAGCCCTCTAGGACCTGATGTGGCTGATAAATTTAGCTTTTTAAAAACTCTTTAATCTGTTATATTGTTGCTGGCAGCTGCTAGGTTTAAGTTCCAGGTTCCCTTTTGACAGAATGGTTGCTGCAGCATGTTGGTGTAGACTCTCCGTCATCCTGGACGTGATCATGTTCAGTTTTCATTAGAAACAGCTGGACTGGTCCAGTTATCCTGAAGACTCACTGCCTCCTTCAGTTCTAAGCCTTGGGCTGTGAGTAGGAGGTTTAGTTCTGGTCAGAAACAAACACACTGATTGTGCCACAAGTCTTTTTTTCTTTAATTGAAAAAGTAAAACCATGTTTTTGTCTAAATGACGGTGAAGTTACTGCTCATTAGAATCAAACTTCATGTGGAAGTTCAGATGATTTCATCACGTCAGACCTCTGGTTAGACAGCTCATTAAAACATCTCCAGTTTTTTCCTCTTGAAAGAATCAGAATCGATCGGAACTGGAATGAAACGAGGAATCTGAACCGTTCAAACTCAGACGATGCCCTAACCCTGTTTTTAGTCTGATATTGAGGTCTGTCACACAGTGGTGATTGTTGGCTGTTTAAATATTAATGTGGACATGTTTCATCTGCAGAGTGCTCTCTCTGTAACCTGATGTTAGCCTGTGGGTGTCAGTGTGACGCTGTGGTTTTAATAAGGTGACTCTGAACGCAGCACACAGACACCCAGCCTGTTCTCAGGTTGTCTTCTTGTCTTCAGGTGTGTCCCTGGCTTGGAGAACAGATTTCTGCTCAGATGAAGAGGCCTATCCTGGTCGACCCGGAGCGTCACCCTATCCTGCCATGACACCTCCCTATTTCCCCATATTTCTCCTCCTTGTTTTTCTGTCTTCCCTTACCCTCTTACTACTCACCTTTTTGCCCCCTGCTGCTCCATCGCCTCCTTTCATGTCGTCGTCCTCTTGTGGTCCAGGTCAGTCGTGGGCTGTCCGGGTCCATGATGGCCCACATCTTGAGAGAGAGGATGGGAGAGAGCGCTCTGTGCACCTGGATGTGATAGCTGACGGGGTACAGCACTTTATCAGTCATTTGTCTAACACATTTATTTGTGGTGTTCTGGTTTAACGTTAAGTTTTTCTGCTTTTGGCAGGTCGCAAGTCAGGCTGGGCTGCAGAACCAGGGTCAGATAGGAGAGCTTGAGGGTCACTACCTGCTGTGTTCGGTCAAACGCAGTGCTGAGTCTCTGGGAGGCTTCAGGAGGAACGTCCAACCAGCAGAGGTTCTAGCGTCACATCCTCATGTCCTGTGGTACTCCAAGGACCAGGTGCTCAGCCGCTCCAAGAGGTCAATGACCTTCAATGACCCCAACTACCCTAAACAGTGGCATTTGGTGAGAACGCGTCAGAACATTCTGGAGTTCAGTCAGTCAGTGAATGAGCAGGAAGGAAGCAGCTGTTTTGAATTTCCAGTCGTTTACACCAGTTTAGCTCATTTACCCGACTCTAACATGAACATTCACACCTTTCTACAAGCATACCCCTAATGTAGTACATGTGTGTGTACACAGGTACATACAGTACTGTGCACAACGTTTAGGCAAGTGTGAAACAAAATGCTGAAAACAAAGAATGCTTTCATAAATATAAATAATGCATTTTTAGTGCTGATCTGTAATAGATGGGCACTCTATTTATCCCCGAGGGGGGGGGGGGTCATATATCCAATAGTAGCCCACAGAGATAAATATGCAGACATAAATAAAACCATAAACAGCTACTTCAACATTTTTGGTCTAATTAATCTCGCCTCAGAAGAAGCCGAGGAGGTCCCTCATCTGGAGGAGCTTTCATTTAAATTCATTACATGAGTGTGTCAGACCAATAGATTGACACAAAACAACAAAAAGTGTTTTCATGAAGTCGTTTATTGTGTTTAACAGATTCAGTCCCACTGCTGTACAGCTCTGTTAGCCCCTCATCTTCCACCATTTACATTTCAGGTGGGGGGGGGGGCTGGAGGTGGAGAAGAGGGTGTGAACTGTTTAAACAGAGCCCTGATATCAACCTACACCTAGAAACTACAGCCTGGATCCATTTAATACACTGGAACTTTGTTTTAGACGGTAGAAACTACAGGAATCAAAACTGACTTTAAAAAACCTACGCCCCCCCCCCCCCCTGACTAGTGATGGTAACTGGGGGCCGCTGTGTGACCGGACCAAACCTCAGATTGAGGAGGAGCCATGTGGACAATAAAAGAACAAATAAAACCTGATTTCTGTGTTAGAGCCAGTGAACCAGAGGAGAAACTACTGGTTTAACTGGTTGACTAATGATGTTTTTATACAGATCCAGATGCAGTGACAAAGTTTTCAGCTCATCAAATAAAACAAAAGTCTGGATACATTTTCCCATCATCCTCATGTTTTCCTAACTCATCACGTGTTCCTGACAGCACAACCAAGTCAACG
Source organism: Callopanchax toddi (assembly GCA_006937965.1). Lineage (NCBI taxonomy): Eukaryota > Metazoa > Chordata > Actinopteri > Cyprinodontiformes > Nothobranchiidae > Callopanchax > Callopanchax toddi. Next base: position 255,245 of record SSNR01000520.1, read on the forward strand.
TAGGGATGGACATCAACGTGACGGGGGTGTGGGAGCACAACATCACCGGCCAGGGCGTCACCGTGGTGGTGGTGGATGATGGAGTGGAGCACACCCACCAGGACATTCAGCCTAACTACGTAAGTCACAACAGCTCCGTTGGTTTCGTTTCACAATCCTAGTGAAAGTGGACCTGCTCACTAGTGGAACAGCTTTACTGAGGAGTGTTGCTCACCATTTATTAGGGTTTAGATTCCTCACTCTTTGAAGGAGTAGTGAGTTTCTGTGGCCAAGTTGCAAAGAATTGATACTTTTTGTGTAGTTGTCCTAGAGCAGCCTCAGTTGGAAGAATGTTCATCCTGCAACCAGAGGGTTGTTGGTTCTGTTCCTGCTGCTGGGTCATTGTGTTTTGGGGCTAGACGCTTGACCTCCATGACCTGCTGGTGGTAGTCACTACAGTGTAGCATCAGCCTGTGAATGACTGTAATGTGAACTAGTCCAAGTCTTAGACTAACACTGTCCAAACGCAGGACGTTTACCGTGAACTGACGGAGCTGGCAGCCCGTCTGAGTGGATTATGAACCCTTTCTGTTGGGTTTAGCTTCACACAGTTAACACTTCAACATTGATGATTAAAGTAGCATCACTTCCTGTTTTGTGTGTAATAAAAAAGATCTGAATTAGGGCTGGGACTTAATTATGATTAATTAATTATGAAAGAAATAGCACGTAAAAAAAATCAACGCAACTTGTGTTTGAAGCAAGGCGGAGCACTTGTCAGCATGACTTCCTGCTACTTAGACGCACAGACAGCTCCTCGACGCAGCCCGTGTCGAGGTCCTCCTTCAGAGGACCCAGCCCGCCCCGCTCACTTCACCGGTCTACCTGGTCGCGGTAAAACTCAGCCCTCCGCTCCTTCCACCGTGAAAACTGAAAGTAGTCGGCGGTGAAACTGGACGGTCTCTAGCCTTTAGGTTTATTCCTGCTCCTCCCTCGCCGTGCGGTCCGATTCAGTTCAGCAGTGAGCGGCTGTTACGGGTCCAGTCCCGGTCTGACACCGAGATCCGAGAGGAGGTGTCGGTTCAGTAGGCCTACGAGAAACCCAGACCCTACCCCTATCTGAAAAGAAAAACCAGTACCGAACCGAGCTGAACCCACTCTAGTCTTTAAACAATAGAGAGCCGACTCGGATCCCTCATTGAAAACGAGCAGAAGTCTCCAGACCGGACCGAGTCAGTTTGAACCCTGAAAAACGGATTCTCTCATCCAGCGTGTCTCCACGTGTTAGGAATCTTTTATTATTGTTTTTTAAAACAATACCCTTCTGAAATTATACATAAAATGAACAAATAAAATTTAAAGTTCTGTATTTTAGGGTCTGTCCAGTTTTTAGTCAGGGATATTTTTTTGTTTTACAAATGTTTTGAACTGAAATGCAATTTAAATGCATTTTCTCCATAAATTAAAAAAGTTTGAGTTTATAATATTAAAATTCAGGTCTATTATTTGATCCTGTCCCCTAATAAAATTATATATATATATATATATATATATATATAAAGCTTTTTACGGTAAATGTTATTGTTAGTATAAAATGCACTTAATTGCCATTAATTAATTACATGAAGTTTTTTAAATCGAGTCCCACCACTAATCTGAATATGACGCCTAGAATAACTGTGTGGTAAATATGAAACTGACAGCACTGTAAAGGTTCAGAAATCTAATGCAGTTGTTCCTGAAGTAATGTAGGGTGTCAGAGATTCACCTAGTGACGGGTCCAGTGGCTTTTAGTAGCTTTGATCCAAAACACCAGGAATAAACAAAACAATGGAACTCGGTAAGAATGAGTCTTTTTCTCTGCCAACACTTCTTGAGCTTTCCCAGTTAATTTACAGGGTAACAAAAGTGGCTGATCTCTCTAGGCCACTGCAAAGCTCCAGTGTTTAGACACATGCTGGAGCTGTGGTGGAGGTGGGTCAGCAGAAGCAGGTGGTGCTTGGGTCTGGAACTCCAGCTGAAGCTGGTGAAGCTTTACAGCTTTATCTGCCTCTTTGTCCAGCTTCCCTTCTTCCAGCTCCTGACCAGGGCCTTTTCCCAGCACCTTTAACTGAGCTCCATCATGGTGGAGGACAGCTGATCATTTCAGAGAAGAGGGACAGGTGTCTAACCCGCTCAGTGACCACACTGGGTTCATCTTTAGCGTGCTCGCTACAGCAGACACAGGTCAATCAAAGAGCTGTGTACAATAGATGAGTTGATAGTTGTTTAAAGTCTTTCCACAGACACTTCCTCAACAGATCTGAATTGCCAGTCAGAGGATACAGAAAACCATCAGTAGAAGAAAGAACCAGTTTAATGATGGTTTCTGCTCCATGTCGCTGTGTGGAGTCATCATCATTCTGGTTGGCAACAACATTTTGTTTCCTTGTAGAGTCCAGACGGCAGTTACGACCTGAACTCCAACGACCCCGACCCAATGCCCCACCCTGACGTCCACAGCGATAACCACCATGGGACTCGATGTGCTGGAGAAATTGCAGCTGTTCCCAACAACAGCTTCTGTGCTGTGGGCGTGGCCTATGGCAGCAAGGTGGCAGGTACATAGCAGCCACCCCCCATTAAATGTGGGTGTTTGGATGATGGATGTTCCGTTCCAGTGTAATGGTAATGTGTTGGAAACTGTTTTCTAGGAATCAGAGTACTGGACGGCCCCCTGACAGACAGCTTAGAGGCCATAGCCTTCAACAAGCACTATCAAGTCAATGACATCTACAGCTGCAGGTAACTACCTACCTGGTCACGCTTTCACAGCCTTCACATATGAATGAAAACCTTCTGGGATTCCTCTTTTGTAGTTGGGGTCCAGATGATGATGGACACACTGTTGATGGACCTCATCCTCTGGGCAAGGTAAGATGCTTTGTTTACAGAATCCTTTCTGCCCTGCAGAGGGCAGCAGAGGGCCTCTGAGAAGCCGTGTAACTGAGCAAAGTGTGGACAGCTTTCACTAGACTCCTAAAGTAACACTGAGTAACTGTCCTGTGTCGCCCCCTACTGGTTACAAGTAAAATTTCAACTGTTGTTAATCCTCCCCAACCTGCTGTTGCTTCCACCTGTTTTTCAGGTAATGATGTCATCAGACAAGGTGTTGCATTTTACTTTTTTTAATGTATGATTATTGGCAGTTCAGAAACAAATAGAAACAAATTGACATTGCTCTTTACTCTTTTGTATGGTTTTAATCTGTAAACAGAGTAATATTCTCCCTCTCTCCTCTCAGACCTACGTAGCAATATGTTTATATTAGTGGTGGACTCAATTTTTAAAATCTAATTAATTGGAGGCTTTGTAATTAATTATTTTTAATAGTACAAGAAAATTTGCCAATAAAAGCAATTTTTTATTTAAAATATTTTTAGTGGGGGACAGAATCAAATATTAGTTTTTAAAAAACAGCCTGTAAATTCAAAACTGTAGAAAAGTCAAAAAATACTCCTGGTTAGATCTAAAAGTACAGTACTTTATTATTTTATTATCAGGTTTATTAATGCCCATCCAGGCTCATTTACTAACATCATGTAATGTAGCTGTAGCAGTTAGCATTAGCGCTAGCTCCACCAGTGAACACAGATCAGTAAAACATGAACTAAACACGCTAGAGAATCACAATCAATGAGACTGACGTAATTAAACCGACAACCCCACCAGTTATTAGTGTTTTTGCACATTTCTCGTTTCCTATTACTTTTACTTTTATGTCGGTCAATCAATACACAGCGGGAACTCTGAACCAAACATTAGCTCCGCCCCACAGACTTTTAGTTCCACTTGCATCAAACGCAAGCTGCGATTAACTGCATTAATTTTTTAAACGCGTTTTTTTTTTAATTAATCAAAATTGGTGGGCTCATCATTGGACCCACTTCAGTTTTTCTACCAACCTGGCCCTTGAGCTGTCATTCATCTCCTCCATCGTTCCATCTCTCACCTGGAGACTATGGGGAGCACTGTGAGAATCAGGTTCTTTGTTTTCTCCAGTGCTTTAACACCTTCCTTCCCACAGTCCTGAAAGATAAGCTGGAGAACTAAGGAGTGGACCGTCTCCTGACAACATGGATACTGGACTACCTCACCAATCCACCACAGTATGTGAGAACTCAGGGCCGTGTGTCGGCAGTACAAGAGCCCCACAGGGAACGGTTCTGGCTCCGTTCCTCTTCACCGTCTACACTGCTGACTTCTCCTAGAACTCCACTCAGTGCTTTCTGCAGAAGTTCTCTGATGACGCTTCAATTGTCGGCCTCATCACTGATCACGGGGACAACAGGGAGTACAGAGAACTGACCCATGACTTTGTGGACTGGTGCCAGCAGAACTACCTCCAGATCAACACTGGAAAAACCAAGGAACTGGTGGTGGACTTGTGCAGGCACAAACATCCTCCACTACGACCACTGAACATCCAAGGTTTGGACATTGAGGCTGTGGACTAGGCTTGGGTGGTATTATGGTAATACCGTATACAGCTGGTATTGAAAAATAGCAACGCTGTCCGTTTCGATACCGTCGTGAAAAAATGCACGGTCAGAGCTGGACTGCCGGTGAACCGATGGTAACTTTGGCCGGTCTGTGGCGCTCCCGCAGCCCGCTCTGCAAGCAGCTCGTTTTAATCAGCACCTCCTTGTTGCTGCGCGAGCTCGTGGATGTGTTCGCGTGCCCTTAGGGCTTCGGTCAACAGCAGGATTTTCCCATTTGGTCGTATTTCCGATTTTATTTTGAAAAGGCAAAAACACAACAATGGCTACTTCCAGTTGTTCCAGTTCTGTCTCAGAAACAAAAGAACGAAGAGTACACAGATCCCCCCCCCCTCCCCTGTTTTACTCAGAATTTCCTTATTGCTGCATGAGCTCGTATAGCTGTGGGGCTGTTTGCGTGCAGAGCTTCAGTTAACAGTGGTAGCGGACCGAATCGAACATCAGCTTTAAATGCTAATGGTGGGAGCCATGACGGGAAATGCCCGGGTCGAGGGTTAATAATGCCGGTAATACCGTATCCCCTGGGAAAATGTGGAGGAAGTTTGATGGTATCAAAAGCCTAATGTGGACAGCTACAGGTACCTTGGTCTTCATCTGAACAAAAAACTGGACTGGACTCACAACTCGGATTCCCTCTACCAAAAAGGGCAGAGCAGGCTGCACCTGCTGCAGAGACTCAGGGCCTTTGGAGTGAAGGGCCCACTACCGAGTACTAGACAGTACCCTGTCCTTTCAGGCTCACATCAGTTCAATCACCCGGTCGGCCTACTATCATCTCCGTAACATAAATCGCCTGCGCCCTTCACTTACTGATCATACCGCCGCCATCTTAGTGAATAGTTTGGTCACCTCTTGACTATACTATTGTAACTCATTACTCTTCGGTCTACTTCAAGAACCTCTCCATAAACTCCAGCTGGTTCAGAACGCCGCCCTCGTGTTATCATGAAGACCCCCTTTGCCTCTCACATTACCCTGTTCTTCAACAGCTGCACTGGCTGCCAATCAAATCTAGGATCACATACAAACTGCTTCTCCTCACTTTTAAGGCCATACACAAGCGTGCTCCATCCTACATCTCCCAGCTTGTTCAAACCTCCACACCACCTCAGTGCTTCGTTCCTCTGCCTCAGTCACTCTGTACAGTCGCCTTACCACCATGGGGAGACCAGCCTTCAGCAGATCTGCCCCCTTCCTGTGGAACTCACTACCTGCTGATCTTAGGAACAACACATCTCTGCCTCTTTTTAAATCCAGACTAAAAACTCATCTCTTTAAGGCTGCCTACTCTGTGTAGCACCTTGGCGCTGGTTCTTGATTTAACTTGTTGGTTTTACTGCGTCCTGCTGCTGTTTTATTTGGGTTTTACTGTATCTTGCTGCTATGTTTTTATTTGTATTGTGTCTGCACCTGTACGGTGACCTTGGGTCTTAGAAAGACGCTTTAAATAAAACGTGTTATTATTATTATTATTATTATTATTATGTTTTTAATGTTAATAATAATGGTCTGCTGATTGGCTCCTGTCCTCTGACCAACAGGAGCTGTAGATGTTTGGACTCTAAATGTCCTTCACCCGTCTCCAGGGAGACAAACGGCTGCAGGACTTTAGATCGATTGTCTTTATTTTGTCATCAGGATCGATAGTGCAGCTTTTCAGAGATGATGAAGGTTTAAACTTGTTCCCAGGTAATGACGGCAGCATCTTTTAAAGCTGAACAAACTGAAGTCTACAGCTGCTCTACGCCTCTGGCTCATGAAGGAAAGCAGACAGTGAACCTACCGTATTTCCTGAGGAAGCCTTGGTGGACGCCAGCAGCGCTCATGTTTGTGGTCAGAGCAGCAACAGGAAGTGAAGTGAAGGACAGAGCTGAGGATTAAACCTCCTAAAGCCAGGCTGCTGCGCACACAAACATCATGTAACTGGTCCACATCACTACACAGGAGCAATCCCATAATGCACTGCAGCTCATTGCTCCTCTTCCACTAAAGCCTCCTTTCTACTCCTAAACATAACAGCTGAGGTCAAACCTCAAAGGTCTGGCCTTGAACCGGCGTCTGGGTCTCCTCCCTCTGAAGCGGATCAGAACAGAGGGATTATGATTCCTGGAAGCTGGAGGAGAGACGACGCCCTCCAGGATGGAGGTAAAGGTCTGACCAGAACCAGAAATCAGAGGAAGATTCCAGATGCTGCTGCCAGAGCTCTGAGGAGACTTCAGGTTTCACTCAGTGCGTCTACATGCAGATCTAAGTCGAGCTAGATCGGTCTAGGTCGATCTCATGTTAATAAACTGGGAGCCTTTATCCTAGTTTACACGTCTGTTAGAAAACCGAACTCTCAAATAAAGTTCGCTCCACTCCGCTACGATAGGGGGCGCCATGCGCCCTTTCCTGT
>SSNR01000520.1:262398-277572 GCA_006937965.1 Callopanchax toddi
TGTGTGAATGTTGGTGGTGGTCAGAAGGGCCGATGGTCAGAATGGCAGCCTCTCTTCTGTCAGTCTGCCCCCCCCAGGGCAGCTGTGGCTACAGACGTCTGTCGTAGTTCACCACCACCGGTGAGAATGACTGTGTGAATGAATGATGCAACTCTGTAAAGCGTCTTTGAGTGACCTAGAAAAGCGCTATATAAAACTGATGCATTATTATTATTATTATTAATAATAGAGGCCTATCTTATTTGATCTTTTAGCTCAGTTGGTAGAGTGGCCGGTTTGATCCCAGCTCCAGCTGGGTTCCATTGTCGTGTCCTTGGAGACACTTGACCACCTTGTCTACTGGTGGTGGACAGAGGGACTTGACGGACACCGGTTCATGGTATCCCTGCCTCTGTCAGTGTGCTCCAGGACAGCTGAGGCTACAATGTAGCTGATCACCACCAGTGTGTGAATGACTGATGTGTTGTACAGCGCTTTGGGGAGTGGAGAACTCTCTAGAAAGCATTTTATAAATACAGGTCCTTTACCATTTTAGAAAACCCAGGCTGAAAACCGAAACACCAAAATAAATGATTATTTTAATGATTAGAACCCTAGCATTTATGGCTATGATGTTCTAACCTCACTAAAATCAAGGCATTGCAACAAATAAATTACAAAACTTTGAAAACAATGAGAGGAGGGAAAATACTGTCTGTGACTTGGAGAAGCCTCTGTCTGACAGCAGCAGCAGCGACAGGGAGATGAAATAAAAAACACTCTGGTTCTGGTCGGACTCACGTCCACTCAGGGCTGGACTGGGACAGAAAAACATGGTGGCAGCTCAGCATGATCTTACAGGTGATGTTCAGTTTCTGTCTGGGGGCTTGAGGGCTGTCAGCTGTGTCACCTGTCACTCAGAGCCGCGCATTGTTCCAGCGCTCTGCAGTGGGAGGAGCTAAATGAAATGAGCCGCTATGAGGACAACTTATTGTGGTCCGGACTGGCTCAAAATCACGAGCATAGATAATGAAGGAAGTCCACAGCGTGGACATGCTGGATCACATCAGTGCTGTGCCGTGGACGCGCCTTCTACTCTCACAGGACCCGTTCCTGAAGCGATGTGCCACAGAACGCTGCCTTTATCCTTCTCTCACGTGCTGACTGCACTATTTGCTCATGACATCACAGTTTCGGATGTGTTGTTTTGGTGATTTGAGCATTTCGGACGAAAACCGAAAGTGCACTTTTGGCCAAAAATTTTTGGTGGCCGAATATTCGGCGCATCCCTAATCTGAGCATATGAAACCAAACAAGGAATATATAAGAACAAATACAATCATAGTAAATAAAATAGAAGCCAAGCTTTACAAAATCTGAATCTGGAGTTGAAAAAAGTGTGCACATAAACACATGCATGCATAAGAACCATTACATGATAAAGTTGAATAAATGTTTATAATGCATCTATAAATGCATGATCTGGGTGAATCAACAAGAGGAGCAGTCAGTTCTAATCTGATGAAGTTTAGATTTAAAGGTGGTAATAGTTGTCAGAGTTAAAGTTTCAGGTTGTTTGGTGAAGTCTTCCAGTCTCATGCTGCTGTAAAGTCCAAAGACAGTAGAGGAGCTGAATATCTTCACTAGACCTGGTGTGATCATTAAGATGGGCCAGGTGGAGAAGAGAGGACAGATGGAGAGGTGTCTTGTCCAGAATTGTCTTGTAAACAAAAAGAAGCCAGCGGTGTTTGAAGGGAGGGCCAGCCCACCAGTTCATAGAGATCACAGTGGTGAGTGTGGAATGGCTGAGTGATAAAGAACGTCCAGTTTTTTTAGGGCAGAGCATGAAGCCATTTTGTAGATGATGTCACCGTAGCCCAGAGTTGGTAGTACTCTCATTCTAACGGCGTGAGTGAAGTGTATTTGTTATTTTTCTGCCACAGGCAGCACTGCAGCACGGGGTGATTGCAGGTCGACGAGGATTCGGCAGCATCTTCGTGGTTGCTAGTGGTAACGGAGGTCAATACAATGACAACTGCAACTATGATGGCTATGCTAACTCCATCTACACCATCACAGTTGGTAAGACACACTTTTGAGTGTGCAGTTGTGTTTCTCTGAGGCCTACTGTGTGTTACTATGTGTGTTTGCTTACAGGAGCAGTCGATGAGAAAGGCCGCATGCCGTTCTATTCTGAGGAGTGTGCGTCCATGCTGGCTGTCACCTTCAGCAGCGGGGGGGCCAAGCTGAGGAGCATTGTACGTTTTATTGAACCAGCTGATGACTTGTGAAGAAAATTCATGATCAGCAAGATATATGTATGTGTATATATTAGGGGTGTTTTTACCCTCGAGTCCGAGTCTTTTGATTTTGAGGATCTGCTGATACCGAGTCCTGATCCGATACTTTTACAATGTTGTTGTGATTAACTTTATCCACCTTATTCCTGGCGAGGCTCATGGGGAACCGATGATGCGAGCAACATCCAGTTAGACACAGGAAGTAGCGCTTTCCCATTGGCTAGCACAGAGATTTCGTTGCTAGTAGCAGTTTTGTTGAACGGTTAAAGAGGATTTAAAAAAAACCCAGAGAAATGTACTCGTGTGGCTTGGGAAGGTATTGCGCCGTTCGCGTTTGGACAAACAACTTGGAGAAAATTAAATTTGCAGCTACAAGAGCGATGTTTAGAACATGCACCTCGGAGCGAAGGAGAGCGGCTCCGAGCTTCGGTTCAGTTTTCACCACCTCCCCAGAGATGAGGAACCCAGAAGAACGTGGCTGAAAATCCTAACATAAAAAAACACCACAAACTTAATTTGTGTGTTCCTCTTTCATTTTGTTGAGAAAAACCCCACAGAGGAACAGCCGCATCCTACTGCGTTGTTGACAAACCTCCAGAGAAGAGACGCCGGGTTGTAAGGACATTTGACAGCAGTTTGACAACAACAGGTATGACTCATGTGTACAAAGTTATAATGTAACGTGCACTTAGACTGCTGGTATTAACTTTAAAGTGCCATTATCTCCACACAGACATCACAAAATGATCAACGATGCAGTATTTTAATCTTTAGCTTTATGCTGAATGTTACCAGGTTTCCCTTAATTTTGGAGCATACGCTCAATCCCTAAATGAACCATAACCATAAAGTTGCATTTATTCAAGCAGTAAGTTTTTTTTCTTAATTTGAAAAGACACAGACTAATAACTAAACTGAATGTTCTGTTTTGCAGCCCTCAGATGAGATGGATCATGGCGAGGAGCTTCAACACAGCTAAATCATCTTGATGCTCAAACCCAGAGGTCAGTCATGTTTGGAGGATCACAGCTGTTCAAAGGACCACCATCACATTAGGACGACACCACCAGAAGTGTCGCACCATCATGCTGACAGCATATTAAAGAATGATGCCATTAAAAATATATATATGCATAGTATCCTTCACCTGTGTGACTTGAATAAAGATTCTGAATATGATATTAAAAAAAGAATGATGCAGACTCCCTTCTGTCTACAGTTTTATCTACACAGTATTTCAAACACTTGTGGCCTGTTTACAACCATTAGCTCCAGCTACACTGTCAGTGGTTGTTGTGAACCAAATTCTAATGACTTTAATGAAACTAAGACAAAACTACGTCATAGATTTGATTCTGTACATACTTATTTAAATTAACACACAAATGCATATTTCCTTCCCTGAACATTCTCATAATAACTAAACAGCTGCAGAGCTTCACTTTATTTTGAACAAAATGTAAACAAATGCTTGATCTTTTCAGAGCTGAATTTGTTGTTCAACTAGTAATAAAATGATCTGAGTGCGCATTTATAAAACTTTGCGTAGAATCCTTACTAAAACTTGCTTAAGCTCAGCAAAAATGTTTCAGGTACGCAAATTCCATTTCTGATTTCTGAAACCCTGCGGACGCACAGATCCACTGTTCTGCTTTATAAACGGCTCTCAGACCTAGAACTGGTCTCAGCTGTTGTTGGGTCAGAACCCTCCTCCTACACACCACATTCTGACGTATACGGTCAATGACCTCATGAATAATTACATCTGCATAAGCCGGTGGGTTTCTGGCTTTTAACAGTAAATCGTCACAACGGAGAGGTTTAGGAAGCGTAATTTTACAGAGGCTGAAACTCCAGGTGCTTGTGGTGGATGGACGGGAAAATGTTTGATTAGGAGGTGAAATGTGACGAATTACGAACATGGAAGTGCTCCGAGAGACGTCTCGCTGCAGCGTCTGCTGTCAGACTGACAGAGAGATGGTGAAGATCTAAGAAACGTTTAATGACAACATTTAATGGAATCCAAAGGAGAAGACACGTCATGTTGTTCATCCTGTTAAACAGTCAACCTGCTGGATCAAATAATCGCTGGTTGAAACCTGAGAACGGCCGGTGACACCGGGTTTTACTGGTTCTGATGGTTCTGTTGATCTAATACTGGACCCAGTTGATCCATAGGATGCTCTAATGAATCTATCAGCTGATCGATGGTCCAGTCATTATCTAGAAATCTCTAAAAACTCTCTCCCATTCATCCGGAGTCTGACTACTGGCTGAGCTGCAGCTCATCCAGCGCATTACGCACAAGTGTCCCTGCAGGATTCCTGAGTCTCAGAAATCACAGTTAATGCTCCAATCAGAGCAGCTGTTCTATAATCTGAAGACGACTGGATGAACTGAATGGATATTATTATAAATGAGACAGATTTTCATTCAGATTTTAATTTTTATTCTTTTTAGAGACAGATTGTTGGTTCTGTGTGTGTGAGGGTCTACAGTCTTTAATTGTGTCATAAATTCACCATGTTCCATCTCACCAGCTGCTCTGACTGGTTCCACCTCTCCAACATGTGCTTACGCAAGGTCTAAAGTTTGCTTAGAGTTGCCACATTTTCCCGTTACGTTTTCTTTTATAAATCCCAAATTTTGCGTAAAAAGTGACTTACGTAACTTTTTGGCCCATTTTGTGCGTAAGCAAGTTTTATAAATGAGCACTCTGAGCATTTTAAGTGGCTCTAGCAGATGAAGATGTTTGGATTTGCTGAATGCTGTAATAATATCTAAGGATGGGAATTTAATTTTAACTTACCAGAAATATAACATTACTGAACACATTCTTAGTAACAATAACAAATAACTGAAAGTATAATTTTTTTTACTGTTCTTATGTTCTTTTATATAGTATTTTGTTGTTAGTAACACACTTTACACCAAAGACATTCAGATATTTGGGGCAGAGCAGGACCTTCTTTGCAACAGTTTCATCCACTAATGTTGGAAGGAAATGTGAAAAGTAGAAATTCTAGAGGTGTTTCATGTCTGTCTCTGTAAAGACTTTGTCAAATTAAATGTCCATCTCCCAAGTTCTCAGACGGGTCCAGATGACAAGGTAACAGGTTTACAGCCCCAGAACATCATTGTAAGTTGGACCTGGAGGAATACATGTAAAATATATCTGAGGTTATTTTAATTAAGATTATTTTCACATTATTTCATAAATTATAAACCACAACTTTGACCCACCTGGAGGTAGCTGTATTTAATATCACCTGTGACGTGGTGATGGCTTAACGTCTGTTTTTAAGAACATCACATTTTGTCCCACCTCTTCCAACAAAACGCAACCAACCTTATTATACTATGTAGATACTAATAAGCCTCAGAGCTTATAAGATTGTTCATCGCCTCGCCGTCAGACGCAGCCGAGTTCAGGATGTAGCTACATGCTACCGTGTTAGCTTTGGCCAGGTTTTAAGATCGTCCTCCCACCTCTCTATGCGGTAGGCAGAGGGGTTGTAACGGTGTCCCATTTGAGCTGTGACAGCTGGTGTTCCCACATAGTTTCAGTCTCTAAAAGAGGAGTAGCGCTAAGGAATCTCATAGTCTCAATGTAAACAAACGCGGGACAGGAAGTCAGTCTCATTTTTCATGCAAAGGATCATGGGCCATAGGAATAAGGTGGATAAAACCTCCAGACCGCAGACATACGTTCTGCTTCAAGCTGCTGCTGGTGTTTGACCAATAGTGTCTCTCCAACAAAGTGATGTCATGCTGCACACGTTGTTGTTTCTGTGTGGAGTCAACAGGTCTAACTCTGCTACAGCATAACTATAGATGTGTTAAAAATCATGAGAATATATATACAGGTTTATTTATTTAATGGAGTATTTTCTAATTATTTGTCAATAACAGGGTTTTAAACATTTATTTATGGGGAATATTTACTGTATTTATTTCATGGAGTATTTATTAATTATTTCCTAATAACAGGATTAATGTTTTTAAATTTGACTAAAATAGCTTTCCATACCTCCTCTCCTTCACTCTGAGCGCTGCTTCATCCTCTGCCCTCAGTGCAGCAGCTTTGTCCGGCTTCTTAATGAGACAATTTGAAGAAATCTGTCAGCGTTGGTGTGTTTTGGAGCAACAGTTAATCATTAAACTCCTTCTCACTTTTCTTATCTTAGCTCTGCTTCCAAATTTATTTACTGACAAGGGGTGGGGCTTGTGTTGTGTCTGCACGCAGCAGAGAATCTACCTGGAGCTGAGCGGGAGGGGGCACGGCGTAGGGGGTGACGAGCGGCAGCCGGCCTTGCCACCTACTCCAGGACCGAGTTCAGAACAACAGGCTGTAATCCGTTCAGGGGGAGGGCGAGTCCCGGGTGTGACGGCTTGTATTTTGCCGTAGCGGGGAAGGTGTGGAGGAAACTGTAATGTAGTAATGAGTTCGGATCGGGAGGAAACGTCTGATTCCAATCAGTGGTGGCCCATCAATAGGGGGCGCTAAGGCGCCGCCCCACCAGTCTCACAGGAAGAAGAGAAGAAGAAGAAGACTATTGGAATCACAAAATAGTTTTAAAAGAACCATAATAATTAAACGATCTGTCGACTATACAGACTATCAGTGCTGTGTATAATCTGCATTTATGTATAGTTTTTAAATGTTCTTTCACTTTTTTTACCAGACCAAAAGGTCGTGTAGTTTACTTCCTGTTTCTTCTGCTCATGTCACGTGCAAACAAATCTTTATCATAGACCTACGCTATAACTGGTGCATGTGCACTGGAGCCCCTTCAATACAAACTATAGGAGAACCCCGGGTCGCAGAAGTATAGCATCCGCATCATGCTCAGAACAGAAGTCCGGACTCAGGACTTAACCCGGAAGCTTCAGAGAGCTGCATGGAGGAGGGAGTCCTTATCATGGAGGAGGGAGTCCTTATCATGGAGGAGGGAGTCCTTATCACGGAGGAGGGAGTCCTTATCATGGAGGAGGGAGTCCTTATCATGGAGGAGGGAGTCCTTATCATGGAGGAGGGAGTCCTTATCATGGAGGAGGGAGTCCTTATCACAGAGGAGGGAGTCCTTATCATGGAGGAGGGAGTCCTTATCACAGAGGAGGGAGTCCTTATCATGGAGGATTGAGTCCTTATCATGGAGGATTGAGTCCTTATCATGGAGGATTGAGTCCTTATCATGGAGGATTGAGTCCTTATCATGGAGGATTGAGTCCTTATCATAGAGGATTGAGTCCTTATCATAGAGGATTGAGTCCTTATCATGGAGGAGGGAGTCCTTATCACAGAGGAGGGAGTCCTTATCATAGAGGAGGGAGTCCTTATCATAGAGGAGGGAGTCCTTATCATGGAGGATTGAGTCCTTATCATGGAGGATTGAGTCCTTATCATAGAGGAGGGAGTCCTTATCATAGAGGATTGAGTCCTTATCATAGAGGATTGAGTCCTTATCATAGAGGATTGAGTCCTTATCATGGAGGAGGGAGTCCTTATCACAGAGGAGGGAGTCCTTATCATAGAGGAGGGAGTCCTTATCATGGAGGATTGAGTCCTTATCATGGAGGATTGAGTCCTTATCACAAAGGAGGGAGTCCTTATCACAAAGGAGGGAGTCCTTATCATGGAGAAGGGAGTCCTTATCATAGAGGATTGAGTCCTTATCATAGAGGAGGGAGTCCTTATCATGGAGGATTGAGTCCTTATCATGGAGGAGGGAGTCCTTATCATGGAGAAGGGAGTCCTTATCATGGAGGAGGGAGTCCTTATCATGGAGGAGGGAGTCCTTATCATGGAGGAGGGAGTCCTTATCATGGAGGAGGGAGTCCTTATCATGGAGGAGGGAGTCCTTATCATGGAGGAGGGAGTCCTTATCATGGAGGATTGAGTCCTTATCATGGAGGAGGGAGTCCTTATCATGGAGGAGGGAGTCCTAATCATACAGGAGAGAGTCCTTATCATGGAGGATTGAGTCCTTATCATGGAGGAGGGAGTCCTTATCATGGAGAAGGGAGTCCTTATCATGGAGGAGGGAGTCCTTATCATGGAGGAGAGAGTCCTTATCATGGAGGAGAGAGTCCTTAGGAGGGAGTCCTTAGGAGGGAGTCCTTATCATGGAGGAGAGAGTCCTTAGGAGGGAGTCCTTAGGAGGGAGTCCTTATGGAGGAGGGAGGCCTCTTCATAGAGGAGGGAGTCCTTATCATGGAGGAAGCTAAATGGATATTCTTTCAAAGACTCCTGCTTGACAGCTTGTGACGACCCAGCTGACTGATTCCATTTGTCCTGATTTAATCAACTTGACGGTTGGTTAGTGATTTCAGTTGTTAAAGTTCAGACATGGTCCTGGTTCAGGTCTGGTACAAAGTCCAGTATCGGGTCATTTTAGACCGGAAGCAGTCCGAACCGGTTCTGGTACCGGACAGGTTTGGAACGGACTCGTCCGGTACCGAGTCGGTTCAGACCAGACCAGTGTTCAGACTTTATTCCAGTCATGAGGCTAGATATTTGATGTAATCTGATCTCAGTTCAGCTGGTTTTCATCAACTCTGCTGGCTCTAAACTGTGTGGCTCTGGATCTTCAGGATTTAAAACATGCATTTTGTGTTCGGGATCTGAAGCCTGGTGGTGCTGAGAACCAGAGTTTTATCAGCAGTTTGTGGTGTCAGTAGAAAGCTGATTGTGAATACTAAGTTGTGTTTCTGACCTTGTGTAGGTCAGGTTGGTTTTTCCTGAAACTCTTACAACTTCTGTTGTGACCACATTGTGGTTGTTTTTATTTTTATTTGTATCTGATTATATTGATATTATTCTAAGGTCTCCTCATGAAGACTTTATGATTTCTTTACTGTTTGATGTGTAGAATTAGACCTAACAGCTCCACATTTCTAGAGAACTGGTGGGAGGGATTTTTACCAGCAACATATTCAGTCAGATGAAAATATGTAGCATCATTCCTGCTCTAGTGGTGATATACGAGTTTTTGGGCATCTGAAAGCTGATCACGTGATCGGATCGGAACACCCCTAGTATATATGTTTTATGTGTATATACATATATATGTATGTGTAGTGTAGTGATATACAAGTAATACATTTTCTAATCAGATATTAAAATACTCCAACTAAATCTTAATATTTATAAAATTATGAATATTAATTTTGTTGGGCTTGTCTTTAATATGTGATTGGAACTGAAATTAGATAATGTAGAGATTTGCTGGTAACTCCACATTCCACCTGTATGGTCATGTGGTTTTGATCAGATACAAGCAGCTTATCTGGGAGGCTGAGATCAACCTTAAAGCGATAATATGCAGTTTTGCTAGTTTTGGGCGCCCTCTGGTGTCCGTTTTAAACCACTGCATTGCACAAGTTAGCATATTGTTTCAGCTTCTAAACGCCTAAATCTACCTGTTGAAATGTCTCCTCAGCCTTCATAGCTTTCTACAGGAGCGGTTATTTACTCCTTTAAAGAAATCAGCTGTGTTCAAGCAGGGAGAGATGGGAAAAATCAGGAATCATGAGCTAAAAACACTCCAGAGCTAGCATAACAGCTAGCCACGTTGGGTTAGCCTAACCCTCTGAGACACGTGACTTCCTGGGTACCGTGACGGAGACGGAGATCTTGCAATGGTGGTATTCTGGATCTAACCACCAGATGGGGCTAAGTGACTTCTCATTAACTCTGTAAAGAGTCAGATTAGCACAGACTGGCTCAAGGAGAAGATTTAAAAATATGAAAATGTTGCATATTATCACTTTAAAGCTCAGAAGAAGCTGCTTCTCCTCAGCAAAGCCAGCCAGCTTTATCTGTAAAGCACTTTGAACTGACCAAGGTGCTGAACAAAAAATAAAACATAATAAAATCTCTAACAAAAAGTAAAAAGCAGATACGTATATGTAAAACCTAGGGAATATAAAACCCCAGCATGAGAAAATCAATCAAAGCACCAGTCTACACTGGGTTAGAAGCCAAACTGAACAGACGGATCTTCGGCGCAGATTTAAAAGCACTAGTGAGTTAGACTTTCTAATGTGTAAGGGAACAGCATTCCATAAATCAGACTGTGTTCTGTTTTCTTTAGGGGGTTTTAGATCAATTGGAATCTGAGACATTTACAATAAGTTTAAACTAGTTTCTGCCCTCAGAACCAGAACAGGCACATCTCTGTTTGTATACTTGAACCAACAACGTCTGGAGTCACGTCTGTGTTTTTGTGACTGAAGTTTCAAAGTTGATGTTCCCCTGGTTGGATCCTTCCTAGCTTTGCCCTCATATGATGTGTATTTACTAACTTGTGGATTTCTGCTCAGCTGTTAACCTTTGATCTGTTTCTACATACAGTAGTTGTCTGAGTTGTATTTTTAACGGTGAGCTCGTCTCCGTTCTGTAGGTGACGTCGGACTGGTCCATGCAGAGGGGGACAGGCTGCACAGAGTTTCACAGTGGGACATCTGCTGCCGCCCCCCTGGCTGCAGGAATGGTGGCCCTCATGTTGCAGGTCCGGCCCTGCCTCAGCTGGAGGGATGTTCAGCACATCATCACTTTCACCGCCACCAAGGTAAACCTGAGTCATTTCACCGGTGTAGGTGGATCACTAGAAAACGCATCAGATTCTCCTGGAAATCTCAGCACTGAGGACTCCTGTGCTTTAAATCTAATTGTCTGCTAAACTTTATCAGAATAACAATGTTCTGTTGTGCTTAAAGGTTAAACATTTTTAAAGTTCTTATGGTCATTAAAGGTTTAACTTTGAAAGACAATATCAGGGACAGTAGGTGAGATTTGACCAGCTAGTTGCTGCCTATTTCCTAAAAAGCTGGAGCACAAAGACAGCCCTCCTCTCTGTGTGTCAGAGTCTGTCAGAGCACTGCAGATAAATGGTGTGTACTTGTACAGCGCTTTCTAAGTCCTAGAACTCCCAAAGCGCTTCACACTACATAGACACATTCACCCATTCACACTCTGATGGTAGTTAGCTTCACTGTAGCCACAGCTGCCCTGGAGCAGACGGTCAGAGGCTGGAGTCACCGCTGGGCCTCCTCACCACCACCAGCTGGGTGAAGTGTCTCCAAGGACACGACGGCAAGGTAACCCAGCTGGAGGTGGGATAGAACTGGTGACCCTCTGGTTACCAGACGGCCACTCTACCGACTGAGCTACATGCCGCCCCACCCCCTTCCCCCTCCACCAGCCTGCATGCGTCGCTGCAGGACATTATTTTATTTAACCAGGTAAATTTCATTGAGATTAAGGAGGCTACAACTTTAGCAAAATTCTAGTAATCAGATTATTTTATTTTATTTATTATGACCTGAGTACTGAGGGGGCTTTCTGAAAAGCACTAGGTTTAGTAAAAATGACACTAATAGTCTGTCAGAAAAAGTCCAGCTTTACCCGCTTTGGGGTTTAAAGCAATGCAATATATAATGCAACTTTATTCTCCACTAGACTTAAGCTGCCAAACTCTCAGTGATGAGTCATACAGGTGTGTGAGCAGCATGAAACGATCCATCATCCAGCGCGATGACGAGACTTTTGGGTCTGCCGTGAGGACTTGAGCAAAACTTTCGGGTCCCTAGTGAACCAGCACAGATCTGACGGGCTTTCAGTCTCAATCTGCTGGTGCAAAAACCTCCCAGACCACTACTGGGTCATACTGAACCTGACGAGCGGTGCGGGTCTCATTCAGCTGGCGCAAAACCTCGCAGCCCGCGCAGACCCCCCAGCAAGAACAAGGTTCTTGCTTCTGGTGGAGGATGAATTGGCCTTGAATCAGTACGTCTAAATAATAATCGACCCGACTGAACCCGTAGGACCGTCACCTTGGTTCTGATCCTACTAGCGGTCAATAGCTAATGTGTTGGAGATGTATTCGTGCGGGTTGCGCGTCATCGGTTCTTCTGATTTATTTATTTATTTACCTGCGAGGTGGCGTTGAGGAAGGCTTTGATTATCAGGTCGGTGTAGGACAGGTTAACCCAGGCGTAGCTGCAGGATGACGCCTGGCGTGGCCTCGGGGTCTGCGTGTTAGCCAAGCCGCCGCTGGGAGTCTGTGGGCTGGAGGAGAGAGCGTGGAGAGCGGGCTCGATCAGGTTTGGGCTGATTTATTTATCTATTTATCTGTGAGGTGGTGTTGAGGAAGTCACCCACCTTACTGTGTGAATGTGAGTGTGACTGTGTGTGAATGTTGGTGGTGGTCAGAAGGGCCGATGGTCAGAATGGCAGCCTCTCTTCTGTCAGTCTGCCCCAGGGCAGCTGTGGCTACAGACGTCTGTCGTAGTTTACCACCACCGGTGAGAATGACTGTGTGAATGAATGATGCAACTCTGTAAAGCGTCTTTGAGTGACCTAGAAAAGCACTATATAAAACTGATGCATTATTATTCATTATAAGTCTTTCAGAACATTATTTTCTACAATATTTCACAACGTGGTTAATAATCCGACTGGTTAAACAGTAAAACTCTCGCTGAAACGTCCCTCCTCCCCCTAGCGTCGCTAGACCTGGTTACTTCAGCCATAAAGCAGAAAGTGACATCATCTTTGCGACCGGCCCATTCCTCAAAAGTAAAATAACACTTAGTATTGCTTTAATAGGATTATTCAAAGGCCCTAGTGTGATGTGATGAGTTGAGCTAATTCTATAGGAGAGAAATCATTTGATGTTGAGGCTGATTCAACCTGTCAGAGTCAGAATGGATGCTACATCTGATTTCTGGTAAATCACGTCTTAGCAAGTGAAGTAACTGGTTACGGCTGCACGATTCTGGACAAAATGAGAATCACGATTGTTTTGCTTAGAATTGAGATCACGATTCTTTGGTAGAGGCCCACGGGCAGCCCACCGTGTATTAAAAAAAAGAATATATATATATATATATATGTATATATATATATATATATATATATATATATATATATATATACAGTGGAGGAAATAATGATTTGAGCCCTTGCTGATTTTGTAAGTTTGTCCAATGACAAAGAAATGAAAAGTCTCAGAACAGTATCATTTTAATGGTAGGTTTATTTTAACAGTGGCAGATAGCACATCAAAAGGAAAATGGAAAAAATAACTTTAAATAAAAGATAGAAACTCATTTGCATTTCATTGAGTGAAATAAGTATTTGAACCCTCTAACAAAAAATACTTAATACTTAGTGGAAAAACCCTTGTTTGCAAGCACAGAGGTCAAACGTTTCTTGTAATTGATGACCAAGTTTGCGCACGTTAGGAGGAATTTTGGTCAACTTCTCTTTGCAGATCATCAAATTAAATCAAACGTTATTTATATAGCACCTTTCACAGAAAAAATCACAAAGTGCTTCACAGAAAACAGAATCACGGCTTGACAGATTAAAATGACCCATACAACCCACATTCCCTCCCTTTCCCACACATAGAACAATTATGACACTCTCCCCTCCCAGTCCACAACCCATTCCCAGGCACACATACACCCACACACACACATCAAAACCACAGTAAACACTATGTTGAGCTCAGATGGCTCCAGTAATGAGCAACACGCCATCTAGTGGGCCCTCTGCCTCGTCAGCTGTAGAACCAGGTCAGCAGCAACACACCAACCAAGGGCACCTGGGTATGGAGGGTGGCAACCCCCCCCACTGCCCGGGCCCTACCGGGGAGCGCCCGAGCCGCCACCGCTGACCACCGGTCCCAAGGCAGAGGGCTCCACAGAGGAAACACTGGAGGATTAAAATGCGTAGCATATAAAATAACGAGAACTTATATGAATAGTAAAATAACCAATAAAATGTGAATAAAAACTAAATAAATAATAATCAGGTAAAAGCTGATCTAAAAAGGTGGGTCTTGAGTCTATTCTTAAAAACCTGAACGTTCTCTGCGGTCCTGAGGTCCTCTGGCAGTCCGTTCCAGAGGCGAGGGCCGTAATAACCAAAAGAAGCTTCGCCGTGGGTGTGTCCTGACTTTAGGGATGACTAGGAGACGGCTGCCAGAGGAGCTCAGTGACCGCGAGGGTTCATATGGAAAAAGCAGTTCAGAAAGATAAGAAGGGCCAAGACCATTAAGACACTTAAAAACCATTAACAGGATCTTAAAATCGATCCTAAAACATACGGGGAGCCAATGCAGTGATTTTAAAACCGGAGTGATGTGCTCCCGCTTCCTGGTCTTTGTCAGGACACGGGCTGCTGAGTTCTGTAAAAGCTGTAGACCTGAAGTACTCTTCTTGGAAAGACCAGAAAGCAGGGCATTGCAGTAATCAATTCTACTGGTGATAAAAGCATCAGCGTCTCCGTATTGGCCCGAGAGAGAATGGGGCGGACTCTGGCGATGTTCTTGAGATGATAAAAACCTATTTTGGTGACGTTTTTAATGTGAGGGATAAAAGTCAGCTCAGAGTCAAAGATCACGCCCAGATTCAGACCCTCTGACCTCCAGCAGACCCTCTGACCTCTGACAGGGCATCTGGCCCTCTGAGGTTTGTAATTGAGTATCCCTGATCTACGGTAACGCTCTGTTTTACACTGAGGATGTTTCAATCTGCCACTGAAAGAGCTGCTCAGAGCCCTGACAGGCAGGTGGATGGAGGTCAGCTTCACCAACATCCTTCTCTCACCACCTCCTCCACAGAGTCCAGCAGACAGCCAAGAACTGAGCTGGCTCTCCTGACCAGCTGTTCAGTTTCCTCTGGTCATAGTCGGAGCATCCTGCTCCCCAGCAGACCACAGCGTAGTGGACAGTAGAGACAACAACATAGTGGTAAAAAGTCTAAACCCTAACCTAACCCTAACATGCATGCTTCAAAAGCCCTAACATCAGCTCTTCTCTGACAGCATGGTGGGAGTATCTGAAAATGACTGAGTCTTCACTGATTCCATGCAGGCGTACAC
>SSNR01000520.1:294694-302194 GCA_006937965.1 Callopanchax toddi
TCTGGGGGTCTCCTGAGGCTGGGCTCATTGGGGGGTCTTACGTTGGGACTGTGTCTCCTGCTGGGGTGGCGTTTTGGCTGCCTCGGGGTGTCCCTCTGGCGGCCGTGTCTGGGGTCTGGGGTGCTCTGCTTTGGGTTACAGGTACGTCATGGTGTGGAACACCGTCTCTGCAGTCCTGTGGTCCAATTTCAATACACAATTTAAACACTTCCACTCATGACATTCTCACACAACACATCTAGGGTCTTTTGAATGAGTACACCCAGTAATACCCGGGGGGGGGGAGGTCTAGCCGGCTAACCTCTCCTCCGGTGTCATTACCCATCTCCACGCATTTAGACACTTAGGATCCAGGGCGGGGGATGGCGGGCCGCCCCCCACTCTTTTTAAAAGCATCTTACTACAACACGCATCAACACCACATTGGAGCAGGTGGGGGGAGACTTGGGGTCTTCACACACCCCTGTTCTCTGCTCGCTGCCTGGGGCCTGGAGTGGAGCGGGCCGTCTGGTCGGGGGCTGCGGTGGGGGGCTGCTCGGCTGCGGCGGGGTGCGCGGTGGTCTGCTTATCCCCACTTCAGTAAGGGAGGGACCATCTTCTGGATCTCAGGGCCGGCTTCACCCTTAGGGCGCTGTCCCTGGTCCTGAACATAGAGAGTGCATGGGGAGCGAGAGTGGGTGTACAGCGTCGAAGCACCCCAGGCATTCTTTGGCTGAATGTCACGGCGTTCAGAGTTGGTTCTGAACGGGCTACGCTCCTCAAATCTCGGGGTCCCCACAGAGACTTGTTTCGGGGGCCCAGTGGACAAATATGGCTATGCGACTCAAAGGTGTGTCTGCATCTACCACGAGGCTGGTGTGGGACCTTCAAAGAGTGTTCTACACCACAACGCTGATGTCACAGGGTCAGAGGTCACACAGTGAAATGGAAACCAGCCAAACCATGCCCCCTCCCCTGTCAAAACGTTTCCCCCATCCCTGTCAAAAAGCATGATGTGGTGGTGCCTGGAGGATTCTGATGTCATCACAGCTCTTCAGAAGTCACAGCCTCTCCGTGCCATACTGCTGACCATTCCATCAGAACTGAACTGAGATCATATCATCATCATCCTCATCCTGTTCTGCATCTTCACCTCCTGCATCCGGTCCATGATCACCAGAACAATGACTCGTGCCCTGGTACAGTATCAATTACTGTAACATCAAACAGACCTTGAGACTGAAACTGAAGAAACAAAAGCTTAAGAATCAAGACTTATTCCTCTCATTTTATGATGCTTCTATTAAAAATGCTAAACAGTAAGAAATAGGAGTTGATGCTAAAAAATAAAGCAAAGGTTAATTTTTTTAAATAAAGTATTTTTTTTATTATTATTGCTGCTTGAATAAAGCTATTTGCCAGCAGCCATGTAATCATAAACAGGAG
Source organism: Callopanchax toddi (assembly GCA_006937965.1). NCBI lineage: Eukaryota > Metazoa > Chordata > Actinopteri > Cyprinodontiformes > Nothobranchiidae > Callopanchax > Callopanchax toddi. The sequence continues at coordinate 296,120 of SSNR01000520.1, forward strand.
GGAAATGAAGGAGTTTTTAATGATTCTGATTCATGTCTGCTTACAAATGTATCCTGCTTGTAACCTTTTAATTTTCAGCATCAGCTTTCGATGCACGGACTAAAGGTTTTGAACAATCAAAACACATTCCATTCTTGTGAGGAATCAGCAGAACTTTGTTTTGAATCAGCAACATCAACGGAAAAAGTTATTAGTTAGCTACCTGTGAACAGTAATAAACCAGCAGCAGCAGATTCTTATCTTTTTGTCATGAATGCAATCATGTGATGTTGTGCAACCTGTGTTCTAATAAATACTGAGCTGAGAAAAGATCCCTCAGAGTTCCACTCCGATGCCTAACCAGCAGACGGGTGGTCTCTCATCTACAATGCTCAAAAAACTTAAACTAACTGTCTGGTCTGATTCTGTTCCTTAGATCTCGGGGTTTCTAAGAGTAAAATCTCTAACAATAATGCTCCAGGGTCGAGACTGCTGCTCCTACACCTGAACCTGCAGTTTCAAAGGTGTAAATGACTTTTAACACTGCGACTTAAAGCTGGTTTTAAACGTAGACAAAACAATGGCTGTGATATTTTCTCACTCAAAATCCGAAGCAGCTAACCTTCCCCTAATCCATCTTCAACGTTCAGAGATTCAGGATGTTCTTAGTGTGAAGTATCTGTTTAGACATCTTTCTCCCATCACATCCAGCAGCTGGTGAAGAGACTGGAAATAAAACTGGGTTTTACTTCAGAATACAGTCCTGTCTCACTTCTAGGAAGAGGCTAGAAGCTACTTTTATGTCAGCGCTAGATTATGGTGACATTTTCTAGATGCATGCTTCGCCTCAGAGCCGTTCTGCTCTAGACACTGGCTGTGTCCGGGTCCAGGGGCAGGACGCTTCTGAGGACGTGGACTTGCTGGTCTACCTAGGTCGGGTCCTTGCTCAACCGCTAAGACCGGAAATAAGCGGCTCTGAATTCAGACGGTCTAGCCTCATACTTATCCCCGCCCCTCAGTCCAGTCGCTTAGCAACCGTGACAGCGCCGACAGACAGGCTAAAGCTAATAAAATGGATCTAAAGAAACACTTGAAGCTCTGTTATGGTGACTTGTTTCCTAAACTTTCATTTAAAACATTCAAGCTAGCTTACATTGATTTATTGTCTTAAATTACATGAAAATAAAACATTCAACCTCTTTTGTGGAGATTTTTATTACCGTATTTGCCCGAATATGGGATGACCCTGATTATAAGACGACCCCCCTTTTCAAGACTAAATTCACTTTTTAAAGAAACTATTTTTATTGAAATTTTGAGAAAATAATTTAAATAATAATAATTCCAGACTGCTGCTTTAATATTTGCTTATTAACAGGGTGCACACAACCGGTCCACCGTACTGATCTCTCTGCCTGAACGCACCTTTACTGACAGGAGCTTTCACAGTCGGACTGAGCAGCTCCGCCATCATCAGACACTGATGAACTTTGTGCTGATGGAGTTTTCATATAGGGAAAGCTTGTTTACACACACTGCTGCACAAAAATGCACAGACACAAACCCGCTGCTTATGCACAGACACACACTGCTGTGCCATGATCACAGACACACAAACCCACTGCGTGTGTGTGTGTGTGGGGGGGGGGGGGGGGGGGGGGGGGGGGGGGGGGGGGGGGGTGCATATAAAGATACGTGAGATGGATGAGGTTCTGAGGGAGAATGCTGAGTGTGTAAATCAAGCGAGCGACGCGAACCCTCACCTGTACAGTCTGCTGCTGAAAGCACCTGCTGCCTCTGGACTGGTCTGGACTCTGGACTGGTCTGGACTCTGGACTGGTCTGGACTCTGGACTGGTCTGGACTCTGGACTGGTCTGGACTCTGGACTGGCCGTCTGGCATCTAAATCCTCAGTGGACCTGGAACTTTGAGCTGGACTGGACCTCTGGAACCACTCGCCATCTGAGCTGCTTCCTGCCGCTTTGACTAAAAAGCCTGCGCCCTCCGCTGGAAAAACTAGGGCGCGATAATAAGACGACCCTGCCTTTTCAAATTATTTTCAATGAAAAAAACCTCGTCTTATATTCGGGCAAATACGGTATTAAACTACATATAAAAATAAGCAAAACATTCCTAAACACAAGCTTTTTATAATCTTTTGAGAAACTGACATTTAAAACTGGACTGCTCTCTGGTTTTTTCTGCTACTGCTGCAAAATTGATGAACCAGTATAATCCAACAGCCAGCACGCAAAGCATCCTGGGATAGCCTTGGACAGCGAGGATACACCAGACCCGTCCTCCAAATTGGGGTGGAGCGAGGACGCATTTGAGGACGCATGAATGAGTATCCTTCGAATTCGGACAGCACTCGTCGCGGTGCTGTGACGTCATCGGCCTCGAAATGCGTCCTACCCCTGAATCCGGACACAGCCCCTGTCTATCACAGAGGGTAGGGAACCCTAACCACAGAGCCTTGAGATTTATACCAGGTATGAAAGCTCTCGCTGCTCACTGCCTGCTGTATCGAGTTGGATGGTCTTCCTTAAGCATCGGCACATCTCTATCTATAAAGCCATTATTGGGATTCTTCCCTCCTACCTTCGATCGATTATAAAGAAAACTTCTGCTGCAAAACGCTCTTCAACTAAAATAGGGGAGAATAAATAACCACAAAACGCTGGGAAATAACACCCAGGGAAATAACACCCAGGGAAATAACACCCAGGGAAAAACCACTACTAATTAACTTTATTCTACCAACTAAAATAACTACCAATACTAAACTAACTACCAATACCAAACAAACTACCAATACCAAACAAACTACCAATACTAATCTAACCACCGATACTAAACTAACTACCAATACTAATCTAACTACCGATACTAAAGTAACTACCTATACCAAACAAACTACAGATACTAAACTAACTACCAATACTAATCTAACTACCGATACTAAAGTAACTACCTATACCAAACAAACTACAGATACTAAACTAACTACCTATACTAAACTAACTACCAATACTAATCTAACTACCAATACTAAAGTAACTACCTATACTAAACAAACTACCAATACTAATCTAACTACCGATACTAACCTAACTACCAATACTAAACTAACTACCAATACTAATCTAACTACCGATACTAACCTAACTACCAATACTAATCTAACTACGATACTAAACTAACTACCAATACTAATCTAACTACCAATACTAAACAAACTACCAATACTAATCTAACTACCGATACTAAACAAACTACCAATACTAAACAAACTACCAATACTAATCTAACTACCGATACTAAAGTAACTACCTATACTAAACAAACTACCAATACTAATCTAACTACCGATACTAACCTAACTACCAATACTAAACTAACTACCAATACTAATCTAACTACCGATACTAACCTAACTACCAATACTAATCTAACTACGATACTAAACTAACTACCAATACTAATCTAACTACCAATACTAAACAAACTACCAATACTAATCTAACTACCGATACTAAACAAACTACCAATACTAAACAAACTACCAATACTAATCTAACTACCGATACTAAAGTAACTACCTATACTAAACAAACTACCAATACTAATCTAACTACCGATACTAACCTAACTACCAATACTAAACTAACTACCAATACTAATCTAACTACCGATACTAACCTAACTACCAATACTAATCTAACTACGATACTAAACTAACTACCAATCCTAAGCTAACTACCAATACTAAACAAACTACTAATACTAATCTAACTACCGATACTGATCTAACTACCGATACAAAACGAACTACCTATATTAAACTAACTACCAATACTAAACAAACTACCCATACTAATCTAACTACCGATACTAACCTAACTACCAATACTAAACTAACTACCTATACTAACCTAACTACCAATACTAAACAAACTACCAATACTAATCTAACTACCGATACTAACCTAACTACCAATACTAAACTAACTACCAATACTAAACAAACTACCAATACTAATCTAACTACCAATACTAATCTAACTACCAATACTAAACTAACTACCTATACTAAACTACCAATACTAAACAAACTACCAATACTAATCTGACTACCGATAATAATTTAAATACCGATACTAAACTAACTACCTATACTAAACTAACTACCAATACTAATCTAACTACCGATACTAAACTAACTAGCTATACTAAACAAACTACCGCTACTAAACTAACTACCTATACTAAACTAACTACCGATACTAACCTAACTACCAATACGAATCCAACTACAGATACTAAACTACCTATAATAAACTAACTACGAATACTAAACTAACTACCTATACTAAACTAACTACCAATACTAAACAAACTACCAATACTAATCTAACTACCAATACTAATCTAACTACCGATACTAAACTAACTACCAATACTAATATAACTACCGATACTAATCTAACTACCAATACTAAACTAACTACTGACACTAAACTAACTACTGATACTAAACTAACTACCAATACTAATTTTACTACCGATACTAACCTAACTACCAATACTAAACTAACTACCAATACTAATCTAACTACCAATACTAATCTAACTACCAATACTAAACAAACTACCAATACTAATCTAACTACCAATACAAAACTAACTACATATACTAAACTACCAATACTAAACAAACTACCAATACTAATCTAACTACCAATACTAATCTAACTACCGATACTAAACTAACTACCAATACTAATCTAACTACCGATACTAACCTAACTACCAATACTAATCTAACTACGATACTAAACTAACTACCGATACTAAACTAACTACATATACTAAACTACCAATACTAAACAAACTACCAACACTAATCTAACTACCGATACTAACCTAACTACCAATACTAAACTAACTACCGATACTAATCTAACTACCAATACTAAACTAACTACCTATACTAAACAAACTACCAATACTAATCTAACTACCGATACTAACCTAACTACCAATACTAAACTAACTACCGATACTAATCTAACTACCGATACTAAACTAATTACCAATACAAAACTAACTACCGATACTAATCTAACTACCGATACTAAACTAACTACCTATACTAATCTAACTACCAATACAAAACTAACTACCTATACTAAACTAACTACCTATACTAAACTAACTACCTATACTAAACTAACTACCAATACTAATCTAACTACCGATACTAAACTACCTATTCTAAACAAACTACTGATACTAAACTAACTACCTATACTAAACTAACTACCAATACTAAACAAACTACCGATACTAACCTAACTACCAATACTAATCTAACTACCGATACTAAACTAACTACCTATACTAAACTAACTACCAATACTAAACAAACTACCGATACTAACCTAACTACCAATACTAATCTAACTACCGATACTAAACTACCTATACTAAACAAACTACCGATACTAAACTAACTACCTATACTAAACTAACTACCAATACTAAACTAACTACCTATACTAAACTAACTACCAATACTAAACTAACTACCAATACTAATCTAACTACCAATACTAAACTACCTACCAATACTAATCTACCTACCAATACTAATCTAACTACCTACTGTATACTAAACTAACTACCAATACTAAACTAACTACCTAAACTAAACTAACTAAATACACTCTGTACTAGAGAGGATGGAGGAACTACAACAAAGAAAACAGGCTCTTTAACGAGCTGCAGAATCCTGCACAAAGATCTAATCAGAAGGTGAATCCTAACAGCCACTAATCCTGTGAAGCCACAGACGTCAGCTGATGGTCTGATGGCTGAACTGAGCCAAAGAGAGGGTTTGGATCAAGGCAAATGGACTTATTTGGCTCTTTGAAAACGTTTCGCTTCATCCGAGGAGTCCTGACAGTTTGTGCTCCAGTGGGTGATGTGAGTCAAAATGCAACTCACACAGACTCACACCACCCACTGGAGCACAAACTGTCAGTTATCAGGACTTTACACCACCGAGCTGAGAACATTCCACCAGAACTGAAG
>SSNR01000520.1:307194-311996 GCA_006937965.1 Callopanchax toddi
CATATACACACACACACACTGCAGCTACGAGACTGTAGGTCATATTCACACTTTATCTCTCTCTGACTTTTCAAAAATATTTATTTAGAGACACTTCAATAAAATACACAAAGTTAAAGTGATAATGTGCAACTTTTTCATATTTTAAATCTTCTCCTTGAGCCAGTCTGTGCTAATCTGACTCTTTACAGAGTTAATGAAAAGTCACTTAGCCCCATCTGGTGGTTAGATCCAGAATACCACGGTTGAAAGATCTCCGTCTCCGTCACGGTACCCAGGAAGTCACGTGTCTCACGAGGGTTAGGCTAACCCAACGTGGCTAGCTGTTATGCTAGCTCTGGAGTGTTTTTAGCTCATGATTCCTGATTTTCCCATCTCTCCCTGCTTGAACACAGCTGATTTCTTTGAAGGAGTAAATAACCGCTCCTGTAGAAAGCTCTGAAGGCTGAGGAGACATTTCAACAGGTAGATTTAGGCGTTTAGAAGCTGAAACAATATGCTAACTTGTGTAATGCAGTGATTTAAAACGGACACCAGAGGGCGCCCAAAACTAGCAAAACTGCATATTATCACTTTAACTCATCAGTCTTTTCCTAAGAGTGAACCCTGAGGGATCCGTCTCCCTCCACTGAGACCAGGACCGTCCTGATCCCCACAGGTCTTTAAAGGTCTCCAGGTGACAGGTGAGTTTATAAAAGACGTGTTCTTCTTTTAGACGGGCCTCCACCAGGCCCTTCAGGCTCCGCTCCACATCAGTCCAGCTCTGTCCCAGCATCTGGTTCTTCCTGGTTTTCCAGATTGCCAGTTTAGCGTTAGCAAAAAGAAAATTAATTAACAGTGATACTCGTTTTTTCTTGGCGCTGTCCTTGTGACCAAAAACAAAGGAGGGTACATTAAAGTCTGTCCCAAGGCACTGACCCAGCGGTCTAACACCCTGAACATCCCTCCCAGTCTAGAACACGCCACCACCAGGTGCTCTGGGGTCTCCTGGTGGCCACAGAAAGGACCTCCCCCCCCAGGGCTCGGATCAAAGAAGTCTGTCTCTCTCTCTCTCTCTCTCTCTCTCCGTCTCTCTCTCTCTCTCCGTCTCTCTGTCTCCCTCTCTCTGTCTCTCTCTCTCTCCCTTTCTCTGTCTCCCTCTCTCTGTCTCTCTCCCTTTCTCTGTCTCTCTCTCTCTGTCTGTCTCCCTCTCTCTGTGTCTCTCTCCCTTTCTCTGTCTCTCTCTCTCTGTGTCTGTCTCCCTCTCTCTGTCTCTCTCTCTCTCCCTCTCTCTGTCTCTCTCCCTTTCTCTGTCTCCCTCTCTCTGTCTCTCTCAAAGGGGCTCTAATCCGAGCTCGTCGCACCAGACTCCAGGACATGGACGCTCCAACGTCCTTCTTCTTTAACCTGGAGAAGTCGTCTAACCAGAGCAAACAGATGATCGACCTTCGCCTCCATGACGGACGTTTATCCTCAGATCCAGCTGAGATGAGGAAGCATGCAGTGGACTGTGTCTCAGCCAGTCCCTGTGATGTGGACTGTGTCTCAGCCAGTCCCTGTGATGTGGACTGTGTCTCAGAGCCGGTCCCTGTGATGTGGACTGTGTCTCAGAGCTGCTACAGGGGCTTCCTCACCTGAGCCCCACAGACCAGGAGATCCTGAACGTAGATCTAACTCTGGATGAACTGACAGCTGCTGTTGTCCAGATGGCATCAGGGACAGCCCCGGGGACAGATGGTCTACCTGTGGACTTCTTCAAACACTTCTGGATCTGTCTGGGACAGGACCTGCTGGAGGTCTTCAAAGACTCTCTTCAGACAGGAACACTTCCTGCATCGTGTAGGCGTGGTGTCTTAGCACTGCTACCAAAAAAAGGGGACTTATCTCTTTTAAAGACCTGGAGACCAGTCTCTGTTTAAAGACCTGGAGACCAGTCTCTGTCTCTGTTTAAAGACCTGGAGACCAGTCTCTGTCTCTGTTTAAAGACCTGGAGACCAGTCTCTGTCTCTGTTTAAAGACCTGGAGACCAGTCTCTGTTTAAAGACCTGGAGACCAGTCTCTGTTTAAAGACCTGGAGACCAGTCTCTGTTTAAAGACCTGGAGACCAGTCTCTGTTTAAAGAACTGGAGACCAGTCTCTCTGCTGTGCACGGACTATAAGATCTTCTCCAAGCTTTTATCCAACCGACTGAAGGATTTTATTAAGGTTTTAATTCCTCTAGACCAGTCCTTTTGCATCCCAGACAAGTCAATGTTGGACATCTTATTTTTAATAAGGGACGTGTTTGATGTGTGTAAATTATATCGTCTTAATGTGGGGATAGTCTCCATTGACCAGGAGAAGGCCTTTGATCGTGTTGACCATGGGTTTCTGTTCTCTACACTGAGGGCCTTTGGGGTTGGGGAGGTCTTACTATCGGGGATCAAGCTGCTGTATAACCAGGTCAGCTGTTTGGTGAAGGTAGCGGGGGGGTTGAGCTGTCCCATACCAGTGCAGAGAGGAATCAGACAGGGTTGTCCCATCTCAGGACAACTGTACAGCTTGGTCATCGAGCCTCTCTTGTCCATGCTGAGGAGGAAGGTGAAAGGTCTCTCTCTGCCAACATCAGTCCCATGTCCTCCATTAGTGGTGTCAGCGTACGCTGATGATGTCAATGTTTTTAGTCAGGGTGTACGATGGAGCGCTAGCTACCAACAGACACAGAGCCCGCTTTGATCCGAGCCCTGGGGGGGGAGGTCCTTTCTGTGGCCACCAGGAGACCCCAGAGCACCTGGTGGTGGCGTGTTCTAGACTGGGAGGGATGTTCAGGGTGTTAGACCGCTGGGTCAGTGCCTTGGGACAGACTTTAATGTACCCTCCTTTGTTTTTGGTCACAAGGACAGCGCCAATAAGAAATGCATATTGCTCTTAATTAATTTTCTTTTTGCTAACACCAAACTGGCAATCTGGAAAACCAGGAAGAACCAGATGCTGGGACAGAGCTGGACTGATGTGGAGCGGAGCCTGAAGGGCCTGGTGGAGGCCCATCTAAAAGAAGAACACGTCTTTTATAAACTCACCTGTCACCTGGAGACCTTTAAAGACCTGTGGGGATCAGGACGGTCCTGGTCTCAGTGGAGGGAGACGGATCCCTCAGGGTTCACTCTTAGGAAAAGACTGATGAGTTAATATTGTGTATTTTATTGAAGTGTCTCTAATTAAATATTTTTGAAAAGTCAAAAAAGTCTCTCTCTCTCTCTCTCTCTCTGTCTTTCTGACTGTCTGTCTCTGTCTCTCTGTCTTTCTCTCTGACTGTCTGTCTCTCTCTGACTGACTGTCTCTCTGCCTGTCTCTCTGTCTTTCTCTCTCTCTGTCTGTCTCTCTGCCTGTCTGTCTCTGTCTCTCTGTCTGTCTCTCTGACTGTGTCTCTCTCTGTCTGTCTCTGTCTCTTTGTCTTTCTCTGTCTGTCTCTCTCTGCCTGTCTTTCTGACTGTCTGTCTCTGTCTCTCTGTCTTTCTCTCTGTCTGTCTCTGTCTCTCTCTGACTGACTGTCTCTCTGCCTGTCTCTCTGTCTTTCTCTCTCTCTGTCTGTCTCTCTGCCTGTCTGTCTCTGTCTCTAGAGGACGCAGCGTCTGACCGGTGTTCTGCTGTTGGAGTGTTGAAGCGGTGGAAGTTGACTCTTTACGGCTCGTCTTTGACCTCCAGGGACGTGAAGGACAGACAGCAGTGAGTAGTTGTAGTTAACGGAGTCATGAGGCCGAACGCTGCTGATTGGCTGCTTGTTGATTTGCAGGCTGGTGCAGGAAGCGCTGAGTGGTAAATATCTGGACAGCAGCTTCTCTCTGCCCTGTCCTCCAGGCCTGGACATCCCTCCAGAGATCATCAGTCCCTTGTCCTCCAACAGTCTGAAGGTGAGCAGCTGTTTTAACATCTTTACACTTGATAAACTTAAAGAGCATATTTTAAGTTAGACACTCCCTTAAACAAATGTTTAGAGAAATATAATAGAAACTTTTTCTGAATAAAAATTGACACAAATTCAGCTTCTTTAGGCTCTTGAATTCGTTTTTGTGAGAATTGTCAATTTTTTCACCAAACCGGAAGTGACGACAGTTCAGGGAGACCGTTCGTTCTCTATATAGAAAACTGATCCACTGATCACTGCTTGTGACGAGCAAAACAAACCCCCAGAGTGCCGTTATTTTATTACTTTATTACTATAGTGAGCAGTTATTAAGATTAAAAAAAAAAAAGATAAAAACAATCAGTCCTGTAAGGCTGTACCCTGTCGGTCCAGCTGTAGACCGTGACCCACCTCCTCACTCGGGTCTGGATAAAATACCAGCGTTTAGCACCAGGTTTTGATCATCAGAGCTCCAAACATTGAGCTGCGTTCAGGTGGATTGTTAAGAAATGAAAGAGTTTATAAAAAGTTTCACAGGATGCAGCTAAACGGTTCGAGGCTGACCGAAACAGTGTCGGGTCAGGCTGGAAACCCCGCCGTGAAGCCCCTCTTGGTAGCCCCGCTGGGAACGGGAAGCCCCTCTGGAGAGCATCGCGGCATGGATTTACTGTACCCCGCCAGCCAGGTGAGGGTCAGACACCTGAAGGAAATGCTCTCATGAAATCGCGGACCGGTACCGGATTACGACCCACCACGAACCGTACCAAACCTGGCATGGAAACGAGACTCAAGTCTCCCCGTTAGCTCCTGTTAGCTGCTGTGTGCTAACAGCGGTTCCGGTGAATGGATCGAAGTAACGGCGCCTGTTTAGAGTCACACTGAATGTTTTTCGTCGGTATGTGGGACTCCATCACATCCAGTCCTGGACTAGACCAGGACC
>SSNR01000520.1:313911-348810 GCA_006937965.1 Callopanchax toddi
TTAGCCTCCTCCACTCGGCTCTTTGACTACTGTGCTGCAAAGTGTGGACTGCAGACACGGTGTGGTTAGAAATGATCACGTTTTCTCTTCTTAAGTTCACAATCCTTCCTTTTTGTAGTTATTTATTCAGTGGAAATGTGTGGAAACGGACCAATGAATTATATTCAGCTGATGCGGTACACAACGGAGCACAGCAGTGTTCAGCTGTCAAGGCTTCCCGTCCGCTGATACTTATATGATGGCTTCATTTCTTAGTGCTATAATATATATATCATACTGTACTATACTATACTATTACTCGTTTTGATTATAAACAATATCTTTAGCTGGAAATGCACTCTAACTCTGGAAATCTTCACGTTTCAAATGGAACCGGAAATGGTCCCGCGAGGTAATTTTAAACCGGAAGTTCTACTAAGTACTCTGTGCATAAAGCCTATTTCTCATAGCTCTTTATAACTTATAAAGGAAAGTAGTTCTTCCTGGAATTGGAGCCCTTTGTTACTAAGAGTGAATCAAATGTCACTTGAGAATCGTTTTGGATCGAGAATTGAATCGAAAATCGCACAGAATCGAAAATCGATTCAGAATCGAATCGTCACCCCAAGATTCGGAAACGAACCGGGAGATGTTGAAAGATTCACAGCTCTAATATATATATATGTATATATGTATATATATATATATATGTATATATGTATATATATATATGTATATATATATGTGTATATATATGTAGGTATATGTATATATGTGTATATGTATATATGTGCATATATATATATGTGTATATATATATGTATATATATATATATATATATATATATAAATACACACATATACACACACACAGGTATATAAAACACTAACATGTAGAAGAAGAAAAAACTAGGTGGTCAAGACTTCTCTGAAGAGGTGGGTTTTTTGTTTTGATTTAAAAAGAGAGAGAGTTAGTGTTGTGAAAGTCTGGGAGAGAGAATTTCAGAGGTGGGGAGCAGAGCGGCTAAACGCTCTACTAGCTAAACGCTCTACTAGCTAAACCGGTGAGAATGACTGTGTGAATGAATAATGCAACTCTGTAAAGCGTCTTTGAATGACCTAGAAAAGCGCTATATAAAACTGATGCATTATTATTAGGGCGTGCTGCGAAGCAAAGCATACCTATTACTCTTCACCTCTTAAGTGATGTCTTGTTTTATTTTTCTTCCGTCAACATTAATGCGGCCCGCACGGAGGGATCTAGCCAGACACATGATACATCAAAACGACCGGCTCGGTCCCGTGATGTGTGCTATTACTTTTATAAGAATTCGGAGTTACCATGGCGACATAATTTGCAAAGAACCACGCCAAAAAACCCATTCAAAATCCCATTGGGATCGGTGAAAAAAGCCAAAACCCACCCCTCTTCCCAAGACTACTGTGTGGACACACAATCACCTAGAGACTCCATTCAAAGTTTAAACGGGTCACAAGACTTTGGACTCTAACATTTGGAAGTATTGTGTTGATAGCTTTTACCGTTTTCCTAAAATCGCGAGAGAAGTTTGATGAAGAAATCAGAGTCTGACAGAAAAAAATCCTCCTCGTTTACATGTAAAACTAGAAAAGTTCCTGAAGAAACTTTGAGAGGGCGTGCTACCGGCGGCATCAGTGAAATCCACATGGTTCCTCAATATTTTCTAGTCCAAAGTCTCATGACTATTTTAAACCAAGAATGACAATTCTATGTGGGAGTGTGTCGAAACGGCAGGTTCTCAAACATCAGTAATTTTTTGCTGAAAATCAAAGGGCTAATCTGTTTTTGTGCCATTTCTGCCATAGTCTTTTGTGAAGAACTTTGCAATAGTTAATCAAAACGCTATGGGAATTTCAACCAAGCATCAGATGAGCAAGCCGGTCGATATGATATATAATTTGTATAGTTTCCCCTCTTGTTAGCGTCAGAAATGCCCCAAAACCCAATTTCATGCTAATGTGTTAGCATTAGCATGCTAGCATGCTAACCTTGTGCTTGACCTGTCCCCATGCCAAAATTGAAAATATTTTATCATTAGCATGCTAACAAGCAAAGTTAGCTTTAAGATGTTAGCATGCTAATGCTAACATTAATATGCTAATACTAACATTAGCATTAGCAAACAAACATGCTAACATGTTGTACTATAGCAAGAATGTTAGCACACTAATGCTATTTGACCTCAGTGATGAACTATCAGCTCCATTTATTTTAATATAGGTTGTGGTTTGGGTGTTATCCTGTTTAATGATTCTGATCCTAGTTCTCATATGGTTCTGGTTCTGGGACCTGTCAGTCTATTATGTGATTCTACTCCTGGTCCTGTTTCTGTGTCTTGTCCCAGTTCTAGTTCTGATATCTGTTTGTACCTGCAGCTCAAACAGCAAAGAAACCTGTCAATCATCATTATTCCACTGCACCAAATATCAGCCAATCAGAATCCGTGCTGCACTTTGCCTGCTAACAGATCTCACACCTGTTCTTAATGACACCATGACAAAGAGCCAGATTAAACAGAAAATCACTCTTCTCAAAGAACCTGCTCCCATTCAAAAAGTATAAGACATATCCAAAAAATTTAAAAACCGTAAGAAGCAGGAGGCTTGAATGGTCAATGATCCCAATTTTCATGCATGTCCCATGTTTTATGGCTGAATAATCATGAGTTGATTCCAGAAGATTAGAAATTGTGAAAGACTTGAAATCTAGCTGAAATACAATGAAAAAAGACGATTTATGTTGGCTCCTCTCGATCTTCTGTGGCATCTTGTGAGCCAACCGTAGGTCACAGAGACATGAGAATCACTTCAACGGAAAGCAGACAAAAATCCCCAATCACAGAGGTCAAATTTATGACTGTAGTCCAAACGGTGTAGGAAATATTCGATGTTGTTTGTGATTAGAACTTTTAAAAATCTGCCATGTCACCCTCTAGGGTCACATGACCCCAGAGTGAAGCAGTCTGAGAAAAGTCCTTCACTCACAAACAACGTCGTGTATCTCCCAAACCGTTTGGAGTACAGCCATGATTTTTATCTCATTTGGTAGCTATTTTTGTCTACTTCAAAAAATACAGGAGCTACTTTTCTCTAGGACCTACGGTTTTCTCAGAAATGGCCCTCATAAGTCCAGAACCCCCCCTCAAATCCTGTCATTTTACATGTAAACGAGGAGGATTTTTTCTGTCAGACTCTGATTTCTTCATCAAACTGCTCTTGCGATTTTCGGAAAATGGTAAAAGCTATCAACACAATTCTTCCAAATGTTAGAGTCCAAAGTCTTGTGACCCGTTTAAACTTTGAATGGAGTCTCTAGGTAATTGTGTGTCTGCACACTAGGCCTGGGAAGAGGGGTGGGTTTTTGGCTTTTTTCAGCGATCCCAATGGGATTTTCAATGCATTTTTTGGCCTGGTTTTTTGCGAATTACGTCGCCATGGTAACTCCGAATTCTTACAAAAGTAATAGCACACATCACGGGACCGAGCCGGTCGTTTTGATGTATCATGTGTCTGGCTGCAACCCTCCGTGCGGGCCGCATTAAAGTTGACGGAAGAATAAAACTACCTAGACATCGCTTTAGAGGTGAAGAGTAATAGGTGTGCTTTGCTTCGCAGCACGCCCTAATGACAGGATTTGAGGGGGGGTTCTGGACCTATGAGGGCCATTTCTGAGAAAACCGTAGGTCCTAGAGAAAAGTAGCTGCTGTATTAAATGAAGCAGACAAATAAAGCTACCAAATGAGATAAAAATCATGTCTGTACTCCAAACGGTTTGGGAGATACACGACGTTGTTTGTGAGTGAAGGACTTTTCTCAGACTGCTTCACTCTGAGTCATGTGACCTTAAAGGGTGACATGGCAGATTTTTAAAAATTCTAATCACAAACAACATCAAATATTTCCTACACCGTTTGGACTACAGTCATAAATTTGACCTCTGTGATTGGGGATTTTTGTCTGCTTTCCGGTGAAGTGATTTTCATGTCTCTGTGACCTACGGTTGGCTCACAAGTTGCCAGTGAAGGTTGAGAGGAGCCACATAAAAAGGTCTCTTTTCCATGTTATTTCACCTGGATCTCTGTCTTTCAACACTTTGATGTCTTGTAAAATCGAATCGTCATTATTCTGACATAAAACATAGGACACGCATGAAATTCGGGACTATTGACCATTAAAGCCTCCTGCTTCTAACGGTGTTTAAATTTTTCTGATCGGTCTTATACTTTCCGAATGGGAACAGGTTGTTTGGGAAGAGTGATTTTCTGTTTAAACAGCCATTTCTACTTCAGTTCAGAGGCATGAGGCGTGCATGTGATCACTGCATGACAGGGAAATGGATCGTTCTGATTGGCTGATGCTGTTCTCATTCTTTCTAATGGAAGGGTTCAGATGACATTTGATTAGAGCAGTATCAGGCTGGAGCAGCAGCTGAGAGGCTGCCATTTCAACACACTTCCCCTAGAAACGTCATTCTTGGTTTAAAATAGTCATGGAACTTTGGACTACAATATATTGAGGAACCATGTTGATTTCACTGATGCCGCCGGTAGCACGCCCTCTCAAAGTTTCTTCAGGAACTTTTCTAGTTATTATTACTACCCATGGTGACGAGGTGAGTGGGGGAGGCGAGAGTTGAGGAGCAGAATAAAAGTATCTATGTATTGTATGTACATTATGATGTAAGCATTTATATAGACATGTACATGCTAATATGTACACACACACACACACACACACGCTGTATTGTCATTGGTATTGGTATTTATTTGAACATGCAAAAAAACATATTAATAATCAATAATCATGGCACAATTCTGCTTTACACATTCGAAAAGGAGTGGGAAGAAGTACAACTTATTTTATCCCACTCCCTCTTTACAAACCATCTATTTAATCAAATTAATTAGCTTCTAGTCATAACAATAATCACAGTAATACTAGTAACTGATCATTACAACAACAAAAGAACCACAATTCCAAGACAAAAACACACAAAAAACACAAACAAACAAACACAAAAAAAACTACCTAAGATAATGCAAAATAATCTAATGATACTAAAGAACTGAGATAAGGCTCCCTGTCAAACTCAAACACCCTCCTCATTACTGTATCTGGTCATTGTAGTATAGATTGTGATTTATTTTCTTTGTGAGTCATTTTAGTTGTGTTCTATGATTGATTGTTTTTGTGTTCTGGGGTCAATGTGTGTCCAGCTCTTGGTTTCTTGTCCTTGTCCCTCAGGTTTCCTTCAGCCTTCAGTTGTCCAGCATCAGTTTGTCTCCTCTGTCAGAAATGTCCTCCCAGTAGTTAAGTTCTTATCAGTTTCACATTTTCTATGCCAGATTTACATGTAAGTAGACCTCATGTTGCCCTCATGGCACAATCAAGACAGCAATGTTTTTATATGCAACTTCCTATCTAAAAATTGTGAAACTAAAGGGATAATCTGTGGTCAGCTGAAGGTCTCTGTCCTATCACAGCACGGCAACTACAACCAAACTGTTTAGTTTATTTTTTGTATATGAGCCCAAAGCATCAGGCTAATACTGCAGACAATGTACCTACTCTAATAAACGGACTCAGTGAAAGAGAAATTTGCCACCAGAGGCTTTTGTCCTCTCTGGTGTTTCTTGAACCAAAGGTTTATTTGACAGCAGTTCCACTTGGGTAAAGATTTGGGGGAAAAAAAGGCTAAGAGTGTGCTCAGACTCCCTGCCTTGTTTAAAGGAAAACCCAGAAAACCACAGGGATTACACTCCTGTCATCACAACATTGTACTACTCCCAAGGATATGGACAGACAGAACAGCCACTGCAGGTCCAGACTGCTTCCCTCAGAGGAGCTAAAATCATGCATTCCTTCCTTAATGTGCTCTGCTGTAGCAGGCCAGTTTCTCAAAATGTATGCATGCTAGGAAAGTTTCTTTTTTTGGCTCAAAGATGATATTCCTGTAGTGTATCCAAGTGGAACTGAGAACAGAACAATTTTTTCTCTGCTGGCCATTCTCATGCTCTTGGAGCAGTGGTAATGACTGTGCTCGGACCCAGGGTGAGAGGACTTCTGGGAAATTCTCTTTACTCCAACTCCTTCAGTTTATTTAGGAAATCAGGAGAAATAACTGTCGACTGACTGGAAAAACTTAAATAAGACCGAAGTAACACTGGAGCTGCTGGAAGAAACACAAACAAAATCATTGACTTTGTTCATTGTTCAATCTCATTTTTTTTAGTTTTTTTAAAATAAATATTTATTATGCTTTTTTATATGTTTTAGCTCCAGTTTTAATAGTGCAATTTTGTATTTTTGTTGTCCTGTTTGAACTTTTGAAGGATGATTTTTAGTAATTACAAAACTATGAAAACACTCAGTGCATTTACATGCACATTTAAGTCAATCTAGGTCAATCTTATGTTAATAAACTGGGAACCTTTATTCTAGTTTACATGTCTGTTAGAAAAATGAACTCTCAAATGAAGTTCGCTCCACTCCAATACAATAGGTGGCGACATGTCAGCGTTCTGCCGGTTGTTTTCTTAGAGTTTAAAATTGATTGTTTTAAACGCTTCCATCTCACACAAATTTGCTCAGGCGTCTTTGTGTAACCAGCACTGACAAGCTGTTCATTTTTTTTCTGCTGCCATAGTCTTCTATTACTACTGTTCTGTTTGTAATCCCTCTTCCATGATCTTTTCATTCCCAGAGGAGGAGCATTCAGCCAGCATTTGCTCGATTGAGCTTTTTACATGCAGACGAAATCGAGCTCCAACAACATTATCTGGGTGCTTTAGCTCGATTAGATCCAGTTATAACCCTAACCCTATAAACTCTTTGAATGGTGAGAGGAGGGAAAAATACTGTCTGAAACTTGGAGAAGCCCCTGTCTGATGATGTGACAGCAGCAGCAGCAGCAGCCCCGACAGGGAGAGAAAACAAAAATCAACACTCTGGTTTGGGTCTGACTTGGGTCCAATCAGGACTTGACTGGGACAGAAAAACGATGTGGCAGCCCAGTATGATCTTACAGGTGATGTTTGGCTTCTGTCCGGGGGACCGAGGGCAGTAAGCCATGTCACATGCACGTATGCCACCTGTCACTCAGAGCTGCGACCCATTCCAGTGCTCTGCGGTGGGAGGAGCAAATTAAAATGAGCTGCTGTGTGGACGACTCGTTGCGGTCTAAACTGGCTCAAAATCACAAGCAGAGACAGTGAATTCAGTCTGCACCACAGACATACTGCTCTGATCCTTTGATTGCATGCTGGCTGTGCTATTTACTGTTTACAACATCACATGTTTTGGAATTAGGAGAAAACCAAAAACGCATATTTTTGTCATTTTTGGTTTACATTTTTTGGTAGCCAAAATTTCAGTGGATCCCAAATGGATAACATGAAATCTAGTCTCACATGAAGTGATATATGGTAAATGTCCTGTATTTATAGAATGCCTTCTAGAGTGTTCTACACTCCCCAAAGCGCTGTACAACACAGTCATTCACACACTGGTGGTGATAAACTACATTGTAGCCTCAGCTGTCCTGGAACACACTGACAGGGTTGCCATGCACCGGCACCTGCCAAGTCCCTCTGAACACCACCAGTAGGCAAGGTGGGTGAAGTGTCTTGCCCAACGACACAATGACAATGTAACCCAGCCGGAGCTGGGGATTGAATCAGCAACCATCTGGTAGCCAGACTGTTCACTCTACCAACTGAGCTACATGCCGCCCTGTTACACAGTCTCCTCCTGCCAGGACACATCTCCTGCTGGTGACAAAAATAATTGTGTCAGATCATTTCTCACACTCGGGTGGCAGACCGAGGTGGGAGCTTTGGCGGTCCGATCCCCGGACAGGAAAACTGGCTATCGGGACATGGAACGTCACCTCTCTGGCGGGGAAGGAGCTGGAGCTTGTGGAAGAGGCTGAGCGATACCGGCTAGATATAGTTGGGCTCACCTCGACACATAGCGTTGGCTCTGGAACCCGAGTCCTGGAGAGGGGTTGGACACTTTTCTTTGCTGGAGTTGATCCGGGTGAGAGGCGGAGGGCTGGGGGGGGGGGGGCTTTCTGTTAGCCCCAAGACTCTCTGCCTGTATGTTGGGGTTTACCCCGGGGGATGAAAGGGCAGCTTCCCTGCGCCTTCGGGTTGGGGAACGGGTCCTGACTGTTGTTTGTGCTTATGCACCAAATAGCAGCTCAGAGTACCCACCCTTTTTGGAGTCCCTGGGACGAGTGCTGGATAGCGCTCCTACTGGGGACTCCATTGTCCTGCTGGGAGACTTCAACGCTCACGTGGGCAATGACAGCGTGACCTGGAGGGGCGTGATTGGGAGGAACGGCCCGCCCAATCTGAACTCAAGTGGTGTTCTGTTTTTGGACTTCTGTGCAAGTCGCAGTTTGGCCATAACGAACACCATGTTGGAACATAAGGATGCCCACCGGTACACCTGGTACCAGGGCAGCCTAGGTTACAGGTCAATGATTGACTTTATAGTTGTATCATCTGACCTGAGACCGTATGTTTTGGACACTCGGGTGAAGAGAGGAGCGGAGCTGTCAGCTGATCACCACCTGGTGGTGAGCTGGATCAGATGGCAGACCTGGTAGACCCAAACGTATAGTGAGGGTCTGCTGGGAACGCCTGGCAGAAGAGCCTGTCAAGATGGTCTTCAACTCCCACCTCCGGCAGAGCTTCGACCGCGTCCCGAGAGCAGTGGGGGACATTGAGTCTGAATGGGCCTTGTTCCGCTCTGCGATTGTTGAGGCGGCTGTTGCTAGCTGTGGTCGTAAGGTAGCCGGTGCCAGTCGTGGCGGTAACCCCCGTACCCGCTGGTGGACACCAGAGGTTAGGGGAGCCGTCAGGCTGAAGAAGGAGGCCTACAGGGCGTGGCTAGTCTGTGGGTCTCCAGAGGCAGCAGACAGGTACCGGAGGGCCAAGCGGGGTGCAGCAGTGGCAGTTTCTGAGGCAAAATCTCGGGCGTGGGAGGAGTTTGGCGAGGCCATGGAGAAAGACTATCAATCGGCTCCAAAGAGGTTCTGGCCTTTCTAGACACCCAAAGCGCTTTGACAAAAGCTCCATTATACTTTCACGCACACATTCTCACCGGTGGTGGTAAACTATGACAGACGTCTGTAGTCCCAGCTGCTCTGGGGCAGTCTGACAGAAGAGAGGCTGCCATTCTGACCATCGGCCCTTCTGACCACCACCAACATTCTCACACAGTAGTGTGAGAATGTTGGTGGTGGTCGAAGTGTCTTGCCCAAGGACACAATGACAATCTAACCCAGCTGGAGCTGGGGATCGAACCGGCGACCCTCTGCTTACCAGACCGGCCACTCTACCAACTGAGCTACACACCACAGAGGAGCAGAAGCCAGCACAGACGAGACCCAGAGGTCCAGAGCAGGCAGACTACTGTGATGTTTTCTTGAGAATGCAGAACAGATTACTTGGGGGGAAAACTCAAGGATCAAAATCTGTCTTTCAGAATTATATCTGGAGCTCAAATAACAAATAAGTTTGGGAGGCTGAAGGTTACCACTTGGTGCAACACTCTGGCAGTGTTTGTCTGAATTCTAGCTCCTTTTATCCTCCAGGCTGCAGGATGAGTTGCAGCACACCTGCTGAAGCTTAAGCTTGATGAGTCACAGTGCCCTCCAGAGGTAAACCTCCAGTAACAGCAGTGGGGAGAAAAGCAACAGATTACAGACCCTGGCTCCTGACAATCAAACATGCTTTCTTTAAACACGCCACCCTAACCTAACCCTTAACCCTAACCCTCTCCCATCCATAACCTCCCACGTACACCATTGTGAAACGATATTGGGCATCACATGTTGCCATCCGCCCAATGGAGTGAGTAGCTTTGTAGTTTATGTAGTCACTCCCAGCATTTGGTGGTGCTTTGATGTTCACATGTTTGCCATCCAGACTCCCAACACAGTTAGGAAAGTTCCAAAGTCACCAAAAATCTGCTGCGATGGCTGCCCACTGGTTACTAGAAGGAGCTGGCAGGTTATCAGGTTGCAGTGCTTGCCACAATGCCCTGCAGACCTCTGAAACAATCACAGACACTGTGCTGATGCCATTTTGTAGCTGGAAGCTACAGCCTGCTGACTGCCACCAGAAGCCAATCCATGCAGAGTCACGGCAGGTCTCTGTGCAACATTTTTAGTCATGGGTGTGTTCCCTGGTTATGTATCAGTTGCTCCAAACGACAAAGCAGCTCATCAAATCTTTCAGGCGATGTACAAAAATACGTGAGATGCATTTCTTTGTCCATTTTCCTCAAAGGTTGGACAAGCCCTGAAAAATTAGCCTGTGGTCTGCCTTGTCCTGTTTAGTGGCCTGACATCCCACCAATGCCGCTGTCTCCTTTTGCTTGTTTTCATCAAGATAAGTATTTCTTCTTGCAAATCACACAGTTCCACTTTGACCAACAATCTTTGTCTATTGCTCACCATCAGGCAAAATGCCTCTGTCAATATGTGTGCGTCCCTCCCGTCAAGCTTAAGTGTCTTCAAACATGTTGAAGTGTGTCAAAACCTTAGGCTCTCAAACATCAGTAAGTTTTGGCAGAAATTAAAATGTTATTTGAAATGGTTAGGATTTTTCAACCAAACATCACATAAATGAGCCTATCGATTTAATATAAAATTTGTATGGGTTCACCCTCTCGTGCAAAAACTCAGTTTTATGTTAATGTGTTAGGATGAGAATGCTGATTTTGGGATTGACTTGTTGCCAGGCTAAAAGTGTAAAAAATGTATCATTAGCATGCTAACATGCAAAAGTGCTTGTTAGCATGCTAATGTTCATGTTATAATTCAGCTCAAGTCCTGCTTCATGTTCTGGTTATTAGTCTGGACCCAGTTCTGATTCTAGACTTTCTAAAAATCACCTCGGACCTTCTCATCCTGCATATCACCTGTTCACTCTGTTACCTTCTGCTAGACGCTACAGGTCCCTGCGTACAAAATCAGTCAGATTCAAAAACGTTTTTTTCCCATCAGCCGTACGGACATTAAACCAAGTCACCATCTAAAGTATTCCTAACTGTCTGCCTACTGTTTGTATTGTGTGTACTGATTGACACAGAGATGTGAGCATGTCCTTGGTGTACTGAAAACAAATTCCACCAACTTGTTGTGTGGCCATTAATAAACAAATCTGGAATCTTCTACTGGTTTGGTCTTTGCTCTGACTGTAACTCTTGTTCTGATACTGGTTCAGATTCTGGACATGGTTCTAGTTCTGATCTTAGTTCTGGTCCTGGATCTGGTCCAGTTCCTGGGTTTGTACCTGGTTCTCATCCTAGTCCTGTTTCTTGTACAGGCACTGTTTATGTTCTTTATCCATACCCCTGTTTGTGGCATTGCCAGAAGTGCACTCATTCATTGGAATGAGTGAAGTCAGCCCTTGCCATTCAGAATGCTCCATTTCTCTGCCCGGCTTGATCATGTGCATTTAATGAGGTCAAATCTACGTAAAACATAAAGTTTTCTGCTGCTACTTGTGTTTTTTATTCTGTGCGTTTATGCTGCGCCTTATCACTGAACAAAGTTCCTAGTCAGCGAATTACAATCAATGACAATGGCATTAAAGGTTTTTCTGATTCTGATTCTATTTCTGAAAATAAAAATTGTTTTGCCTGAACAAACATGTTCCCATTAGAAAACTATAAGACACATCTGAAAACTTTAAACACCATGAGTGGCAGTAAGGTTTAGTGGTCACTATTTCAGAATGTCATGCATGTTCAATGTTTTAAGTTGATTCCAGATTACATCAAAGAGTTGAAGGACAGAAACAAGCTCAAATACAATTGAAAATTACAATTTCTTCATGGCTACTCTGGATATTTCCCGGAAAGTTGTGAGTCAACTATAGGTTGCAGAGACATGGGAGTCACGCTGTCTTATGGCACTTTAACATCAATCAAATCTTTATTTATAAAGCACTTTTCTTACAGAAAATTGCAGCCCAAATTGCTTTACAGATTAAAATTACCTCACATAAACCACATTCCCACTCCTCCCTCACAACAAAAGAGAGAACAAAAGGACATTGGGCTGAGTACAGATGATCCGGGTAGGTAAGGAAACGCCATCAACGGAGCCCTCTGCACCAGCGGCAGCAGGTCAACAACAGCAGCTGAGGTGCTGACATAGGGCGAGCAGAGGAGGTAGGGCCAAGACCGCCACCTCCACCCAGGAACCACCTGGAGAGTACCCAGACTGCAACAGCAAACCACCGCTCCCGAGGCAGAGGGCTTCCACTAGTGGTGGCCCGTCAATAGGGGGTGGTAGAGAACTGCCCCACCAGTCTTACAGGAGGAGGATGAAAAAGAAAATTGGAATCACAAAATACTTTAAAAAACCATGAAAATTAATTAACCTAAACAATCATTCTGTTATACATATAAGTGCTGTGTATAATTTGCATTTAGGTGCAGTTCATATATGTTCTCTGTTTTTTTTTAACCAAACCAAAAGGTCGTGTGATGTATTTCCTGTTTTTTGGGAGATCTTCTGCATATGATTCAGGCACACAGATCTTTACCATAGATCATAGGTACTCTTTCTGGCTCTCAAGCCAATTACTGTGTCCCCAAAGCTGTCAATATTTCATAAAACCACAATGAAACAGAGCTGCATGCCTCCCGTGACAGCTTCAGGAAGAAGAGCTGCAGGGAGCTACAATGCACCCTCCACCCCCCGCAGACCAATCAGAAATCTCTCCTCCTCCACAGCTGTTAATATTTTATAGAATTCAGAGCACATTGCTGCACATCTCTTGCGCTATTCCAGAACTTTCAGGTGAGCAGTGCGGACCAATTGCGGGCTTCCCCCTCCCATCCCAATCTATTTATATTTATTAAAATCCTCTGCTCTGCACACAGTACAATGTGTGTAATAACCAGTACAGTACAGTACAATGTGTGTAATAACCAGTACAGTACAGTACAATGTGTGTAATAACCAGTACAGTACAGTACAATGTGTACAATGAGGTCATGGCTGTTAGTTGGGGTTTTTCTTTTCAATTATGTTTCTTGTTACATGTTCATTGCTTGACTTATGGAAAAATATCAACCAATATTACATTATCCATAATTTTCATAATGGATAATTAAAGAATATTTACTGTCATGCAGGAGGTTTTGTGAGGATCCTAGAGAAACACAAACAACCAGAAGAACAGGAGGCAAGTAAAAATAATGTTTTATTTAAATGTTGAGATTAGTGGTGTGGAGGTGGATCCAGGGGGATCCGTGAGATCCGGGTTGCAGGAGACTCCACTGAGAGAGGAGAGTGAGTAAAGGGAGACGATGATGAAAACGTGCGAATATGAGTTTGAATGGAGGTCTTACTGATAGGAAGATGGTTGGGATCTTGAGGAGGGTTTGTCAGTCCTAGGTGAGGATGATCGGAATGGTGGTTAGAGGTTTTGGAGAGCAAAGGAATTGGACGCAGCTGGCTGGCAGGGGGACAAGCAGACCAGGCGGATATGAGGCAGAGGAGGATTCCAGAGGTGTTGTAGCCAAGGGACAACAGCAGAGAGGATTGACTGGAGGAATGAGAGACAGAGCAGAGGTAGAGGGACAAGACCGCTCGATGTCGGCGATGAGATTAGGGTCCATGATACAGGAGCGAGGGACCCAGGACTTTTCCTTGGGGCCATACCCCTTCCAGTTCACCAGGTACTAGACACCACAACCACGGGGCCGAGAGGCGAGGTTGTGGCGGAACGTGTAGGCAGGATGGCCATCAATGTCGAGGGCAGGAGGTGGCGGCTCAGCTGGAGGGGCCAGAGGACTAGACTGGACAAGTTTAATCGGAGAGACGTGGAAGGTGGGATGGACCCGGAGGTGAGACAGGAGGGTGAGATGCACCGCAGAAGGGCTCAGGATGGCCTCAATGGTGAATGAGCCGAGGAAGCATTGGGAAAGCTTCCAAGAGCTGGACCTGAGGGGAAAGTCCTGAGCAGACAACCATACCTTCTGGCCCAGGGCGTAGACCGGAGCAGGAATGCGTTGACTGTCAGCGATGCGTTTTTTCTGGGTTGAGGTGCGCTGAAGGGCGGCCCAAGTCTGGTCCCAAACTCAACGACACTATTGAGGCGTGTACAAACAGAAGGCAGGGCAGAGTCAGGGAAGGTAGATGGAAGGTAGGAAACCTAGGGAGGTTTCAAGGGGGAGAGACCTGAGGCTGCAGAGATGTGAGAGTTATGGGCATATTCTATCCAGACCAGATGTTGACCCCAGGTAGTGAGGTTAGCAGAACACAGACAGCGAAGCATGTTTTCAACCTCCTGATTGAAGCATTCGTACTGACCGTTAGTCTGCAGGTGGTAGCCGGACGTCAGCTGGGACTTGGCGCCCAACAGGGAGCAGAATCCCTTCCACACCTGGGAGGTGAATTGCGGTCCTCTGTCCGACAGGATCTCCGTGGGGATTCCATGGGGCCGCAAGACATGTTGGATGAGGAGTCGGCAGTGACCGCAGCAGACGGGAGTCTGGACAGAGCAACAAGATGGCATGCCTTGGAAAAACGGTCAATAATGGAGAGGATGACTGACCGTTGTTGGATTCTGGCAAGCCGGTGACGAAGTCAAGAGCTATGTGGGACCAAGGATGAGTGGGAATGTCGAGTGGCTGAAGGAGACCAGAAGGGGGATGATGAGAGGTCTTGCTCTTAGCGCACGTAGTGCATGCATGGACGTATTCAGTGGCATCTTTGTTGAGGGAGAGCCACCAAAAGTACCGGCATAGAAGCCCAATAATATGGCTAACCAAACAAACTCTACCAGAGCTGGTGAAACTCCAGAAGCTAGGGACTGTCCTTCAGACATGCAGTTAATAAAACATGTTTTAATTGTTACTCTTTCTTTAAAAAGCTCTCTAGCTGACTGTTATTGTGTAGATGAAGAATTACTTTCTTCATCTGTCTACTGCAGGTTTGTGACTGAGCTTCTTAATAAGTAAGTAAGTAAAGTTTATTTATATAGCGCCTTTCACAGATATACATCACAAAGCGCTTGACAATATAAACAAAAAAAATCAAAACAGAGATTTGGGGGTACCAGATACAATATTTGGGCAAGATTTGGGGTACCATCAGGGGGTCTACATTGTAAATGATGAGTTAAAGTGGGACATTTACTTGGGCTTAGGCAGAAAGAAATATTGGGGCAAACTTCAATACAATATTTGGGCAAAATAATAAAGATGGGAGCAGAAGAAAATGTAAACAAAGGGGAGGGAGGGAGGGAGTAGCATTTTACACACTCTGATGTCACAAAAACATAAGACACGTGATGATGGTGGTGGGGGGGGGGGGGGGGGGGGGGGGGGTGAGGATCCCTACGCCCTGGCCTTCAGACCAAGTTTGCAGGGAGGTGGGAGTTAATAAGGTCCAAGGCGAGCGTTGAATGTTGGGAGGTGTTTGTGCGTCATCAGCAGCGTGTGTGTGTTTGAATCAGTACATGTGAGGGAGGGAGGGGGAGGATCCACGCTCAGCTGCAACTGGACTGTTTGTTTTGACTTCAGCCTTTTTTCAAGGCCTGAGAGGGGAGTCGAACTGAAAATAACAGATTTGTTTTGAGCAGGAGTGATAAGGTTCCACTTCCTTCAGTCTTTAGCGGTCAGGTCCCTTCCAGCAGCCCAATAAGGGTCAAATCCACCAAAAGCCGGCTGGACAATCCTCTCAGCTGTTCGTCCCTCTGACCAGTCCAGAACCACAGACAGAACCCTGCTGACCATTCCTCCAAGACGTTTTCCTGCATATGAGTCCGAAAGCGCGACCAGATCGCTTGGCGTCCAGCCCCAGCATCAGCTCATCAGCTGGTTTAGAGTTCACACACAGTTCAGAGCCAACCTGTGGTTCAGCTTGTCCAGTGGGATTGAGAGTTCACACGCAGCACGGCGCCGTCCACAGAGCCCAGGCTGTTTGCCAATTGGACCCGCAGCTCCAAATTTCCCGACGATCCAGGTCCCACACACACCAAACAGCAGATCCTGGTCGCCATGATCCAGTTTATGTAAACATCTTCGATTAGTGTGAAAAAGGAAATTTGTCCATCGCATTCCCCGACCAGCTGATCCCATTCATGGTTAAAAGTCCAGCGGGAGATGAAAGCAGGTTCTCCAGAGAAAGTAGACAGGACAGAGAGGAGGACGGGGAGGGAGGGAGAGAAGGGGAGATGCGTCCACTCACCTCGAGAGGCAGGAGAGAAGTTCTTAGAGGTGAACCATACGTCTCATCTTCAGTGGTTGGACCTGCTCTCTGCCACCTGCACTACATCATGGCGGTCTCTGATGATGACTCAAACTACATGGTGAAATTTAAGACTGCTTTCACAAAGGACGTAAGTCAACATGTAGCTACATTAAACCTTGAGCAACTCAAGATGGCTCCTGTGCTCAAACCACACTTTAAAGATTTAATGTGTCAGACAAGGGGAGAGGAGAAGAGGTGTTGACCAGCCTTGAGGTCCTATATTACCTGTTAACTTACCTCTAGATAAAACTGTACTATCATTTCAGGTCTGTCCAATGTTGTCCAAGAGTACTTTGTTTTTCTAGTTCTTTAAACTGAAATATTTAATTTCTAAACCTTTCACCTGACAGAATGGCAAGGCTTGCCAAGGATACACATTTATTTTGGTCAGAAAGTTCATTATGGCCGAGTCATTTCTGTGTTCAGCTACAGAGCTAAGTATCAGGAGCAGCAGGGACAGAGAGGACTCATCAGAGCCTGGTACAGTGTTGGAATATGATTTGTGAACTGTGAGTGAGTAAACCTACAGTTTGAGCGGCACAGTTTATGCCCAACAATGTAATGCACTGTGTGCACGCATGCGCACGTGACCGCACGCACGTGTCGAGGTGTTTTGGGGAGGAGTCGTAGGACGTTTGATTCAAAAACTGCTCTCTTGATGAAATAATTCACAATGCGGCTTTGGATGGATGGATGGATGGATGGATGGATGGATAGATATAGATAGATAGATAGATAGATAGATAGATAGATAGATAGATAGATAGATAGATAGATAGATAGATAGATGCAGGGGTGGACTGGCCATCGGGCATAGCGGGCATTCGCCCGCTGGGCCGCAGGTACTTTTGGGCCGACTGCCAGGTGTTTCTTTTTTTTTCGAACAAATGATACTCGGGAGTCGGGACAGTATTAGTCTTTCCTATTGGTTTACAAAACGGGCAGATCCACCCTTTAGACATGATTGATTATGGGCTGGACCAATCACAGCCCAGGGCCGAGTTCCCCCTCTCTCAGCTGTCAATCAATCATGCAGCGAGATGAGATCGGGAAAACTGAGACCGGAAAAAAACAAAGAGGAGGAGCGGGAAAAGTTAGAACTAAACAACAAGGCAGCAGATGCTTCCAAATATCTGAAGATAAATGTTTGTCGGGGGCCATGGTGGAGCGTTCTCCTCCTCCTTCTCCTCCGCTCCAGAAACACCTGCACGTTCGGCAGGTGATGAAGATGATGATGAAGAGGAGGAGACCAGCGGCCGGAGGCTGGGCCGGTTCAAGAGGAGGATTCTGAACTTCAACAGGTAAGAAGAAGTGATGAATTGCAGTCTTGGGGCTGATGTTCATCAAGTTTGGTTCATTAGTTTATTTTATTAGTTTATTTTTGTTGAACTTGCTAGAAGTCAGAAGTTAGGAAGCAGATTTTATATCTCTGTGATGCGACGGGATTTCTCTTCTTTTTCTATGACGCAGTCTTGATCGTGATCTTAGCTGTAGACCGGTGACCGGTCCGGTGGTGAAGTTAGTTTAAAGTTGAATTGTTGACAGAATTCAGTCCCTGGTTCATCACAGTTAGCGATGGATTCTCACTGGATGCCACTGAGACGGTGGGTAGACCGGTACCGGAGGGCCGTGTTTGAGTCACTGACCATCAACAAATATCCAGTCGGTTTAAATAAAGTCAATCGTTTGTAGGTCATGTTACCAAAAGACACAGATTGATTACTAGTTGTCTTACTAAACTGGACTAATCAGACACAGCAGTTTTTAACACATTTAATGGAAATTAAAAGTTTATATTAATATAGTTTTTAGAAAATTGGGGATTTTTTTCAATAACTTCCAGGTCATGTGACCAAGAGACTCAAAAATCAGCTCCTGTTCCTAAACTGGACTAATGAGACACAGCAGTTTAGAACATATTTCATATTGTTATTAATATTTTTATTTTTTATTCCTTATTGTGTGTTTCAGAAATGTTTCTGCTGACGGTCACTGAAGGACATCCTCCTGTGACTGGACTCTGACAGGGTGGCTGAGAAGCTCCTTCTGTAGAACGATGAGGTCAAATACAATCATCAACACTTAGAATGGATCAGATCTGATCAGGTTAGACTTTAAGTTCAAAGAGTCTAAAGGTTTTAATACAACTTGATGCTCAGAAAATGTTTCTAATAGAATTCATTAGAATTAGTAGATAAATATTAGAATGAGGTATTATATAAATACAAACAGCTGTTTTTTTCCAGCCTTAACATAACCTTGTCTTTTATAGGATGATGTCACTCATTTTCTGAAACCTGACCTGGTTCTTGTTGAGTACAGTCTAGAATACAGGATTAAACTCCTAGACTGAAGATACCAGTACTGTGATCATCTGAACATGTCCATTATTAGACTTTCTCACCGTTCTGTCTGACTCTTTTCACTTTTTAGAGGTTACCGTGTTTGAAGAAATATTTGTTGCACCTGCTGTTACTGTTTATTGATGAGGTGAGTCTATCATCTGTGATAATACCACCCATTCACAATCTGTCATGTATACATTTTAATATTCAGCACATCTATGTTCCTCTGTTATATTTTTCAGGATCCCATCATCCTTCCTTCATTGTTCAAGTGGTTCTTCTTCGTAAGTACTGTATAAAGTTTTTGACACAACATCTGTACAAATATCAGACCAGATCAGCATTTCTTACCTTCCTTTCTCTTTTTCACTTTTAAATGTCTCAGTGTTTGAGGAAATATGTTGTGCTGTTTATTCCTGTCATGAATAAATAGTTCATGGAAATATCTTGAAATTCAATCATTATTCTCTCCCCTAATTTATCGTGCGTGCATGCATGTGTGTGTGCATGTGTGTGTGCGTGTGTGTGTGTGTGCGTGCGTGCACATGTGTATTTTCAGCTGGTGGGCTGGTCTCTGCTCAAAATGCCCGGCCGATTTTTAGTCCCAGTCCAGCCCTGGATAGATGGATAGATAGAACTTTGTCTGTTTTACTTTAAAAACAGAAATACGTCTTTGACACGTCTTCATAAAAATAAAATAAAATGCATAAAACTCTCCCATAAAAACATTCATAAAAGCACATGTTTAAAAAATCCACACATCCAAAACCCATCCAGCATGAGCAGTGTAGTCTATTTAATGCTGTTTTAAACCAGTTACTGCAGATGGAGTGACTGACTTGTTCTTCCGGGCCAGTGGGGTTCTGTATCGTTGGCCTGATGGCAGCAGAGGGAAGAGGTACTGCAGGGGGTGGGCCGTGTCTTCGGTGATGAGAGGAGCTGTCCTCACCACGGAGCGCCTGTACAGTTCAGTCAGAGGAAGTTCAGGTGTTCTGGTTCTGTTGCTGGCCTGATTTATGATACGGGAGAGTTTTGTTTTGATCCTGATGGTGAGGAAGTTGAACCAGGCTAAAATATTGTAAGTGAGAATGGATTCAATGAGTGATCTATAAACAAGAGTTAAAATGTCTGTGCTGACGTTAAGAGCTCTTAGTTTTCTGAAGACGCTGTTGTGATGTTTTGTAGACAGAGCCAACATGTTCAGAGGTGTCGATCTCTATCCCCAGATACTAAAAACTCTGTACCTGCTCCACTAGCTGGCCGTTGATGCTGAGCGGCTGGAACAGGATCCCTTGTCTCTTTCCTCTCAGTTCACAGCACAGCTCCTTGGTTTTAGAGATGTTCAGCTCCATTGAATTATCAGCAAATGTTTGGACCAGCATGTTGACTTCCTCTTGATATTTTATCAAGGATGGGGGTCAGTAAGGTGAGACACTAGGGCCATGTCATCTTCATACTTGAACAGTGACATTCCATCTCTACTGCAGCTGATGTTGGTATGCAGAGAACAGGATGTGAGAAAGCACACAGCCCTGGGGGAGTCCATCTTTAAAACCAATGAGCTGGATTTAAAACCATTTAAGATGTTAAGATTTAAGTTTAATGTGGTCTGTCCTTTAAAATGTCCTTTAGCCATAAAATCAGTGCAGAGGGGACCTGACGTTCAGACAGGCGGTGCAGGAGTATGTTGTTATTTACAGTATTAAAAGCAGATGAGAAGTCCATGAATAAAATCCTGGTATGAGGATGTGAAGAGTCCAGTTGTTTTGTGACTTCCTTTAAAAGCATCATTGCTGCGTTTTGTTTTGGAAGCAAATTGGAAAGAGTCAAGCTTGTTAGCCAGCTCACACAACAACAGCCTGTCCACAACCCTTTCCAACATTTAGACAGCACAGATGTCAGGGCTACTGGCCTGTAGTCCATCAGATTCTTTGGTGCTGTCTTTTTAGGGATTGGAATAACTTCTGACTCCTTCCTGTAGTTAGGAACAATCCCATCATCCAGTAGGTGCTGAAACAACCTGGTGAACACCCCACTTAGCTGAGTGGAGCATTCCTTCAGTACTCTGCCTTTGATCCTCTCAGGACTTGCGGCCTTGTTTGGGTTCACTCTTCTTAAAATGGAAGTGACCAGCTGCTCATCAATAATGGGTGCTTGAACAGTGGGGCATGGGCTTTCCAGAGACCATGTGATTGGTGAACTGTTTTTGTTGAAACGTGTGAAGAAGATGTTTAGTTGTTCTGCAAGAGTAGTGGGGTCAGAACTACTAGCCTTTGCAGGTTTTCCAGCTCTTCCCATGATGATATTTAGTCCTTGCCTTGCTTCTCTTATGTTTCCTGATTTTAATTTCCTTTCCACACTGTCTTTAAACCGGATCTTAGCCGGTCTGGCTTTCCTCTTGAATTCTTTCTGGAGCTCTCTCACCCTGACATTGTCTCCATGATTAAAAGAAAATTTCTTTTGAACTAAGCAGCTTTTCATGTCCTTAGTGATCCACTTTTTGCTGTTTTGAAATATAATTATAGTTTTTGTGGGGGTGACATTCTCCTAACAAAATAAAATGTATTCTGTTATTATATCAGAAAGTCTGTTAAGATCATTTCTACAGTCAGTAAAAAACAAGTCCCACTTTGTCAACTCAAAACAGCCTTTTAAAGTTTCTGCTGCACCCTCATTCCAGATCCTGATGGTCTTTTCAATCGTTTCCCCTGTTTTCAGTTGTGACCTGTATTTTGGTAACAGCAGAATCACGTAGTGGTCAGACAATCCAAGAGGTGGGCATGATTTGGAGATGTATGTCCCAGGTATACTGCCATAGCACAAATCCAATATCTTCTTATTCCTTGTTGGGGTTGTGATATATTGTTCTAAATTGGGAAGGAGTGTAGAAATTAGGGATGAGCGAGTACAGCATTATCTGTATCTGTACTCGGAGTGGGCGGTGGCTAAACCGGAAGCGGGCGTGGCTTGCCCCGGAAGTGGGTGTGGTTTACCCTGAAGTGGGCGTGGCTTACATGGGTACATTATTTTAAGTCTGAAATTGATATGATTGATCAGAATTAGCTATATGTATTGTTTATTTGAAAACTATTTACAGAGCAGCCTCAGAATTGAGATTCAATGTTTTTGATCACAATATTAAAGGCTGGGTTTTTCAACCTTTTTGGAGCCAAGGTACACTTTATCATTGGAAAAAATCACCACAGGGCGATTTGCACAAACCCACCCAACACTCACCAGACCAGATGAACTCTGAGCTCATTGATGTCTGATAAAGGTAGCAGGTTGAATTTGGTCCAATCAAACATTTTTAACACTAAAGCAAATGTATCTGTCAGGACTGCAGCAGTTTACTAAGGCTCACCCTGTTTGAATAGTTTTACTGTAAACTCTCATCTGTCCACCTGACAATAAAGGATTAGATTTAGTTTACAGGTGACCTGATTAAAGCATCAACTGTATTTTTACATCAACTTCAAACTGATTTTTTCACCTGTCAAAAAGTGATTGTAGCATCCAGTTGATCTGTAATGGATTAAATCTGCCTCAAAATGACTTTATTTCTCTACTGTTTATTTGACAGCATGCAGGACTCTGTCATCATGTTTTAGTAAAACTACTTTTGGGGTATTTAGTATTTAATATGAGCCTCTGAAAACAACTGTAACCCTCTGATAAAGCCACTGACAGATACATGTGTTTTAGTGTTGATGTTTGATTTGTTGAATTTTAAGCTGTCAGTTTATGCTGGAAACACAGCTGTGACGCGCGCTCCCGTTCACTTTATTATAATGAGAAGCGCGAGCCCCGCAGAGTTTACAGGACGGACGCGTGATCAGATAACGGGACCTTCGTCCCTCAGCCAAAGAGAGGAGGAGTGACTGGAGAAAAAAAACAATGAGCCTCACTGACTGTCAAAAATCAAGTTAAGCTGACGGTTTTTTACACCGACCTTTTTTTTTTTCCAAATGCTCATCACGCAGGATGAAAGATCCTGTGTGATGCCCGCTGATCTGGGGACACTGGGCCCCCAGATCAGCGGGCCCAGTGTCCCCAGATCAGCGGGCCCACGGACACTGGGCCCGCTGATCTGGTTTTATGGACCGGTCAGATCAAAGTATGAGTTTTAAAAAGTCTGGACCAACGCTAGTCCACCAGGAAACGCTCGGGTTCACCAGAGCCAGTCTGGTTGAGGCAGAGCCGCAGCGATCGCCTGTCCCCCCGCCTCCTCCTCCTCCTCCAAGCCGAACCAACTCCCAACCACACACTAGTTCGGTCCATTTCAGGAGGCCCTGCAGGTCCCGAGCTTGTCGCGGGCTGCAGTATCTAATCATGGGCACCGCGCGTCTGCTCAGTTACGCGCGGCGCCCACTACACCTGGCCCTGGTCCAGGTGCGCGTCTCCTTAGGCGCTCTGTGTGATTACCGGGCAGAGAGCGCGAACAGAGGACAGTCAGACAGTTACCCAATCAGAGGACAGTCAGACAGTTACCCAATCAGAGGACAGTCAGACAGTTACCCAATCAGAGGACAGTCAGACAGTTACCCAATCAGAGGACAGTCAGACAGTTACCCAATCAGAGGACAGTCAGACAGTTACCCAATCAGAGGACAGTCAGACAGTTACCCAATCAGAGGACAGTCAGACAGTTACCCAATCAGAGGACAGTCAGACAGTTACCCAATCAGAGGACAGTCAGACAGTTACCCAATCAGGATTTTCCTTCAGCCCGAGCACAGATAATAACGTGTTTCACTCGGATGATGCTCGAATTCGGAAAATATGCATTATCCGTACCGATACTCGTCTGAAACGGATATCCGGCTCATCCCTAGTAGAAATGTCACATCTGTTAAAATCACCCATTATAAAAACTGGCTGCTCTCCTGTTTGAGTCACCATTTTGTTATAATGCTCTGTTATGTGCTCAGCAGCTAGATTAAAATCAGGACCTGGAACATAGATGAAGATAATAGTGATTTGTGAAAACTCCCTAGGTAAATAATGTGGTTCGAATGATACCGTCAGTAGCTCATAGTCTTTGCAGCTCTCCCTCGCTCTCAGTGTGTGATTGGTGGCCCACTGCTTGTTTACAGCCATGCAGAGCCCGCCCCCAAACAACTTCCATGTTTTTACTGTGTCCCTGTCATATCGGATGATGTTAAATCCTTCTAGTTGAATGTATATATCCTCAGAGAGCCACGTCTCAGTAAAGCACAGCAAGCTTGATCGATGGTAATCCGGATCCGATTTTATCAGTGTAGAAAGTTCATCTGTTTTGTTCCAAAACGATCGACCATTGGACAGAGTGATGGCTGGTAAAGGTAACCGACTGCCTCATTTACGCATCCTGTTGTGTATCCCTCCTCTGGAACCTCTTTTCCACCGTATGCGTTTCCCCTTTTGCACCAGAAGTATTTCCTGAGGTATGGTGTTTGGGTAATAAAGCACGTTCGCCACTTCTGACTGTGAGCCGGCGCCACTTAGCCCCAGTAAGGCATCCCGAGAGTAGATGATTCTGCCTTGGGCGGCAGCGAATGGCAGCGTCGGTGACAAACAAAGTCCTTTTTTGGACAATAGACTCGTGACTATGAGCCATGTGCATACCAGATGAAGCACTGTTGTTAACCAACTTTGTGACAGAAAAAAGGACAAAAGCACACAAAAACACACTAAAACTACACTAAATAAAAGCCGTGTCAGGAGTCGCCATCCTCACAGAACAGCGCCCCCACCAGAGTGGAATGGTTTTCATTGTCTCTGAATATTATTTGATTCTGTCCCCACTGAAATTATTTGAAATAATGAAAAAAAGTATTTTTTGGGAAATTTTTTTTCCAGTAAAATGGAATTATTGCTTTTAATAAATTATAAAGCCTGAAAATATTTGAATACTTTTTTTATCGAGTCCCACCACTAATAGATAGACATAAAGATGCATATTCTATATTTTCATTGATTTTAGTTACAATATTTTTCTCTATTTTTTGTCATGATGAACATCAGGAAATCATAAGTTTAGTCTTAAAATAAAATCTACTCTACTTCATGTCTCTTGTGTTAAATTAGGAAAGATAGATAAGAAAAACATTTCTCTTCAACAGTGTTTTGATCTGATTGTGCTCCTGAGAATTGAGCTGATAATTTTTAACACATAAAGACGTCCTCCAGACAGAGAAGGAACTCCTTCAGGGAGCTGGGCTGGGAGCTGGCTGGGACTCAGGGAGGGCTTTATTATTGTGCAGGTTGCACCGAGAAGGAGATCAGCTAGGAGGAGGGAAGACTG
Organism: Callopanchax toddi; assembly: GCA_006937965.1. Classification (NCBI taxonomy): domain Eukaryota; kingdom Metazoa; phylum Chordata; class Actinopteri; order Cyprinodontiformes; family Nothobranchiidae; genus Callopanchax; species Callopanchax toddi. The sequence goes on from SSNR01000520.1 coordinate 338,846, forward strand.
CAGAAATGAGATTTAATTTAGTCAGCAGACAGCGAGTGATGGGATTCAGACACACACATCTACATCTGAGTACATGGATGGCAGAGAAGTTTAAATGTGCTGTAACTTGTGTAAATACACAAAAGCACAGTACCACACACTGATTTTCTTACGGAAAAGATTTTTCACATAGCGAATAAGCACACGTGCACATGCACAGTGAGTGCTGTGTATCTGTAATCAGTAGTAAGTGTTCCACAGTGAGTCATTCAAACTCCCACCATCCGTTTAGCTACGAGCCTCTAAAGACTCCAGCTGCCTGCTGCGTTTATTAAAAATATAATTGGCCTATTATACTCATTAGGTTATTGCTAGAGCTGACACAGACAAAAAAAAAAACAGACACGTGGCTTCAAGTTGCATGGAAAATATCATTTTACCCCCCCCCCAAAAAATTGTGTGTGTATATATATATATATATATATATATATATATATATATATATATATATATATATATATATATATATATATATATATATATATAATGTAAGAAATAAGATCAGTTCTAGTCTGTGTTCCATTGCGGTACTGGAAGCTGCTTGATGGCTGAAGACAGTCTGTATTTGTGATTATGATAATAAATGCTACGTGTAAAATTGAAAATATCCTGTGTATTATGTGTAACTTTTCTTTAATACAAAGTTACTCACAATTGAGAATGTAACAAAGCAGGTACTACTGATGTTAACAATAAACTACTTGGAGGTAAGAAAACTTGTCCAGGCTCTGCCAGAGGTCACAAAGTGGATGAAAATAGTTCAAGCATAGAGTACAGTGCACACAGAGAATACAGTAGAGGGAGGGAGGTGCTAATTTACAAGATGATCTCTGAAGAGCGGGGTCTTCAGGAGATTCTTGAAGATGGATAGGGACGCCCCTATTCTGGTAGCTTGGTAGGAGAAGAGTCTGAATTATAATCCTTTGATGACTGTAGTGACTGAGTTGTGACATAAGCCTTTGCAAAAGGATTCAGGTAGATGGGAGTTGTTCCATTCAGAACTTTGTATGCTAGCATTAGCGTCACAACCTGGGTCTGTCAACATCACTGTGCATTGGATCAGGGACTTTCTCTCCAACAGGCCTCAGGTGGTGTAAACGCAAATCTGGACTTCCTCCACACTGGTCCTGAACACAGGCACACCACAGGGCTGTGTGCTCAGCCCAGCCCTATTCACCCTCTTCACTTTTTCTGACGTGTCTTTTTAATGTACCTGTTTTTTATAGTGTATGTGTTTTCTTTAAAATGGACCTTGAGTCCAGCAAATAAAGATGATGATGACTCATGACTGTTCTGCCATTTACCCCACCAACACAGTTGGGAAGTAGGGCTGGGTGATCAGATGAATCTATCGACCATCGGCGATTGGCTGAGCCCATCGTTGCCTGTTTCTCAAGAACGATTTATTTGTCCCCCTATAAATTAATTTCTTAATTATTAACAATGTTTGATGGTTAATGTAAAAGGATAAATCCCTTGTAAAAATAATAAAAGATGCTCTTTTTAAATGTTTCACACAAACTCCTCCCGGCTGCAAGCAAAGTCTTTTTCCTCCTCCTGCCTCTGAGAGCAGCAGCCAGCTGTGATTTTTTTACTCACCCCTTGGCAGACAGACAGAATGGCAGCAGCTTGTGTTCAGAAAATAAGTGTCTAAATAATAACCGCTGCTTAAAGCGCACCTGCAGGAAAAATGAACATCTGTGGAAAAAAACCCCACCTACATGTTCACCTTCTCCATCTGAAAGCTCTTTTAGCTTCTTTTAATCTTGTGCTAATCTTTTAATGTGCTGTGAACGAAGCTAGGACCTCATACTTTTCTAACCTGGTTGCTAGGAGTAAAGGTAACTCCAAATTCTTCTTCAGCACCATCAGAGCCCTTACTACTCCAGTTTCTCCTACAGTTCCTATCTCCTCCAATGATGACTGCCAGTCTTTTCTCTCCCACTTTGTAGACAAAGTCAGAAATGTGAGAAATAACATCTCTCCTCCTACAACTGGGCTGATATTTCCCTCTCCAGTTTGTCCTGTAGTCTTAGACTGGTTTAGTCCAGTATCCTTGCATGAGCTAGCTAAGCTTGTTAGCACCATGAAGCCATCTTCCTGCTCTCTGGACATTTTACCTGCATGCTTAAGTCTGTCTTTCATTTTGTTGGACCTAGTGTGCTCACCATAGTTAATGCTTCTCTTACTTCTGGTCAGGTTCTTAATTATCTCAAGAGCGCTGTCATTCATCCACTTCTAAAAAAAATCTCATTTAGACCTCTCTCTTCCCAGCAGCTACAGACCCATCTCCAAGCTTCCTTTTCTGGCTAAGATCTTAGAGAAGGTTGTGGTCAAACAGTTGACCGCTACTCTTGATCAGCACAGCATCATGGACCATTTTCAATCAGGTTGAGTGGCGGCCCGTCCATAGGGGGCGCTTGGGCGCTGCCCCACCAGTTCCAAGAGGAAGAAGAAGAGGAATATTAATCACAAAATATAAAAAACTAACATAAAAATAAAACTAAATGAGCCATCCATTATATATACAATAAGTGCTGTGTGTATTTATTCAAAGAATCCTTCTTTCCTGCTTGTGAAAACAAGCCGAATGATTCCATTTGTCCTGATTTCATCAACTCAGTGGTGAGTGACTTCGTTTGTTTGTTTCTTTTCTTAATGACTATGTGTCTGTCACGGATTTTCCCATTCAAAAACCCCATAGGCGGAGCTAGCCGCGGCTAGCAGTGCTAAGTCCTGATGAGTGAATTTATACCTTAAATAGCGACATGTGTTTGTTGAGGTGTCTGCCGAATGTTAGAGAAATACAGGTACTGCTGATTGAATACGTTGGTTTATGTAGTTTAGCCCGTTTTTCATGCGTTTTCTCTACTTTTCATTAAATTATTATGGCGTTTTAAGGAAGTTTGGTCTGACTGGGTTTGATGGGACTTATCAGTGGATGTGACTTTATTTTGTTGTTAATTCACTTCATTAGTTGAGCTGATTGTCATGACTTGCTTGGTTAGTGGTTGTTGTCTGAACTGTAACATTAATGATCTGACTGTATTACCATATTTTCCTGAATATAGGACGACCCTGATTATAAGACGACCCCCATTTTTCAAGACTGATTTTCAGAAAAAAGAATAAATTCACTTTATAAAGAAACTATTTTTAATTAAATTTTGAGAAAATAATTTATATGATACCTTAATTATAGACTGCTTTAATATTTGTATATTAATCAGACAGGAATTAAAGTTCTATGTGACAACAGATTTCAGTCAACTGGGGGGAAAAAGAGAAAAAAGAAGCTCTCTCTTTCTCAGTCTGGCTGAGTGGGCCCTCCCTCATCCCTTCCTTCATCTCTCTCTCACTGAGACTGTGTGTGTGTATGTGTGTGTGTGTGTGTGTGTGTGCGTGCGCGCAGCTTCAGAAATGGGTTCCGTGTGTGGACACAGGCAGTTCTGGATTCTCAGGTGTTTCTCAGGCTTGAGGAAGAATGCGTGTGTGAATTGAGCGCCGCGCTCACCTGTACAGAGCTCACGCTGAAAACACTGCAGCCGCCGCGGGTCTAGTAATCCCCAATCAGCGAGGTCCAACAGAAGGTGTCAGCTCCGTACGTACTAAACAGAACCGGACTGAACCAAAAACCCAAACTAGTCTGAAAGGCCAGAAGTTGATCTGGCTGGAGCTGGACTTTGTCATCAGGTGTTTTAAGCCTCAGTGGACCTGGAACTTTGAGGTGGAGCGGACGTCTGGGACCGCTCGCGGTCTAGCTGCTTCCTGCTGGTGGCGCCGGTTCTGCCGTTTGAACATAAAGCATGCGCCCCCTGCTGGGGCGCGATAGTAAGACGACCCCCGCTTTTCAAATGTATTTTTAATGAAAAAAACCTTGTCTTATATGTGAGCAAATATGCTACTTAGAGATGGATTTATGTGTTTGTGGTGTCAGAAGAAAGATAATTGTGAATATTAAGTAATGTTTTTGACTTTACGAGGTTGTTTTTTCCTTGAAACTCTTACAACTTCTGTTGTGACCACATTGTGGTTGTTTTTATTTTTATTTGTATCTGATTATATTGATTTTATTCTAAGGTCTCCTCATGAAGACTTTATGATTTCTTTACTGTTTGATGTGTAGAATTAGACCTAACATTGGTGCTGGTCTATGCTGGGGCAGCATTAGCTCAGTTGGGAGAGTGGCCGGTCTGGTAACCGGAGGGTCACCAGTTCAATCCCCAGCTCTGGCTGGGTTAGATTGTCGTTGTGTCCTTGGGCAAGACACTTCACCACCTTACTGTGTGAATGTGAGTGTGACTGTGTGTGAATGTTGGTGGTGGTCAGAAGGGCCGATGGTCAGAATGGCAGCCTCTCTTCTGTCAGTCTGCCCCAGGGCAGCTGTGGCTACAGACGTCTGTCGTAGTTTACCACCACCGGTGAGAATGACTGTGTGAATGAATGATGCAACTCTGTAAAGCGTCTTTGAGTGACCTGAAAAGCGCTATATAAAACTGATGCATTATCATTATTATAACAGCTCCACTTTGTTGTAGAACTGGTGGTAGGGATTTTTACCAGCAAAATATTCAGTCAAATGAAAATATTTTGCATCATTCCCTGCTCTAGTGGTGATATTTGATTTTTATGCGCATCTGAAAACTGACTAGCAAAAATGCGCCCCACCCAAAAAGAATTTCACCAGCCACCACTGGTCAGGTTTCCATAAATCCCACTAACAGAAACTGCTCTTCTCAGAGTCTCTAATGACATCCTGATGCAGGTAAATGCTCTGTGCTGCTCATGCTGGACCTGACGTCAGCTCCCTCTTGGTCAAATACTGTCTTCCTTCAGGGACATATCATATCAGTGCTATGCTGACGATATCCAGTTATAGATATCTTTTCCTCCAAACAACCTCTCCAAGGTCCACAACCTAAATACCACACACCAAATCATAATAGTGTTTATATGATTAGAATAGACAAATAAGTGAATACTTAACAATTAATTTTAACTTTAAAGTGCATATTTTCATTTTTAATAGTTTCATATAAATTTACTTAATATAGAATATAATTACAATAAATATGGTAATATTTGATTGGTATAAATATAGAACTCTATTAAACATTTTACATTTTATTTAAACCATTTCAGTTTTAAATTACTTATACTTTAACAATGTATCCAGTCAATATTCACCAGCTAAAACTCACAAAAATACTAAGCAACATTCAATATCAGCAACCATTGGTATCAGAGGTAGTTGATTGCTCACAGGTGTTTGTTGTCATCACGCACTGGGGTCGATGCTAACGTCAAAGCTAACAGAAATAACAACTCCAGCAGCAGAGTCTCTTAATATTACAGTCTCTTCCTTACCGGCTGCCTTCCTCTGCTGAAAAAACCAGCATAGCTGGTTCCAGCATATGTTGTGTTTTGGTGCTGGTATGCTGGTCCATAGTGATCCATTAGTTCAACCAGCAAAGACCAGCACCAAACCAGCAAAGACCAGCACCAAACCAGCAAAGACCAGCACCAAACCAGCATAGACCAGCAAACAAATCATAATGGTCTTGATTTATATGCTGGTCAATGCTGGTCTATGCTGGTTGAACTAATGGATCACTATGGACCAGCATACCAGCACCAAAACACAACATATGCTGGAACCAGCTATGCTGGTCTATGCTGGTTTTTTCAGCAGGGCCAGTTTGCAGACGCTTCCAGTGCTGCACATCGCATGAACAGGTCACACACACAAGTCCATTTTGGTTGCAGTTTACCTCGTTCAGTTACTGTCAGACACCGGCGAGTGTCGCTCTTTTCATGGTCCATGTTGCACCTACAACTTGAGTTCCGGTCCCGTTTTTTAAAAAAACTTTCACAGCTTTAACTAAACAATAAATAAAGTTGGATTGGATTGGATATGCGTAGTAGGGATTTACCATTTAGAATATGTTTTGGTTTATTTAATACTGCAATAGTTTTTGACATTTTAGTTTTAACATTTGCTATGTGCGGTTTCCAGCTCAACCTTTGGTCTATTGCAGGGGTAGGCAACCCTGGTCCTCAAGTCCTTCGGTGATGCTCTACACACCTGCTCTGAATCAGTGGGTGATTAACAGGCTTCCAAAGAACCTGCAGACCTGCTGAACAGTGTGTTGAAGCAGGGAGACAACAAAAACATGCAGGACTGTGGCACTCGAGGATCAGGGTTACCTAACCCTGGTCTATTGTAACAACTACTCTTTCAATTTCTACACTGAAGGAGTTTTTAATTATTATGATTCATGTCTGCATACAAATGTATCCTGCTTGTGACTCTTTTTAATTTCCAGCTGAAGCTTGCAAATGTAGCATCATCAAATATGCTATAATCTCTGACCTTTGACCTCTGTTGACCATCACAACAATAATCCATCTTTTTCCCAATAACTTGGAATACAATCACTCTTGGATTATGTTTTAACCTGAATCAAGATCCCTACAGGTGTCCTACTGTCCACTTTCAGGTGTCCATCTCCCAGATGACCTTAACTGGACACTAACTGGTCTAATAAAACACTCTCTGTAAAGGAGTCTCTTCTGTAACACCACAGACTGGTGTTCCAGCTGTAATCTCTTGTTTACAGAACATTCTCTGGTTGTTCCTGCTCAGGGTCACCTACACACTCACTCTTCAAAGTGTTATAATGCTTCTCTGCTATTTCATGCATTTCTACATTTATAATGTGTGTTTAATGGGCGGAAGTCATATGTGAGTTGGTAACTCCCTCACAGTTCCTCTACCTAATCAGAGCCATTCACAAGTCACTAACTCAGTTTTGATTAGTACACCTAATATCTTCTGATTGGTTGAATTTAAGATAACTCTTCTCAAAACTAATATTCAGTTCCGGTACGAATCAGTCTTGTCTAGTCTTTTGCTACAGTCTCAGTCTTGGTCTGAGCTACAGCCTGGATGTAGCTGAGCTGCTATCTTCAGAGTCTTAGCTGAACCTCCATCAGCTTTGAACAAGGCCTTGAGAGACCTGCTGTGTCTCTCCCTCACCACGGGAACTGATCAGAAATTACTTCAGCGTGCTGCTGAAATGCCTCCCTTGCTGACCGGGACGTATCCACGGACTGTCCGGCGAGGTCCTCGGCGGCCACGCCTTCCAGGACCACCACTCCGAGTCTGGGGACTCCAGCCTCAGCTCGTGGAGAAACCAACGCCTGCCAGATCCAGGAGCGTCCACCTGTCAGTGAGCGAACACCACTTTCTGATCGAGAGGTTTGCTTTGATAAAGCTTCATTCTTCCACTCTAGATTAAGCCTCTAAATCCCATTCCAAACTCAAATTAGCCCTAAATTGACTCTTAAAGTCACAACTAGGTTAACTAAATTAACTACCTTCCCTAGTCATTAAAACATATGCTACGGTCCGTTAAAACTCACAATTAACCATCTTTAACATCCTCAACATGTTTAAGAATATTAATTGTGTTTACATCAAACTTTCAAACTGTCTTATCTGTCTGTGTTCTTAGGTTTTTCAAATTAAATGATTGTTCAATCTTATCTGGTTTCAGCTTCACGTTATTAATAAGGTATTTCAATTCACTGTACTCTTTCAAAGAACCTAGATACCTTCAATAAATATTAGCTATTATCAGGGTTAAATGACAGTTTATCACTTTTCATTAGAATCCAAAAATAAGTTCTAATGTTTATCTGAAGAGGGTGTAGTTAAAATAACTAATAGTTATTTCCAAACGCTACACAAAGTTACACGCACTGTGTTTTGAACAATCAGAACACATTCCGTTCTTGTGAGGTATCAGCAGGACTTTGCTTTTGAATTTACGTCGATAGAAAAGTCTACCTTTGAATTAGAAATAAACTTTAGCAGCAGACTGTCATCTTTGTTTTGAATGCAATCATGTGATGTTGTGCAATCTGTATTCTGAATAAATATGGGCTGAGAAAAGATCCCGGCAGAGATCCTCACTGAAGTCTTAACAAACTGACCTGCAGTCTCTCACTCACAAAAGCTCAAAAACTTAAATAATTGTCTGGTCTGATTTTGTTCCTTAGATCTCTGGGTTTCTAAGAGTAAAATCTCTATCATACACCATTATCAGATTTGAGAGATTCTTCTGTTTTCCAAATATATTTGACTTAAATGTAATGATAATTTATTCTTGTCAAACCAAGTCCAGGCTCTCTGATCAGAGTGATTAGGGCAGCGGGTTGATGAATGGACTGGAATAGGAAAATGTTCTGGTTTGAGAGCCGAGGAGGAAACTGTGGGGACAGAGACTCTGGGAAGAGACCTAGATGATGGTTGAATATGTGGTGGACTGTAGGGGGCGACGGCGTTTGGAGTGGTGGTGAGACCGAAGGCTGCAGAAGGTGTAGATGACTCGGATGTAAACAGTCATGTCTGTGTAGAGGAGTCTATCCACCATAGATATACATCTATAGGACTGCACAGCGTACCTGATGTTAGCGCTCAGCATGCTGGGTGAACACCATCTCGCCTAAAAAAGGAAAAACGCTTCCAAAACAGATTAAAGTTGTGGATAGAGCCAATATTGAGGGACCTGCAGGCAGACTGAAGCCAGGTGTGGAGAGAGAGGAGACGGCTGAAACTTTCATCTCCACCAGAAACTGTGGGAATCGGGCCGGAGATGAAGACAGACATTCCACTGCTCTTCTGGATCTCCAGCAGCTGGTAGAAATGCTGTCATGTGACAACAGACTGCCGACGGGAGACATCGTTGGATCCAACATGAATGATCACTCTTCTGACTGAAGTCGGGACGGAGCACAGCAGACTCGGAAGTTTCTCCAGAATATCTTGAACGGTGGCCGATGGAAAACACTTTGTGATGGCGTTGAAGAAGCGGACGTTCCTGATTATTGAGTCACCAACCAGCAGAGTGGTTGGGGAGAACAGTGGACGAGGCGAAGAGGGTTCTGGGTTTGATCTTGGGTTTGTGATCCTGCGGGGCCGAGGAACTGGAGGGCTGGAGCTGGAGGGGCCCTGCTCCTGAGCCAGGGCAGGAGGTCCAGCGGAGTGTCGACGCACAGCTTCCTTCAGTGTTTTTGTGTTGGGAAGTTGAGGTCCGGGGGAGGGGTAGAGATTGTGGATGATGTTTCTTATGAAATACAGGCTCTAGACACAGAGCTGCTGCTGATCCTCTGTCCTCCTCACCTCCTTCCTCAGGCTGTGGTGATCGAATCAGAGGAAGAGACTTGGAGATTGAAGCTGATTCTTCCTCAGCCAGTACAGAGAAGCAGTTTGACAGGCCGAGGTCAGGTGGGGCGCTGGAAACAACAGGAGGGGTCCTCTTTCAGCCACGCACCACAACTTCTGACCAAGATGAAATTGGATCTGGAGTGGAGCTGGAAGTCGGCTGTGATAAGGGGTCCCAGGTAGAGCTGGAGCGATTCGTCGATGACGTCGACGAATCGATTTAAAAAAAAACGTTGACGTCAAATCCGGAAGTCGACGCGTCGCGCGCACGTGCACCACACGCACGCGGGGAACCAAAACAAAGCCGCATGGAGAACAGAACTCCGTCTCTAACAGCTTTCAGGCTCAGCAGCTTGCACTCCCAAGCTCTACATGTCACCAGAACACAACCCGCCGCTCTACCTCAAAGTTTTAGGAATACTTTAAACGCAGCAAAGGACCCGCTCCAGTGGTGGAAGGAGAATGAAGAGACTCACCGCCCTGACTGCTGCTGCTGCTGTGGTAAAATCCTGCTAAATCGACCTTCTGAACGTTTGTTCTCAGCAACAGGGACGATTGTAAGCAAAAAAAAAAAAGCTAGGCTCACCAAAGAGCAACATGTTCCTCTGCAGCAGGCATCACCAAATGGAGGTCCAGACCCAGATCCGTTCAGACCGGAAAAACCCAGAACCTGGTCCTGGGGAGGGGGGGGGGGGGC
>SSNR01000521.1:4118-21383 GCA_006937965.1 Callopanchax toddi
AAATCCTTTAATCTTCAACTTCCCTTCATAGGCCAATAAATTAGCTTAATTTCATTAGTAAACCATTTCTCACTCTGAAACATTAGTCATTAATATTTATTTAACCTCAATAATTCATCTTGTTAATAAATTGAACTGGTTACCAAGTCAAATTCATAACTTTGCTGTTGCTGTTAACATGTTCATTTTGAGGTTTCTGTAAATAAATTTATCCGTATATAATCATAAATGGGCTTCCAGTAATTTTTGTGTTTTTCATATCGAAAATGGGTAACGAGCTTACTTCTTTCAGATTCAGACTGATAAATGATAAATGATAATAAATTACAAATAGGATAATATTCAAGGTTGTCTCAGCTTACCTTCCAAAGAAAATGCTGGGTGGTGCCCTAATTACGAGGTTTTGACTATTATTATTAATTATTAAGAATAATTATAATAATAATATTCAATATATACAACTTTATACAATATAACGCTACATAAGGAAACCCTGGCATGCACAGGTAGAACAGCAAACTGTGCAGAAAGGCTGCAGCCTGATGTTGAACCTGCAACCTTCTTGCTGCGAGGCTACAGTGTGCCACCACCATGCAGATAAAGCAAACGTTTCTGAATGTTATTCTTACTCATTTTTTTCTTAACGTTGTTCATTTCCATGTAATTATTTTATTTTTGCTTTAGAAAATGTGAAACACTATTAAAAATTGAGGACCGTCTTCTACTGTTTATATAATTTAGGACTAAAAGATCAAATATGCTAAAGTAGCAGTCTGGGCTATAAAACACATGAAGGGAGCCACTTTTCTGGGAAACCAAAAACATTTTCATCCCAGGGCCGCCTGCCCTTTTATAAAGCCCTAAGTGGTTTTTAATGGCACCCCAGATCGGGCAGTTTAAACAGCTGGCTCGTCATTGCTTAAGAAGTTACATTCTGCAGTTTATCCCTGAGTCCTGGCCATGACGACCTGTTCAAACAGTAGACGGCTCACTCATAACAGATTTGCATGCTCATCACAGGAGGATGAGGAAGCATCAAACCCCTATCTTCATGCTCGCCGCCCCGATTGGTGCAGTTGTTGATCCTCATAGGCTCATGGCGCTGATCATGTTTCTGTAAATATTCACTCACATCAGACAGAGACAGAGGAGGGGATTGAGGGCAGGTAATTTAAATCTCTCTCTCAGGCTTCAAATCCAATCAGTGGGACGGATCAGTCCTGCTATCATCCTCACTGAAAGACAGTTTAATCTTAGGGGAACATTCAAAACAGACCGCTGCTCATCTCAGGCTCCTCTTACACCAAACGCACAGCAGATGGAGGCTGGCTCAGGGATCGGAGTAAGATGGCTACCTTATGGGGGCGGTCTACTGTCAGTGGCAAGGACTCAGTCGATGAAATGCCCCTGACATTTAAAAATAATAATAAGTCCGGTCAGAGCTCCTTTGTCACGATGTGTTTTTAAAAGCTTTGTGAATACATCCAGTCTAATCCACTGTATTTAAAAAGTGGATAAAAACAACAACACAAAACCGTGTGTCCTATGAGACTCGGTCTCCTCTGGGTTTTACAAAACAAGAATAATAAACAGAAAGAGACCTGTGGTTGATACCAGCGTGTTGCAGTAGTCTGGAAATAAAACATGGTCTCACCCTCAAAATGTTTCAACTTTAAACCAGTTTATTTCAGCTAACAACCATAATGGATAAAACCCGGATTTAACTAATGTATCAGGAGGACCAGGTCAAAACACAGTGACCTGTTTTATCTTCGTTTAGATTTAAAACGTTAAAACCATCCAGTTAATAGCAAATAAATCCATGAGTCTTCGGCATAAAATGATATAAAACACTGTGCTTCTTCAGTCTTAACCAAACCAGTTTGTAGTATTCCTTCACATTCTGACAGTTTTTGTTGAAGTTTTAATTGATCAAAACACAATCAGCACATAAACATATATTACATTGAGCTTATTATCAGTCTGTCTTCTGGGTTTTGATTTTATTTTTTACATCTGCAAGCTCCTAACATTTTTAGAGGTTTTAAAGGAACAAAAACATTAAATTCTTGATGCTCTGGCTTCCTGAGCCATCAGGCCTATACTGGTCCCAGGTCAGCAGACAGAGAATCCCCACCTCAGACTCTGACTTCTTGTCATTCAAACCACAAAACACTTTCCTAAAACTTAAATAATATAACTAATAACTGTAGAATAAGGAACTAATAAAAATCATTTGAATTGTATACAATATTACACCGTTTATAGCAGAAGCAGCCGGAACTTCCCTTTGTTTGGACTTTTAAAAGATGCTGAACAGTAAGAAGTTAGAACCTATCACTGGTCATTTAAAATCAATGTTTTATTTGAAAATCTTCCTATTTTCAAGACAAAGGCATGTTTAAAAGTGTTGGTATTTAATAAAGAGAAGCAGTTCCTTAGATATATTTTAGTTAATTGATTCTTCCCTTGTTAAATTAATTCCTGACAAACTCAAAGTCATGTTAGTGGAGCTAAATACCCACAAACAATGTGTGACTGAGTGAATTGAATGAGAAATGAGTGTGTGTGATATCATTTTTGAGGGCCATCCAGCTGTTTCTCCTAACAGTCCCATATGTGACGGCCCTCCAGGGATCTATTCCCTCTCTGGGAATCTCCAGCACCACTGAGGATGGGTGCTGGAGTGGGGGAGGGGGTGAAGAAATCCTACGACCTGGTAGAGTCTACTGAGGGCGCCGGATTCCTCTCATCAACCTGCTGCTGACTTGACGGGTTGTGTACGGAGAGGGAGTATGAGGGAAGAGCTGCACTGGGAGGAGGGTTACGTCTGGACACCGACACTCGTCATAACAAGTCCTCGGATCAGCCCAGTGCTGTTTGGGAAACGAGGGAGCTGGTTTCATCTCAGTGTTTTGGAAGCGTGAGATCTCCAGGATGGTTGGTCTCCTGCCTCTGAGTCACAGGCAGATTTAGTTAATCAATCAATTAAAATTACTTTATTAATTCCATGAGGGGAATATTATGTCTGCCTGTTGTAGCTGTGGTCAGGAAGGATCTTCTGTAGCAGCAGATCTGAAGAAACCTCTGACTGAAGACATTTGTTGAACTAAGATATAGCAATTCAATATCTGGGCTGCAGAGATGGTATTTGATAGTAGCATGTCCTGAAATACACCATCTTTTATTGACAAGCAATGCTGAGCCATCTCCTTTGCTTTTTCCATGCACTCCTAAAACCTCTGTCTTCTTGTCTGAAGCTGAGAAGAACAAGTAAAAGTAACTGCGTTAAACTACAGGCTGTGCAAAATGGGTTTTAAAACATGAACAACTCCCTGACAAAATGAGAATAATATAAATTATGTAAAGGTTTATTTTTTTATTTTTACAAAAATGACAGATTTAATCTCTCATCTTCTGGTGTGAGCCTGCTTGTTGCTGCAGATCTTCTTTGTGTTTTTGTGTCAGCCCCATCAAAAACCTGTTCATTATGCTAGCAGTGTCCTAGCATTCAACTTAAAATAAATAAATAAATAAATTCATCCTGCGCCCCCCCTCCCCTGCAAGTACACTGCACCCCTCAGTTTTGGAACCACTGACTTAGATGATGATGGTTTAGATATCAGAAATACCTAAAATGATTTAAACAGTTTAGATAAATCTTTTAGTGTGTAATTTAATAATGGATATCTGCTTTGAAAATATCATATAACTATTTTATGATAAACTGGCTTGCCATACTTACAGCAGCAGGAGTGAGGTGGTATAGGAGCTTTTCATGGTAGATATACTTGTTACTGCACTGTCTGCTGTTAGCAGGTAGCTTTCCTTACGTAGCTTTAGCAGTGCTAACACGTGTGACTCTTGTAGCTCTTATTAGAACCTGAAGTATAAAATATTTGATCTTTGGTAGTTTTGCCAGAAACTTTCCACTTCCTCCTTTCATCTCTTTTCTGCATCATGGCAGAAAACAGTCTGATTCTCTCATGTAGTCAGACCCTGGAACAGTTCAAAGTGTTGGGGAGAGGGAGCATAGCAGTTAGAAGATATAATTGTCTAATATATATATATATATATATATATATATATATATATATATATATATATTTTTTTTTTTTTTTTTTACATTTGACAGATATTAAACAGCTCAAATGAAAAGCTCGGGCCCTGGTGTCTTTGACCTAAGGTACTGCCTCCCTCAGCTCTGAACCCACCCTCCTACTCCACTAGATTTATAACTTGATCAAACCACCAAACCCTTTTCTTTGTGTCTCTTCTTTTATGTCATTTAGAAAACCTGAAAGGTTGGTGCAAACACAACGACCTCTGCATCAATGTGCAGAAGATAAAGACGGTGACTTTAGGAGGAGCACCTTACCCCATCCTCTAGCCCTGAGATCAGAGAAGCAGATTTAGGTGAATCAAAACCCTGCAGTGCATGGAGAGCACCATGCTCCCCTGCATCACTGTGTGGTACAGCAGCCGCTCTGCAGCAGAGAAAAAGGCTCTGTCACCTCTGAACTGTAAGAGCCACACAGAGGACCATGAGGCAGCTTATCAGGCTGTGGATCAGTGGGAAGGATGGTTATCTGCCAATTGGAAGACTAGTGGTTTGATCTCAGCTTCTCCACCACATGTTGACGTGTTCTTGGACAGGGGACCTGAGTGTGCAGATGCAACCTAAACTGGTAAACATTTGAGTGGTTGGTAAGACAAGAACAAAGGTCTGGAAAGGTCTTTCCCAGGGTGCTGGAATCCTGTACAACCAGTGTGAGGGTTTGGTTCACATTGACAGTAATAAGTCTGCATCCTTTCCTGTAAGTGTTGAACTTTGCCTGGGCAGCCCTCTATCACAAATTAATTTCATAGTTTTTATGGACAGAATTTCTAGGCACAGCCAAGAGCAGAAGGTCTCCTGTTTGGGGGTGATCCAGACTACATCCCTGCTGTTTGTGGATGATGTGGTTCTGTTAGTCTCATTGGTCTGTGACCTCCAGCAGTCACTGAATCAGTTTGTATACGAGTGTGAAACCGCTGTCATGGTCATGGTCCTGAACCAGACCAGCTCTAGGTTGGGAATCAGCTTCTGCTACAGGTGGAGTTCAAGTATCTCAGGGTTTAGGTCATGAGTGAAGGAGGAATGGAGTCAGCAGTGAAGTGGTCTAAGTACGGATCTGTCATGGTGAAGAGAGAAATGAGACAGAAGAGCAAACTGTTGATTTACCAGATGATCTACAGTCCAGCCCTCACCTCAGGGCAGACCCGGGTTTTCCTGGAGGGATTATGTCTCCCAGCTGGTCTGGAGTCCCTCTGGATGAGCTGGAGCTATGCTCCTTCAACACTTCCAGATATTTTCTGTCTGGATGACGTATTGCTCAGCACTGTTCAGATACACTTGAACAAAGATGGCTGCTTTGTGACTCATTTCCTCATCCAGAGGGGAAGGAGGTGGTTTTCAGTGACCATCTGGCTGCAGGTAGACCCAGGAGGCTTCCAGCACTGCTACACTACTAAATAGTGCTTCAAAGGGCTTTAAGGAGTCAGAACCCACTTAATCAGTTGGACAAGGAAAAGCCTATCTCTTATGGTTATGCAGCATTAAGGAAAAAATGTGACGACCTTTTACTTTGACCGAAAAAAAGAATCATCCAATGAAAAATGAGAGTCAGAGGTCGGTTTGAGTGTTCTCATTCTCTGGTTAATGTCCAAAGGCTTCACTATCTAATCCTCAGGACGCATTAAATCCAACATGCCGAGCAGTCATTTGTGGTTTCAATTATGTGGCAGGAACTCTCTGTCTCTCCTTGAAAGACAAAACTGCTCTCCGTTAATAATAGCTGACTGAACATGTGGCTGAGGAAAGGTTTGATTCTCGTGGCTAAGAATCGATCACGTTACAAACGCTGCCTCTTTCTTCAGGAGGACGTCAGCAGCTTTTAATAGGTGATTTCTTTCAGTAAAGGGTTATTCAAGTTACTACCTCTGTGACTCATAAATCCTCTGATTAATCTTCTCCCTGCTAGTGGTCATCACTTTTCTGTAGGAAATACCCTTAAACATCTGTGGAAGTTCAGTTTTGAGATGTTTTTTCTTTCAACCTGATTCTTTTAGATTCACAATGTTCCTCTGGTTGTAGTTACTTAAAATGTTTGTTTTATACATAAAAACAATTATGTTAGAAATTACCGTATATGGTTGAACTGTATTTCCAGGAAAAAGCAGCCAAGTTACCTTGACTAATATAATTTATTATTTTTTGTTAGTATGATAAAAGAACCTAATAAATAATAATTATAATTAAAACAACAATAATAATATTGACAACCCAATATTTATATGATATTTGAAATGCTAAGTCATTTTGGAAATGTTGATCATGCTTCTGCACTTTTTAAATCAATGATAGTAAATTATTTTTTTGTAAAAGATGTTTAAACACATTTTATTTTAATGTGTTTTGGTGATTTCTGCAGTGACTTCCTGTATCTGACCTTTAACCCCTGAAAGGAGCTCACTGAACAACCAGAAGTTTCAACCACTGTTGGGCCAGGACAATTTTCTGTTTTTAATTTTTCAAATTATTTATGAAAAATTGTATTAAATTTACGTATTTAACCATTTTGTACTTTTCAAACTTTCATGCTGTTAAAATTTATTTCAACATTTTTTGTAAAAATTTCAAGTTTAGGCTGCAAATCTAAATGTGAAGCAAATAAAGGGCTACTGGGAGTCGTACACGTGGTAAAATAAACACACACACACACACACACGCACGCACGCACGCACACGCACGCACACACCGTGTGTTCTTTCACCTACCTTCCTGCTTTAGTGATGATCATCTCGGTACCAGCCTCGTGGAACTTCTTCCACAGCTCTCTCTCATGAAGGATGACCTTAATGTTCTCGATGTTCTGTAATGCAACATAAATCCTTTAAGGATATTTGATTTCAGATGTTTACAGATAGATGCACTGACTTCATAACAAAATATTTGTCATTCTATATTTAGAGCGGTGCCAGCCTTGAACTAACAGATTCATTAAATGAACGATCAGAGTGTGTTTGTGTAAAAGTTGGATTTTGGATCTGTTTTTCCTCTCCGTGTTGCCAACAAGTTTCAGCTACTTGTAATGAAAACACCTCTGGCTGTGTTTGGAGAAGAATGGCTCCTTTCTTCTGCTGCAGCCATACCTGGTCTGGTCCAGTGGAGCTGGGAACACTGGCGGCTGTGGACAGGCCAAGCTGGGACTGTTCTGGAAGGAGATCCGTCTCCCCGCCGGTCTGGACCCGGCTCATCCGTTCATCCGTCACAGCTGAAGCCTTCTCCTGCAGCATCTCTGCAGGATTACAGAAATACTCAGCTGTCAGACTCTATCAGGGAGCAGCTCAGAGGCTCGCTCCTGCTGCAGACCTGAAACAGAACGTCCCCCCTGTAACCTGGTCTCCATCGGGCTGGGTTTCAGTACTAAGAACAGGAAATCATAGAACCTGTGGAGGAATTTACTCCGGGTTTCTGATCACGCCTTTTCCAAACTGTAAGAAGACTAGATTAAATCGACACCATGTATTTTCTCAAACTTGCAGGATTTAAAAATCAAGGTTTTATCGTTCAGATAAGACGTTTGGAGGTGTGTAATGATCTGTTTTCAGAACTGGATGGAAAGGTTCTTCAGCACCTTTCACAGATAAAAATCACAAAGTGCCTCACAAAAAGAGAGCTTCAAAATTACATGGAATTAATGAACAAAAATGCTGATAATACACACACACACACACACACACACACACACACACACACACACACAAATATATTTAGGTTAAACAAAAGTAAAATCTAAATATAAAATTTAAAACAGGTCACTAACTAAAGGAAACCCTGTTTTAATAAATAGTTTCCAGGTTATATTCAGATGAATGAATCTTACTTCCTGTTTATCCTCTACTGCCCTGCTCTGCATGTCGTCTCACTAACATTTTTATTTTAAATTTAAACTAAAATCAATTAATTCAACATTTTGTCATTAAGTTTGGGTTTATTCTGAAGCAATTATTTAATATATTTATTCACTTTTTGTTCCAGATATTTACATTTAGTAAAATGTTGAAACTGAAATCCTGAACATTATAGCAAATTTATAAGTGTAACAAGATTTAAAAATAATAAGTATGGTATCAAAAAATGACTGTTTCCACTAAAGGCTACAAACATTGAACTTTTAGAAGCTTCTCATACTTTTTAAGAAGAAAGTTTAAGGGGGACTAGGACTGAGGGGGACCAGGACTGATGGGGACCAGGACTGAGGGGGACTAGGACTGAGGGGGACCAGGACTGAGGGGGATTAAGGACTGAGGGGGACCAGGACTGAAGGGGATTAGGACTGAGGGGGACCAGGACTGAGGGGGACCAGGACTGAGGGGGACTAGGACTGAGGGGGACCAGGACTGAGGGGGACCAGGACTGAGGGGGACTAGGACTGAGGGGGACCAGGACTGAGGGGGACTAGGACTGAGGGGGACTAGGACTGAGGGGGACCAGGACTGAAGGGGATTAGGACTGAGGGGGACCAGGACTAAGGAAGACCAGTACGGAGATGGACCAGGATCTACAAGGACCAGGACCAAACTGGACCAGGAGCATGGTGGACATCTGTGTCTGAGTCTCCTGTGACTGGTCCAGTCTCCTCGTGCTGCTCTGAGTGATCATGTGACTTCCTCTGAGAGTGCAGCGTTCAGAAACCCAGTTCTGACTGGAGCTTCAGTTTACAGCTGCAGCTAGAATGAATCTGTTAAACGACTTGTTATCAATATTTCCTCTAGAATCACTGATTTCAGACCTCCACCCACACCCACCTCCCCGTACTTGTCACATAGTTCTCCATTAAATTATTCTTTAGTTTGTTGTTGCTCGTCTCTGCAATCCTGCTGAAATGTGGGTCTGTACACACACACACACACACTCACACTCACACACACACCCTCTCTCTCTCTCTTTGCTGTGAAAGTGGAGGTCCAGTGTAAACTGATGGAGACGTTTGTGAAAGCTAATAAAGATAGCGACTCAGAGCCTGGTTTACAGAGAACCTGGGCCTGTCCAGGTCCTGTTTCACTGAGACGGGTCAGCTCCAGCACCCTGACCCGTTCCTGTTAGAACACTGAGGCCCAAACATAAAAACACTGAAGGGTGTCAAAACCGCTAAGAAGTTTATAAATTAAAAGCTGATCCATAAGTCCATCAAGCAGCAGCCTGGACTCAGCTGTCTGCTCTAAAACATCCCAACTCCCCTCAAGAAGAAGAAGTGTGTTTGCTGCAGGGATAAACAGAACCCTCACGTTAAGGTCCTCCTCATGGAGACACCTGAATCAGCCTGCTGTTGTCCTGCAGCCGCATGTGATGAGTCCTCATTATTAGAGCTAAATACCAAAAGCTCTAAAAACCAAAGAACGTCTGAATGTTTTTGTTGTCAGAGTAACTCGCTGCAGCCTGCCGCCATTTTGTGTGCAGCTCTGTTGAGTGAAGGCCTAAATAAGGAGCAGCATCAGACTATAAATACAGAAAAACAAATCCCCCACCGCCATGATCAGCTGTACAGCTGTTTGACTGCGTATCAGCTGTGAGACAACAAATCAAAAATAAACAAACTAATAAATAAATAAATACAACACAAACACTGGAACTACAGCAGTCTATTCTAGAGAAGGGAGTTCTCCAGCTGCACTGATGTAGTTTATAGATATGAATATCTTTACTTATAAACATGTGTGCTCACATAATAACCAGTATTCATTATTTTTAACTGGCTGGTTGACCAAAACTCCAATATTTAAATAATGAAACCAAAAACAAAAATTTAATTCAAATAAATTATTATGATGGATTTAAAGGTTGTCAAACTAACAGAAATAATAATAATAATAATAATAATAATAATAATAATAATAATAATAATAATGATGATGATGATGATGATGATGACTATTATTACTGTTATTATTACACAATGAAAACAGCTCTCCTCTGACTCCCTGACTGATTCAGATCTGCCATCAGATGGTTCTGCAGACCCGCCTAAAGGACCTCTGACCCTCACAGAGGACCCTAGAGGATCTCAGACATCTGAACCTCAGAAGACCCATGAGTCTTCTAGAGTACCTCAGACTATCCTAGAGGACCCCAGAGGACCTCAAACCATCTCAGACCTCTGACCCTTACAGAGGACTCTTGAGCCTCCTAGAAGACCTACAAGTCACCTAGAGGACTTCTGAGACTCCTAGAGGACATTAAAATCTCCCAAAAGACCCCAGACTCTCCTAGAGGACCTGGTCCTTCCTGTCCTCTCCAGTCCCTATGTCCCCCTGAGACCTCTGATCCAGCCTACCTGATGCAGTCAGCTTCATCCCTCTAAACCCATCCTCTGGCTGACCCGTGTCCTCCTCCGGTACCGGTGGCTGTCCGAGAAGTGACGGTGTGTCGGTGCTCCGTCTAGATCCGTTCAGCCCCTCGGAGCCAGCTGCGCTCTGCGCCTGTGCAGAACGCAGCTGGGCTCCAGGAAACAACTACGGCTATTTTTTTCACGCGCGCACACGCACGAGCGCCGCTCCACCCGGCGGTTTGGACCGCTGGGATCTCAGCATCCACACACGCACACGCATCTGAACGAACACACGCGTTGCGCACGCGCTGGATGTGAGTTTTTAATCCGTTTTAGTGAATCCAGAGCGGGTCCGACCGGTCCGGTTCCTCTGGATCACCGCGCGTGGAGTGGACCTCTTTAGAACCAGACCAGCCGGAGTTCAGACCACTGACCTCCAACCCAGACCCTAAAGTACCAGAACCGACCCAATAAACACAGGTCATCTGTTAATAATGAGCCGCTCAGATCGAATCAAACACTCCTTTATTTATAGGGTTTATTATAATATAATATAATATAATATAATATAATATAATATAATATAATATAATATATAATATAATATAATAATATAATATAATGTAATATAATATAATATAATATAATATAATATAATATAATATATAATATAATATATAATATAATATAATTATATTATATTATATTACATTATATTATATTTATTGTAAACGGGTCTTGAAAGTTCGGCCCTGATTTTGTTTACAATTTGATGAAAAATATGACTTATAGGCAAATTTAGGCTAATTCAAATGGCACCGAACCAGAATAAAGTCTGAAGTTTAGTCATGATTTTCCTGGTTTAGGACCAGAACAGAAACTTAGAGGTAAAATTAAAGCTTTAATCAGAGCATTTCAGGAAGAAAATAATAATAATAAACAATAAGACTTTGACTTTGAGTGTGATTTGTTTTGACCCGTTTTTCCTTCAGTATCTATAGAAACATTGAACCTTGGTGCTTGTGGCTGCTGACGCTCCTGGTTTAGGTTTTATTTATTTACCACGTGCTGCCCTTAAACACGTGTTCCTTACAGGTCACAACAGGTGTGTGTTACAGGTCTACAAATAAAACAACTCTGTGTCAAGTTCTCTGAGTTATAGCACCTCTCAGTCTAACACAACTTTATCACACTTTTAAAAAACACGTGACTCAGACCACACCATTAAATGGTAACTGAAGGAATGGATGAATGAATGACACAGGTGATCAATTCACCTGCTGCTTCAGACACGAACTCTGGGTTTAGAACCTTCAACCTTTCACTGACCAAACACTGACTGAGTTCTGAATAAACTAAATCTGACCTGAACTGTCAGCAAATCTTTAAAAAGGCCCTCAGAGACAGAGTGGTGACGTCATTACATCAGAGAAAATCTGATTTAAAACATATTCTATTATTTGTTCTCATCATGTCTTGAGGCGTGTTTATATTTGAAGGTTTGAACGTATAACGTGATGTTTGAGGAGCTCAAATAATTCCACATTCGTGTCCAAAAGGCCAGAACATTAATCCATAACTTTGATATCTTTGAAGATGATCGAATACCTTCAAGTGACCAGTTCGAGTTTTATGTTTATTCATTTAGTCGCTTGTACATAAAATTAACACTCACCCATCAGGCATGTTGTAAAACCCGGAGGAAGCCCCGTGCACGGAGAGGACATGTTCTCCACGCAGAAAGGCCACAACCGGGATTCGAACTCACGACCTTCTTGCTGCGAGGCAACAGTTAAAAAACTGCGCCTCCATGTACCATGAAAAGTTTTACCTTTTCGTACTCGGAGCAACGGACTGAGAGCAAATTGTTTTTCCTTCTTCTTGTTAGAATGATGTAACACTTCATAATGAGAGTAAACTGATTATAACCTTTAACTACTACACCAAGAAACAACAGCGTGTCTCACTGTTATTAACTAGCATTCATTAGAATAACTAATTTATTATAAATTATAAAGATATATAAACATTTTAATGTTATGCTTTATGTCCATTTTATTTTAGATTTTTTTAGTTTTCGTTTATTTCACTGAGATGATTCAAATGTGCTCCAACAAGCGGTTGAAATACAGAAGGTTAATGTTAGCCGATAAAACAACAGATAGTGGTTTTTACCCAAACCGAGATCCTGAACGTTCTCATGTTTCATTTGTTAAAATAAATTGAAAGCTGTTAAAAACAGGAGCACTATCATTTGATCACCGTATGGATTTAAAAAATATAAATCGAATCAATGGTTGTGTGAGCAGCAGGAGGTTTCACTAAATGAAGGCTAAATCCCGTCCCTGGTTCACACACCGGGACCGGAGCGGGCACCTCGCCGCTCCGCGTCTCTCACGCACACGCACACACACACACACACACACTGCGGCCTTTACTCGACTGGATCCAGATCAGAGTGATTTCTGTTCATATTTGAAGCTGATTTATTTCTGCTGCTGACCATTAATCAGCCTGAGTGTTTGAAGGTTTCCTACTGAAATTCCTCCAGCCCCATGGCTGCGTCCCAATTCTGCCAAAGGTAATTAGTCATTCAGCCCAAACAGACACCAAGGAGTTCTGATCCACCAGAGTCCAGATCAGCAGAGGGTCAGGGGAGTATTGGATATCTTGTGCCTTAAATTTTGATTTGCAGCCTAAAGTTGAAGCATTACAAACATTAAAAATGTTAAAGAAAAAAAAAAAGAACGTTTTAAATAAAATTTTATGTTTAAAAGTACAAATGGTAAAAAACTCAATTTTAAATGCATTTAAAACTATAATAAAAATTATGCTCAATGGTTAAAACTTTAAATGTCATCGTTTTCAGTGAGTAGCTGTTAAAGGGTTCAGTCTCTATCAAGGCATAACTCTGAATCTAAAGGTTTATAATAATAATAATTATTATTATTATTATTATCATTATTATTATGTATTTACATTTTTTCTAATTAAATAGACTTGGCAGAAATAAACATACTTTCAAAATGATGTGAAAGTGATAATAATAGTAGTATTATTCCTTAAAACTAGTAGCAGTCGGTGGTCTTACCTCCCTGTCTCCTCCTGAGGAAGCTCCAGACTCGTGCAGCACTCCCACTAAAAAAGTGACATTTTCCTTCAAAGTTCCAGGACTGACCTGAGGCTGCTGAAGGCCCCCAGCTCCCCTCCCCCCCACCTCCGGTCACGTGGTCGGCTCAGGAGGAGGTTTCAGCTACCATCAGTGTTTGGGTCGGACTGGGATCCCTTCCACACCTGATCACTTTTTCTGCACATGAACACGTTCAGTTGGATCTAAAGGTTCAGGTGAAATATGGCCACCTGAGTTAAAGAGATCATATCCTACTCCGTCAGGAGTGTCACAGGAGTAAATGTAACTCAGGACATTTTATAAGCTGCTTTGTCACCTATTTGGCCCAAGTCACAAACACATGTCAGCATAAACACTTTGGTTTAAAATGATCAATAAAGATCATGAACTCTTGATTTGGTTCAGTTTTTTTAATCTCTTTAAAAAAAATGACACAGGTCCATTATTTTAGGGGTTTGACCATATTAAATCTTGTTTTTTTATTTTATTTTGGACAGCAGTTTCATTACAAATAGAATAGAATAGAAACGTTATTTGTCTGACACCAAAACGGTTACAGAAATTAGTCTTTCAACAGGACTCGACAATCATCATCCATCACACTCACATAAAAACAATAAAAAGACAGTAAAACCATGTCAAACCTAGCTTTCTGTGATGGAACTGATGCAGACCAGCAGTCTGTTTACAGACACCAGTCTCATTTCTCTAAATGAAATCTGTCCAGAACAGCATAACGCATTAGGAGCATTATGAAAATCATTTGAGGCGTATAAATATTATACACAGTGAAAGAATACGTCTAGTTGGTTACATGATTAATTTAAGAAAATATGGTATATTCATGTTTATTAATCTTTTCAGTTCAGGAGGACAGATTAAAAAGCATGTGAAGGTGGAAAAATGTTTTTACTCTGCAGCTGGTGAGAGTTTCTGTGGAGAATTACTAAAGGTTTCACTGTGAAATCCTAAAACCTTTGTTCACATCCTAATAGATACCATTTTTTCACAGATTTTCATTAATGAGGAGCATATTTCCCTGATTAACTTTTCACAGAACAGTTAGCAAATAAAGAGAAGAGATTATACAAACGTATCCACTTGTTGTGTTTTAAAGAGCAGGAACTGTCTGACTTACAGTGGAGTCTGGCCTCAACTTCCTCTGATAAAACATTTTTGCCGACATGGCCTTCAGTCTTTCTGTTGCACTCAGAATGACCAACGTTACGTTGGTATTTCTTCTAAGAGAAAGAAACAAGTTAGTGCCCCCCCTCCCAGGGGTGTGTCTAGAACTTTTTAGTTGGGGGGCCAGGCAGGGGCAAAGACTGTAGAAGGGTGGCACACTAAAAGGTCAGTTTTATTTAAATGCTCTGCAGTCTTGGATTGCAATGGACAACAGACCAAAGTTTTAATAACTTATTTTCTGAAGTAAAACACATGATCTGATTAGCATGTGAACTATGCAGCAGATTCAAAACCAGGGAGAACACAATCAGTAGAAGACAAATGAACATTTTAAAACATCACAGTCTCACTGTACACCATCAGAAACAGTCTGCCTGTGCATGTGATGTGCTTTCAACATCAAAATTACTTTAAAGTAGAATTATAACAATTTCTGCATATTATTAACAATACAGATTATGACAGCTGAATACGTCTATTTTTGGCAAAGTGCTCCACAAAAATATTTGATATACTGTAATACAAACAAACTGATTGACAGCTGTGTGTGTATGGGGTTGGCCAATCAGATTTCAAGGCTGTGGCCCCACCCCTGGTGCTCCCTTTTCTCTGATCTTTAGTCAGTCGTCCTTACTGGTGCTGAGACTTAGATCCCATCCATCCATCCATCCATCCATCCATCCATCCATCCATCCATCCATCCATCCATCCATCCATCCATCCATCCATCCATCCATCCATCCAGCAGTAAATCAATAGGGACACTCCCCAGCTCCTCCTGAGGACTACAAGCTGTTCCCAGGTCAGAGCAAATATGAAATTCTGTTCAATTGATGGTCACTATCCTGCATGTTTTAGATGTTTTCTTGCTTCATCATGCCTGAGATTTATATGACCTCCTCAGCATGTCTTCAGGTTCTGAAGAAGCATGTTTGTCACCCACTGATTCAAATCAGGTTGAGGAAGCAGAGAAACCTGCAGAATGATGGCCCTTGAGGAGAAGAATGGTCCACCTCTGCTCTAGAGACTTAGAAAACCTCCAGAGGGATCATGCGAGTAGGAGGTAGTAGCAGGATACTTTATATTTCAAATGTTATGTTGCACATTTTCATAGAACAAAAAAAAAAAAGGAACAGAATAGAAAAAGGCAGCAGAACAATAAAATGATTCTGCTGCAAATGATTTAGAAAAGCTCCAAGAGAGATAAAGTTCAGCTGAAGGAGGTCTTGACTCCATGAGGACCATTATTCTTTAAAACGAATGGTTTCTATCTTTGTACGTGTTTGTGTTGTAGTGTTGTTTAATTATGTCACAAAACACGTC
This sequence comes from Callopanchax toddi, assembly GCA_006937965.1. Classification (NCBI taxonomy): domain Eukaryota; kingdom Metazoa; phylum Chordata; class Actinopteri; order Cyprinodontiformes; family Nothobranchiidae; genus Callopanchax; species Callopanchax toddi. The sequence continues at coordinate 20,130 of SSNR01000521.1, forward strand.
TTCATTAAAAGCTATGCTTAAGTCGTGTGGTCACATTAGATCAAGCCCTTAATCCTCTGTGGTCAATTAAAGGAAGAGAGGCGGGTTGGACTTCCCCAGAAGCAATAAATGAAGTCACTTTGACACAATGGGAAGTAGGTTGGTGGTTTGCCTGGAATTTTCTCAGTTCTCTCTTTCTTCATCGCTTCAAGAAGTTGATACATGATTACCTCTTGGAGAAGTCACACATCACAGTTTGAATGTTTTTTAATATTTTTATAGCTCAAATGAAGATGTATTCTCTCTTTAGGGAACTACAGTGTCATGGATCATTAAAGTCATATATTTATTCAGACAGCATTACAGAAGGGCTGAGTGTATTCATCCTCAGTGTTGGCTTGAAGACAGCAGTAATGAGTGTCACAGAGCAGAGCAGTTATCCTACAGCTCAGAGCAAAGAGCAAACCACAGAGCTCCACCACACATGAGGCAGAACAACGTGGTCTTCCCAACTCCTCTGTTCTTCAGCATGGGAGAGCATGGAGCTTCCTAACAGAATACACTGATGTTGATGAATAAATGGGTCTCTACAATTTAGATTACTATGAAAAAGTGCTTCCCTATAGTCTGCATCTGTGTGATACTGAGACTGTCTAAATCCAAACAGTCAGTCAGCCAATAATATAATAAATAACAAGATGAAATAATACATGAAATGAAGCAAAACAATAAATGTTATTGAAGACTAATTAAATGGTTTACTAATCACACATGTGTGCTGAGTTCTATAATTGATTAATATATTTTTTAAAATGATGAATAATTTGACCTGAGAACAGTTGTGTGTGACTTGTCCAGGTGTAGCCCCGCCTCTTGTCCAATGACAGACAGGCACCAGCTGCTTCTGAAAAGGAACAAGCAGGTTAAAAATGAAGAGATGAATGGATGAGGACAGATGTGTAGCACAATGAGTTTTGTGATTGGCTTGATGACGTCTACATTAGTAAACAATCTGCCTGTAGAAGCTAAACACTGGGGCTGGTGACTCGACTACAGAAGAACTGGACTTTTGTGACCCTTCTTTGCTTTTTTTGATACAATAAAATGAGTCATGCTAAAGCAGCCAAGTCTTTAAGCTTTTAGTGAGAAACTGTTCTGACTTTGTCTAAAAGCAAACGATCAGAGTTACAGCTTCTATAAAACGGCTCCTGTTTATCTGGCCTCCTTCTCTCTGCTCCACCTCATAAGCTCTGGCGTCTCTAAAGTTGTGCAGTG
>SSNR01000521.1:21393-111752 GCA_006937965.1 Callopanchax toddi
CATCCATCCATCCATCCATCCATCCATCCATCCATCCATCCATCCATCCAGCAGTAAATCAATAGGGACACTCCCCAGCTCCTCCTGAGGACTACAAGCTGTTCCCAGGTCAGAGCAAATATGAAATTCTGTTCAATTGATGGTCACTATCCTGCATGTTTTAGATGTTTTCTTGCTTCATCATGCCTGAGATTTATATGACCTCCTCAGCATGTCTTCAGGTTCTGAAGAAGCATGTTTGTCACCCACTGATTCAAATCAGGTTGAGGAAGCAGAGAAACCTGCAGAATGATGGCCCTTGAGGAGAAGAATGGTCCACCTCTGCTCTAGAGACTTAGAAAACCTCCAGAGGGATCATGCGAGTAGGAGGTAGTAGCAGGATACTTTATATTTCAAATGTTATGTTGCACATTTTCATAGAACAAAAAAAAAAAAGGAACAGAATAGAAAAAGGCAGCAGAACAATAAAATGATTCTGCTGCAAATGATTTAGAAAAGCTCCAAGAGAGATAAAGTTCAGCTGAAGGAGGTCTTGACTCCATGAGGACCATTATTCTTTAAAACGAATGGTTTCTATCTTTGTACGTGTTTGTGTTGTAGTGTTGTTTAATTATGTCACAAAACACGTCTTCATTAAAAGCTATGCTTAAGTCGTGTGGTCACATTAGATCAAGCCCTTAATCCTCTGTGGTCAATTAAAGGAAGAGAGGCGGGTTGGACTTCCCCAGAAGCAATAAATGAAGTCACTTTGACACAATGGGAAGTAGGTTGGTGGTTTGCCTGGAATTTTCTCAGTTCTCTCTTTCTTCATCGCTTCAAGAAGTTGATACATGATTACCTCTTGGAGAAGTCACACATCACAGTTTGAATGTTTTTTAATATTTTTATAGCTCAAATGAAGATGTATTCTCTCTTTAGGGAACTACAGTGTCATGGATCATTAAAGTCATATATTTATTCAGACAGCATTACAGAAGGGCTGAGTGTATTCATCCTCAGTGTTGGCTTGAAGACAGCAGTAATGAGTGTCACAGAGCAGAGCAGTTATCCTACAGCTCAGAGCAAAGAGCAAACCACAGAGCTCCACCACACATGAGGCAGAACAACGTGGTCTTCCCAACTCCTCTGTTCTTCAGCATGGGAGAGCATGGAGCTTCCTAACAGAATACACTGATGTTGATGAATAAATGGGTCTCTACAATTTAGATTACTATGAAAAAGTGCTTCCCTATAGTCTGCATCTGTGTGATACTGAGACTGTCTAAATCCAAACAGTCAGTCAGCCAATAATATAATAAATAACAAGATGAAATAATACATGAAATGAAGCAAAACAATAAATGTTATTGAAGACTAATTAAATGGTTTACTAATCACACATGTGTGCTGAGTTCTATAATTGATTAATATATTTTTTAAAATGATGAATAATTTGACCTGAGAACAGTTGTGTGTGACTTGTCCAGGTGTAGCCCCGCCTCTTGTCCAATGACAGACAGGCACCAGCTGCTTCTGAAAAGGAACAAGCAGGTTAAAAATGAAGAGATGAATGGATGAGGACAGATGTGTAGCACAATGAGTTTTGTGATTGGCTTGATGACGTCTACATTAGTAAACAATCTGCCTGTAGAAGCTAAACACTGGGGCTGGTGACTCGACTACAGAAGAACTGGACTTTTGTGACCCTTCTTTGCTTTTTTTGATACAATAAAATGAGTCATGCTAAAGCAGCCAAGTCTTTAAGCTTTTAGTGAGAAACTGTTCTGACTTTGTCTAAAAGCAAACGATCAGAGTTACAGCTTCTATAAAACGGCTCCTGTTTATCTGGCCTCCTTCTCTCTGCTCCACCTCATAAGCTCTGGCGTCTCTAAAGTTGTGCAGTGCTCGTATTTAAACAGTGTCATGCCCTTTGTTTTTTCAGACGTAATCCCCAGCCCTCTTTGAAGTGAGCGCCATGTTTGCACTATGACCGTTTAATTCAGAGCGCAGCTTGATGATATTAGTGTCAGGGTTAATTGCTGATTTCAGCTGGACTTTAGAGGCTGCCACGCTGGCGGTATGTGGGCATCATGTGCTGCTCGGTTCAAGATCTGGTCAGGCCCATAGTCTTAGTTACACTCACACACACACACACACACATCAGTTCCTCTGATCCCTGAACATGTGACGGGGCAGACATGGGACCTGGTTATCCTGCTGACTTCACAGACCAGTGCAGTGGAAGCTGTTGCTCAGACCTCCCATGAGGGATCCTTCACCTTCTTCCTTCTTTTTACAAATCATCAAACCCCTGAGCCAGCTTCAGTCGTCGTATAGGGAAATGTTCACACGACATACAGTAGATGTGATTTCCCTCTCACTTTTATGACTGTTTAAAAACCAGATGGTTCCTAAATCAAAAATTGGAGAGAAATGGAATTACCAAATCACTTTTGGCACTACAGTGACCAGATGGGGTATTAGGATTAGTACTTTCATCAAAAACTTACCATATCCAGTCCTGTACATGTCTACAGCCCTCTGGTGGAAGATCTAAATGTATCTGTGAATGTTCTGCATTAATATAGCCCTTCTCTAAGGGATACAAATGTATACATTACATGTAGTCATTTATACACTGATGGCAATAAGCTACATTGTAGCTATGGTGAGTAATATTTATTTCTGTAGTCCATGACTTAGAAAAGCTCTAAGTGTGGGACATCAAGCATGCATTTTAGGTTAACTGGTGACTAAGCAATCCCTAGGTGTGACTGAGTGAGTGTGTCTGTGTCATGTGTCCCCGCCTCCTCATGGCCCTAACTATATATGCTGTGATACCACTAAAAGATGGATGGATGAAATATTATAGCTGTTATATTAATATTAGTTAAAAAATAAAGTTCAGTGTTAAAAACTAGAAGTTATTATTATTTAGGCTTTACAGTGTTAGCTACTCCATGTTTCTTCCCTCTGACTAGCTGATATAAATGGGAATGCCTTTAAATTCCAGTAAATCCTGGTCCTATGAAGCTGAAGCCGTTCTCTCCGGGTTCCGGCTCGCTGGGTTCTGGTGTACCTAACTCCCCCTGTGGTTGGTCCTCTGTCGCTGTAACAGTCACCCAGCCAAACTCAAAACAGCAGCGTGTTTTTGCCTGTGACAAACGCATAAAACTTAGACATTTGTGAGAAGGACAAGCTCTGACTTATTTTTGTTGTTTGCTTGAGGGGTCATTAAAGCTGAAAGCGACTCAAGAATTGAGTCTTTGTCCCAGTTCTCCCAGTGGTGCTCTGCCAGCTCTGCTGGCAGTAAAGACCAGGCAGCCGTTTGTCATGCTGCACGTCTCTGGATCTCTGTTTTTACTGGGTGTGAGTGACTTGTTAGCAGTTGTTTAAAATTCATTTGAGGAGGACTTGTCTTCCCTCAGCTCAGGTTAAGTTTGTGTCAAGCAGCTCTGGATTAGGAAACATGGATGATACATTTCTATAAAAGCGAGGGCGTTTGATGGTTTTATGGGTAATCCTCGGCTTTGGACAGAAAGAATGGGTTTCTGTAAACATGGAGATACGTATTGTTGGTCTCATTAGGAGAGGCAGGAAAGACTCTCTCCTCTGGTAGCCGTTCACACACAACATGTAACATGTAAATGATTGGTTCTTTTAAAAAGTTGTTGTTTTTTAAATCTTTCCTGAAGTCGTGATCTGCTGTGAACTAACTCAGAAATGAGGTTCATTTTAAATAATTTAGATCCAATTGATTAAGTTCAAGTTCAGTTTAATTCATCCATCCATTTTCTTAACTGCTTCATCCAGTAAGGGCTGTGGGTAGCTGTGTCTTTTCCCAGCAGTGACTGGGTGAGAGGTGGGGACGCCCTGGACAGGTCTCCAGTCCCCACAGGGACACACTGAGACAAGCAAGACTTACAATAAATCAGTTCAATTCAATTTATATACTGTATATATTTATCACCAGTTCACAACAAAAGTCCTCATAGAAACTGATACAAAAGCAGTAAATTCATTTCAAACCGGGTTTAGATCCAAGCCATAATGAAAGTTGTCTCCTCTCCAAATCAGTCCTCCATCCTGAGCAGCATGAGGCGACAGTGGGAAGGAAAACTCCCTTTGAACAGGAAGGAGTCCTTCAGCAGAACCTGAACCAGGATGGACCGACTGGAGGCTGAGAGGACAAGAACGAGACAAACACAGGACTGGGACAGTTGTTGTTTCTAAAACAGAGAGCTAAAAGTTAGGGTCAGCAAGAACAGGAACTACAAACATGGAGGGTAGAGAGTACGTAAAGGGACGAGTCAGGATAACTCTATGGGGTTTATCACAGAGGGAAGTCTCTCCTCTTTTATCTGTCTACTTGCTCTAACATTCCTGTCTGACATCCCTAAATGTGCAAGACAGCTATTCATTCATTGGGCAGGTTGACTACATATTTATTTTGTGCAGAAAACAGCCCCCATTTGATGGAATGTTCAGAATATAACGGCCTTTAGCAGTCGCTGAAGACGTTCCTTCTGTAGCAGGATGATGTCGTTCTCTGGGTCAACATCGTTTTGGGGAAAATAAATCAATAATTTGGAATTTAAAGGATAATATTCTGTTTCATATGATTATAGTTTGGTGAAATGCAACAAAATGTTAGAAGAACGTTGGAAAGATTTTCTGTCTTGTTGCTGTTTTATTGAAGCATGTTTCTGTGACACGTTTACGGTTCCTTCTTGTTTTAAAGCGAGGATTAATATCCAGTACATTGAATTAATTGTATCAATCTTTAGGATCTCTGGGCTCCATGTGAGCCTTGTGTCTCCTCCTGCATTTATTTTAGTTCATTTAGCACAATAAATTAAAATAAAATGGTGTATTATTGTCATTTCCTGCGCTCCTCTGCAGCGTTACTGATAGTTGAACTCTTTAATGTCCGTTCTTATGATAAACTCATCAAAGTGTGCCTTCTGTTTTTTATTAAATCCCTTTACTGAAATACTTGGAAATGTAAAGCTTTAACCTGTGAGTGTGATCAGTTTTATTTATTTATTCACTAATAATTCCATTTATTTTGTTCTTTTTTTTTTACAGTTCATGCTTTTAACCTTTAATTATAAATGTATCTTTTTTCTTACTTTCTTTACTTTAGAAGACATTTTTGTAAACGTTTCAGGTTTAAGCTGTGAATTAAAACTTAAAGCAGTCATCAACATCTCTTTCTGTATAAAGGCTTCGTCTGGATTAAACTATAACTTAAGGGTCAGAAGCTCCAGGGTGTTTTTCCTTGAGAGGTGGAGGCTGCAGACGTCAGACATGAAACTCAGGCGCTGGTTAAAGAAACATCCCGTCTCAAACCTGAACCTCAGGGTTCCTAATCGTCCCGTTTACAACAAACCAGGCGGAGTGATAAATAAAGTTTACAGATGCTGGAGTGTTTTAGTTTCTCTAGACGAAGCTGATCAGTCAGAGCGGCTCAGAGTTTATCTGAGTGTGTGTGTGGGAGGAGGTTACATGTGTCATGATGTGTGTATGTTTTAGAGGAGCTGGTGGGTTTAGTCTCATCACGGTGACACCAGCTGTTAGTCACTGCCTATCTCCTCTGTGCATCTCGGTGGAGGCCAGAACTCTCAGTGGTACCAAGTGATTTCTGCACAGATAAAGCCTGCCCCCTCTCTCTGTCCCTGAGAACTCGACCATGATCAAAAGCCCACTTTCACAAAGGCCTGGATGTCGAACAGACTCCTGCTGTGTTTGAAACGGAGCCTTGAAGAGTGGTGGGTGCTGTTTGATCCAACTCACTGAAAGGCGTTTGCCTCAACACGAAGCTCTGCTGTTTCCTTTTGCAGTAATGAGTGTCAGAATGGAGGCTGCCCAGTCGGCCCGCTGCAGCCGCTTCATTAGTGGCCCCACACTGTTTGGTTTGGCTGTAATTTACTGCTTCTTCCTTCGACTGGTCCCAGTTGGTCATTTGTCTCTGGAGCAGCAGCTCATCGGAGGATGAACCATAGTTTTACAAATCATGCTGTGATGAATGAAGAACCATAAGAGCAACTGGAACAACTGGTTTATTCTGATCCCAGTGTGTGAAAGGTATATGTCTATATAGATTTACTGTTCTGGTTCTGGGTCGTCATTTGTCTTTTATTCAAATGTAATATTTCCCTTTAATTTTTATTTTTTTCCCTTCTTTAAGGGACCTTCCTTGGCTGTAAGAAATCCTCCACTGAGCAACAATCATCTCCTCTGCTGAATGTTTGTACCACTCCATGCACCAGTCTGTTGTGTGAAGTCAAATTAAAACAGAAATCACCTTCTTTGTGACTTAATGTCAACGTTATGATCGACCTGACCCAACAGTTCTTCTCACATCACGTTTACACAAAGATCTGAACCCATAATCCCTTTAGGCTCCTTTAACTTCAGATGCCTTTAATCCTTTAAAGTTTAAGATATGAGGTAATCATTTTTTAAAAATACTGTAGTTTTAACCCTTTAACTGTCAAGTTAATAGAGCACACTTTAATCCTCTAATGAAAAAAACAAATAAACTAAAATGATTCTAATCAGTATGTTTGAATAAATCTAGTATATTACTATATACTGTCATTATCATTACCTTAATATTAATACACTTATTTAAAAATATGATTCATTTACAATATATTTACAACCATTAATGCCCCAAATGAACACAAAATAAAGACTTTTTAAAAATTATTTTGTCTTTGTATGGAAGGGGTTAAAATTGAACAATTTACTGATTAATATTAATACAACTAATCTGTTATTTTATTATGTAACTATATGACAATACAATATATAGAGGAATCAAACTGGCCCTTTCCTTCATAGATCTCCCCAGAGGGCAGCAGACATGGAGGACAGGTTGTTGATGAAAGTACTAATCCTAGTGTTCCATTCTACAAGGGCCCAACTCCATCATCATCAGTTTTATATCAAATAATTTCTTTAAGTTAAAAAAATTAAGAAATTACACTTGAGTTGTACAAATGAATGAAATAAATAGATAAATAAATGAAAAAACAGATAAATGATGAAACAAACGAATGATTATGATCTTAAAACAAAGCCCCTTTGTTTCTATATATTTAAAATGACTAAAGTTGCTTAACCGTTATTATTAAAACGATGAGTCAGTTTTTTGTGTACATGTTTTATCTTTCTCTTCTTATATGGATGATGCATCGACTGTAGGGCACTTTAATTTCGTTGTGCTTTTAACAATGACGAATAAAGAGAATTGAATTGAATTTGCATATTTCTGATACAGCTGTACAAATATTACTGATAATATAATGATATAATCATTTGACTTAAACACCACTAGTGCTCTACAAAACATAAAATAAAATGTATTATTTTTTAAAGCACTATTTCCTATATTTGCAGTGTTATTATATGTTAAACTTTATTAGATTGAAATTGCTCATGATTCTATGAAAGTAAGTTAGTGCGCCACCTGGTGGTCGTTTGATGTGTGTTGGATTGTGAGCATTTTTCTTGTGATGAGCATGAATTCTGTTGGAAGTTGATTTAAATCCATGGTTTCTGTCTGATGGGAGAGTCTATTGCAGTTAAAGTCTGGATAAAACCTTCTGCATGTTCTCCACCTAAAGCTGATCTCAGAGCAGCTCCGCCATCATGAGCTTCATGTTATAGTCATATAATAATAATGCACCAAATCAGCAGAAAAATCAAAGAAAGCTCCTTTAAACTCAAACCCAGCAGGCTCCTCCTGGTGTGTGTCCAGGAGGGGGCGACGGGTCTACATCTCTACTGCTCACACACACACAGAGAGCGAGAGAGAGAAACAACCTGGTGGTTAACTGGTTTCAGCTTTAAAGAACTCTAACAACACTCTGACTGCATGCTTGATTCTCCTTCAGACTGCTGACAGTTACAGACTGCTGTGTGATCAGTGGTTCATGCATCTTCTGCTGTCAACACTCAAACAACATTCACACTTGTGTCATCCATAATAATGATGACAACAACAGCAATTATACTTTTATTATTATTATTATTATTATTATTATTATTATTATTATTATTATTATTATTATTATTATTATCATTGATAAATACATGCATGATCTGTTTGTGACTGAGGAGAAATTAATTGTAACAGGCTGAGAACCTTTTCCTCCTCCTCCCCTCCTCCCTTCCTCCCCCCACCCACTCCTCCTCCTCCTCCTGTGATTGGAGCCTTCCTGATAAGCTGTGGACCAGTCAATTGTCATGGCTGTACCTGAACGCAGCAGCCAATAAGATGCCTCCCATTGAGAATAAATAAATAAATAAATAAATAAATAAATAAATAAATAAATAAATAAATAAATAAATAAATAAATAAACCAAACCTGCACATATAACTTTAACCACTAATGGTCAAAAAAATTCACAAAATTTAAATAACCTCATTCAAATATTATTTAACATATAAAGATTAGTGAACTGTTTTTAAAATCAGCTGCATCCAAACACTTCGAGAAGCCAACAGGTTTCAATAAAAGTGTAAAAGATTCAATAGCTAAGGTTTTTCCCTCCACATTTAAAATGGAATAAAGTCAAAGTGTGTTGGCAGAATATACTTTTGAGAGTTTTTAAATGCAAAAAAAGGTTTAAATTTGTTATAAATAATTAATTCAGATAGATAATGAAAACCTTGGTTGCAGTAATTTATTGAAATATGAATTGTTTCTTGAATATTTTCAACTTCATTTGATTTAAAATCTGTTTTTGTATCTTTGTTTCAGCCTCAGACAAAAACTTAACAAATTAAAAGAAATGATAATAAAAGGCCATCATAATAATAAAGTAACAGCAAGAATTAGCACAACATATGAGAAAATTAGCATTGAAACATGTTTGAATATATTCAAAATAAAAACATTAAAAGATAAAATAAAACATTTTAAAGCAACTCGTTGTTTTATGAGAAATGTAAGACTATTCAATAGATTTAAATTCAGTTTATTTAAAAAGCACCAGTTTAACCAGTCCAGATCCTTTCATGGTCACAGTAAATGTAATCCAGGTTTGTTCTATATAATGTGCTGTGCTGAGAGCGCTTGTTTAACGCGTGTTTTCCTCAGACAGCAACAACCTGCTCCGATCATGTCCCGACCTGTGAATGATGGTTGCCTTTTTACCCCACGCCGTCAGCAGCCATTAGTTCTGATCCACGGGGCCTCCACGGGGCCTCCACGGGAGTCCATTGATCACTCATTGACTGATTGATTTGGACAAATACTCCAGTCTCCTGGAGCGGGTCGAGCCGCAACAAAGGCCCCGTGATAGGAGGAGAGTTAGGACTGTTACTGCAGAAAGAAAGGAAAATGAAGGAGGAGGAGGAGGAGGAGGGGGCTTCTCTAATTAGGAAGCCTGGCGGTGAGGAGGCTGTGGCCGGCAGGCAGGCGACAGGCGCCGGGTCCCGGACAAAAGGCTGTCTGCTGCCCTAAACTCCCCCTTGCACACACACACACTCGCACGCACACACACAAACACACACACACACACACACACACTGCTCCTCTGATTGGACAGACAGCAGGATTGAATGAGCAGCCCTTCATCCTCCTCTCCCTCAGGAGGATGTAAGGAGCTTCCTATGGATACTAACTTTACTGGACTCTCTCTATAAATACCAGCGGGCTCACATACTACCGGAAACGGTGCTGACGGGTCGGACAGGGCTGGAGGTAGACCCGCTGCCTCTACGAAAACATAGAAACGATCGTTTCACCTGAAATTACTAGTCATAAAATCACCACGGTGACGTCACGACGTGTCAGACCACGTGTTCCAGGTTTAGAGCCTGCCACACGCCGCCGAAACACCAAAGTGACCGAGAGAGGGCGCTCCGACCCCACCGTCAACAAGTGTGTGTCCTCGTGTCATGTCCTCGAGTCTTCATGTCCCCATGTCTTTGTCTTTTTGTCCTCATATGAACTTTGACCTCCTGCACTACTGTGATATTTTTCATACCTGAGTTCCTCAATGTTCTTATTTAGTTCTACAAAAAAATTATAAATAAAAATTTAGAACTTAAAAAATAGTTTATTTGTTTATGAGGTCCTACTCATCGCAAATACTATTAAAAACTCAACAAAAACTCTGGTTCATTAATAATAATAATAATAATAATAATAATAATTGGATTAAAAAATAATAATAATATAGGAATAATAATAACAACAACAAAGTGGTACAAGCACTGAGCACAACAATTTTTTTTATTGAAATTGTGAGAAAATCCAAAGGGAAAAATAAAAAAAGAAAGAAAAATACCCAGAACACCTGCATAAACAAGATACTTCCATCTTTAAATATATTCTGAGTAGATATGAAAGATGCGCCTGTCTGAGGAACTGCTGAGTGAAAAACCTGAGGTGTTTTTATCCTTTGATCCGTTTGGACCTCTGTTCCTCTGTGTTCTGTCGGTGGATCCTGACTAAAACATGGCACACGCGTTTCCTAAAAATAAAAAAACCCAGCAATGCTTCATAGTTTTCTGTTCAAACCAACAAGCGCTAAAGAGCTTCAGTTTACAGTATATGTTCATGTAAAACAGAGAGGAGGAGGAGGAGGAGGGGTGAGGAAGGGGGACAAAAAATAAGCAATTCAAAAATATATACATGCTAATATACAGCCTGGAATAAATTAATACCAATTGCATATCCTTGATTTTTGCTTTATTTACAGAAAACTTAATTACATAAATAGTTCAGAAGGAATAATTCTGGCATGAAATGATAAACGGTCCTTTTCTTTTCCTCCTTCCACTGGCAGACGGAAATTTCACTCCATCCCTTTTTGAAATAATCAGACCTGCCCGAAGAGGCTCTCTCTCAAGGCTCGGTTTCCTTAAAAATATTCATTATTATCATTAATATTAAAAGAAGTGTGTTGGATGCTGAAATGCGTCCACTGAAGCAGCTGGCTGCTCTCTGCAGCTGCAGGCTCAGACAGGTCAAACTGACGTGGATCCACTACAGACCCTCTGTGGTCCACCTTCAAGCTCCTGAAGCTTCATCACTTTTACTCCCTATCTCACATCCTGGAACTCAAGTGGTTGGATCTTTTAAATCAAATATTTTTACACATATAAAGTGTCTTACACCTTTTTATTCTCCATAATTTTGCTTTAAAATTTTTTTCTTTTGGTAATTTTCCCCTCGGTTAAACCAGTGTGTGAAGTATTCCAGAGTCCCTGACGAAGGTTTTGGTCTGCTGGTCCTGAAACAGGAGGATCCAGTGGTTCTGGTGGTTCTGAAGCAGGAGGATCCAGTGGATCTGGTGGTTCTGAAGCAGGAGGATCTGGTGGTTCTGGTGGTTCTGAAGCAGGAGGAACTGGTGGTTCTGGAGGTTCTGTCCCTCGGGTATGTCCACCATTTCCAGCCTGCCAGCTCTGGATGAAAACTTCCAAGACTTGTGAATTTTAAAAAGGATAAATATAATTATATAGACTATATCTTGTCCACCTGCAGCTTCTTTCCAAAAATATTTTCTGATCAGCCTTCATCAACCCTCATCGTCATCTCCAGTCTCTGTGATGTGCTGTACAGGACGTCCTCTGGTGTTCAAACCAAGTCTTTATCCCAGACGGAGTCCTGATCACTTGGGAGAGTCTGCATTAGGGGAGGGCTCCCTCTGGCCCTCCAGGCCGCTCACCAGTCTTTGGATGCTCTGCAGCTCGTTTACTGAGTCCTTCATGGAGGTTTTTGGAGACGAAGCCCTTCCACTCGATCCTCCTGTCTTGTGGTTGCTGTGCTGCTCTGGGACCGGGCTAGTCTCCCTGCTGCCGGGTTTGGAGGACTCTGAGCCCAGACTGAGGCTGCCAGGCAGGCCGGTGGAGAGCAGGGAGGTCTGGGGCAGCGTCACGGGCAGCTGGTAGGGGTTGAAGCGGAGCCGAGGTCGGGATGAGCTCAGGAAGGGATTCCTGGACAGCGGGCTGGAGGTGCTGGAAGCAGGGAGGGCCGAGGCCGAAGCTGCTGCTGCTGCTGCTGCCATGTAGGTGTAGGGGTACGGGAAAAGACCTCCAAACGGAGGCATGGAGATGCCCTGCAGACAAAAGAGCCACAGCTTCAGTTAGAAGGTAAACAGATCAGGAGTTCCAGATAATTCATCAGTTTTTAGTGACAGAACAGGCAGGTCAGAGAATATTGTTCATATGAGTTCATTAGAACCAAAGGTTTATTCCAAGAACTACACATTTATTTCAGTGTTGAAAGTTTCTATGAGTTTTATAATATTTCTAGAGACACAGAAGATATGCAGCAAAGTGTTACTGATTATAATAAAGCCTGGTTTATGTCTGAGCTGCAGGACGATGTTTAATAATTCTGCATTCTGAGCTCCTCTCCCCCCTCTGAGAGGCACTACAGGTGTGGAGGTTCTAACTGGATTTCTTCTTACCTGAGAGGCGAACATGTGCTGAGACAGATGGAAAGGGAAGGGGTTGGGACTTCCTCCTGTGCCCTGGGCGGAGAGGCTGCCATTTTCCAGACCACTTGCTCCGGATACAGAGGCCAGTAGGTGCCCCATGCCCATAGCAGAAAAGGCTCCAGGGGCCATCGCAAACTGCCCCGGGTGAAACAAAAGCGGCGATCCGGTGTTTAGAGGGTTAAAGAACTGCTGACTGTGAAGACCAGACAGAGCCAGGCTTTGTAGGTGACTCGGGCTGAAGTGTGAGGGGCTCTCGGTTTGGACCACGAGAGGGGAGAAAGCTTCCTTACTGGCTCCAATCCCTCCAGCGTCAGAGTCTTTTGTCAACGGGTCCGTGGTGTCCTTCCTGTGTTTGCTCTCCACTTTGTCCTTCTCCAGGTTTCTTATACTGAATAAGGAGTCGTCCTTCTTTTCTGCACCTGGTCGGTCCCTGACGCGCTCCTCACACCTGGAGCTGTAGGGGGACACGGGCTCTGTTCCTGGGCTGTTGGAGCCGGTGCAGCGCTCCTCATGGTGCTCCAGCTCCTGCTCACTGTCAGTTTTCTCCTCTGAAACAGAAATCAAACAGAGGCATAAGAACACACACAAAAACATGTCAAAATAGGCTTCTACTAAAACCTCTACAAAATCCAGGAGTTTCACAAAAAATAAAAACAATTGCTTGTGAGTGAATTAGTGGGCATAGAAAGCTAAGAGTTGAATTCATGAAAGAGTGCAGCTGTTATATGTTTATTTAGCTGTTATTAATCCAATATCTAAATAAAATAACTAAAAATGAATAAACTGATCTGACTTTTAACTGGTGGAAAACAGAACTATGTTGTGCAAAACAACGGAATAAGAATTTTTTACATAAAGCGAAAGTCAGATCAAATATTAACCGTTTATTAAGTCAAACCTATAGAAATGTAAAGATTTAGTTCATTATATTACTCACACCATGCCTGATAGGTGCCTTACTGTAAGTCGCTTAATAAACATAAACATTCTGTTCAAAGATAAACTAAAAGTATTACCAAATCATTAACATAAGTTTTGGTTTGAGATAAGGATGGAACTTAATTTTTAAATATTTTTAAACTACATTAAAGCAGGTGTGCATGGAGAACAACGATTTAAATGATAAGTTGAAAAAAATGTTAAATCAATTTTAAAAACTATTGAAAAATGATATGATTTTTTGGGGATAATAACTAGAGCTGATGATGTTATTGACATTGGATCAGGTTGAATATGTTTATAGAAACATGGCCGTTTCTAACTAGTTTGAGACTTCAGGCTGTAGAAGATTCTTCTTCCTGCTGCCGAGTGTTTGATGTCTGAGTAAATAAACACTAAATAAATAAATCAGGTCAGAAAATATCAGAACGTGTTCCAGTTTTCATGATTATTATTATTATTATTATTATTATTATTATTATTATTATTATTATTATTATTAATATTATCTTACCTCAAATAAATGTCTACTTTCTTCAAAAACAACCAAACATAAAACTGATTCTGAGTTCATTAATTAAAACAACGTTTTATAAAAGTTTGTTTAATTTCATCATCTCTAACATCAAACGTCATCATCTATTAGTTTTATTTTGAGACTTTTGGGCTGAAATACTTTCTGTTTTAATAACTAAACCTCTCGTCCAGCTGGTCCCTGATTATAAAGATCAACAGGGGTTTCTCACCTCGGCTGGGCCTGCTGAACCTCAGCGGGCTGGTACCGGTACCGAGCGGGGAGTGGACCGCGTCCCTGCTGGCCGGAGGGTCGCTGGAGGAGGCGTCCGAGTCCGCGCCCTCCCGGTCCGCTTTACACTGGTCCTCATACATCCGCAGAGACGGCATGGTCAGCTGCTTCCTGCAGGAGGAAATACACATGATTATGATAAATAACAATAGCTGCTATAATCATAAAAATAATAATAAGTGCGGGGCATGATGTTATTCTAACAACGTACGCATGCGCACACGCGGTGGCTTTACAGGTGTCCTACCTTTTCTCCCTCCTTCCGTTCCCCGTGTCTCTGAAGCCTTTGGCGAAAGGGTTGTTGTCGATCTTCAGCTGCGTGATCTGACGGGAGAGACGGAACCGGTTAGTGTTCAGGTTATAGAACCGGGCCGGTGTTAGCGTTCAGGTTATAGAACCGGGCCGGTGTTAGCGTTCAGGTTATAGAACCGGGCCGGTGTTAGCGTTCAGGTTATAGAACCGGGCCGGTGTTAGCGTTCAGGTTATAGAACCGGGCCGGTGTTAGTGTTCAGGTTCGGATCAGCACATAGAACCGGGTCGTGACCCTGATCTGCCTCAAGGTCACAAACTTATTCTGACAAGAACAGCTAACCTAACCTAATGAAGCAGCTGAACTTTAGATCGGTGTCCCGCTTTGCTCCGTTACCGGACCGGACTGGGTCCGGGCCCCTGGAGGCCCTCGGTGGCCCTTCAATCAAACACGTCGGGGATTTTCACAATTTGAGCCAAATTAAAATAAAATCCTTCACTGGTTGATGACACACACACACACACACACACACACACACACACACACACACACACACACACACACACACACACCTTCCGAACATAAGCTCCCATCAGCCTCAGGAGGAGTCTTAATACCGACCTGTTATAAATCTGATTTCAACGAGTTAAATATATAATATTATTTTATTTTGTTATTGTGGGTCAGGCTAAATAAGCTCTTTTGATTACCGTTCCTTGATGACATTAATGTCAAACTTTTCGTGTTTTCTTTCTTTGTATATATTTTAAGAACAATTAGATTTAGGAAATTATTTTAAAAAATAAAATAAATTCATTAATACAATAAATAAACTCCTTAGAATAAAAATCAATATAGCAGTAAAATCAGGTCATGTTGGTTATTATCGATGTTTTAACACAAATGTACTCACGTTTTATAAAAACATCTGAAACACACCGCGTGCGCGAGCGCGCACACACGCACACACAATAAGATCTGTCAGCTACACGTACAAATCCAAGCAATTAAAAAAAATCAAGTGGAACATGGGAGTCCTCAGCAGGGAAATTAGGCGACCTACAAAATCAGATTAAGTCTTCATGGTTTTGGTGGCGGGGGAGGGGGGGGGGGGCATTTATTATGCAAACCGGAGAGGAGGAGGGGGGAGAGGGGGAGGGGGGCTCACCTTGTCGTTCTGATAGGCCGTCACAGCTACAAACTCGGTCTCCGGGAACACGTAGGTCCGGAAGGTGCTGTAGGGCAGCTTCAGGATGTCGTTGGCCCGGACGATGTGGAACCGGGGCTGGTACTTATGCATGGAGTTCAGGATGGTCTGGAGCAACACACACACACACACACACACACACACACACACACACACACACACACACACACACACACACACACACACGCACGTTAGTACCGGGTCACAGAGGTCTGAGGCTGTAACGGATCATCCAGCGTAATTAGAACCGGACTGGACCGGACTGGACCGGACTCAAACGTGAATAAAACCGTAATTATATCAAAATCCAGTTTATTTCATCTAAATTATAAACAGAATGACTGGATTCACATTCACCTGAATATAAAACGTTTCTACATTTTTGGGGAAATTATATATAAAAATAAACAACTAAAACAAGAAAGTAAATGTGTAAATTATCATTTTATTTCTAATTATTTTTTTATTTCATTAAGTAAACAGAGCTAACAGAACCAGCGCATCTGACCCTGTGTCTGAGCCATAGAGCGTCAGCCACTTTATCTGAATGTAAAAAAACTCACTGAAATAAGACAAACAACTCTTTAACCTAAAAAATCTAAAGGTCAAGAAATAGATTAAACTAAAAAGAACATGAGAGGTCTAAATCAAAATTTTGATATGAATTATAATAATTTTACCTTATTAATAATATTATTATTTTCACAGTGTTATAGTTTATATTATACCCCCAAATTCCTAATTTAATTTTAAAAATGCTCAAAATAACGTTTCGTTTGAATGTTTTTATTTATTTGGCAATTAAAGGGTTAAAAAACTTAAAATTCAAAAATACCTGCTAAATATTTATAGCAAATACTAAGAAAAAAATCTGTTTGAAAATACTAGAATTTGATGATATTTTTTTATAATTTTCTCCTCTTGTGGTTTTTTTATTCTTTAGGATTTTTACTCATTTATTTATCTAATTAATTTGAAAAAAGCATTTTACACTGGATAAACTATAGTATAGTATAGTATAGTATAGTATAGTATAGTATAGTATAGTATAGTATAGTATAGAGCAGCTCCAGGCCGGGGCTGCTGTTTGTCTCTGACTGCTTTGATAAAACGCCGTTAATCCTCCAGCTCGGCTCTGATGTTTGTTCTGTTTTTATTCCTCCTCCATTAGAACCGAACAGAACCAGGAAAACACCTCTGACGGCTCTGACTGAAAACATTAACTGTATCTCTCTGTGTGTGTGTGTGTGTGTGTGTGTGTGTGTGTGTGTGTGTGTGTGTGTGTGTGTGTGTGCGCGCGCGACACAGTGCCAACAGGTTTAAGGTGTCTCACGCGCAGAACTAGTTCAACTCCTTTCTGCAGGATTATAAAACGCGTTCATGTTAAATGTTAGCTCTTTGGGACTAAATGAAATGATCTGACTTTTCATTAGTGACGTTTTGACTTGTTATTATGGTTCACGTGAAATGTTCCTTCCCCTAAATGGACCCACAGAACCCGGTTCTGGTAGAACCCAGCAGCTACTTACAAATCCGTGTTTGTCCGAGATGTTGTTGGTGAGCTTGAGCTTGTGGAAGGCTACGGGCTTGGCCATCCACTGCTCCCCGGTGGCCGGGCTGTCCGGGTGGATGTACATCCTTTTGGGCATCTCCGGGTCGGCTTTGCCCGCCACCATCCAGCGGGAGTTGTGGAACTTGTAGCGGCAATCGTCCGCCGCCACGATGTCCATGAGCAAAATGTATTTGGCTTTTTTATCCAGGCCGTTAATCCGCACTTTGAACGGAGGAAACATTCTCCTGTAGAGGAGGAAACAGGACTCAGCAGGGCGCAGGAGAACCAACACAACAACAACAACAACAACAACAAAAGTAGGGCGAGGAGAAGACCGACTGAAACGGCCTTAGAGCCTCAAATCTGCGCGCAGATACAGCAACACACACACACATCCTCGGAGTGTGTGTGTGTGTGAGTGTGTGTGTGTGTGTGTGTGTTGTCCAGCAGTGTATTTATGATCACTCCACTTCACGTCCTGCGTTTTGAAGTGACAGACTGTTTATAAAACCAGAAGCTCCACAGGATGGGAGATAAAACTTGATAAAAACACACACACGCACACGCGCACACGCACGCACGCACAAACTTTGATTAAAAATCTGTGTAGCTATTTCTAAATAAACTTTGTATAGTATATGACCCGGTTCGGTCCAGATCCTGGAACCGAACCTGAGAGAAAAGGATAGAATTAATGGAGTCACTTGTGACGTCACGGTCCTCTGGTTTATTTCTGTTTATTAATAAAGGAACTATTTAATATTGTGTGTGTTTGTGCGTGTGAGTGTGTGTGTTGTGCCTCAGTGTGTGTGTGTGTGTTGTGCCTCAGTGTGTGTGCGTTGTGCCTCAGTGTGTGTGCGTTGTGCCTCAGTGTGTGTGTGTGTGTGTGTGTGTGTGTGTGTGTGTGTGTGTGTGTGTGTGTGTGTGTGTGTGTGTGTGTGTGTGTGTGTGTGTGTGTGTGAAGGCCTGGTAATGGTGTTTAAATGTTTCAGCGCTCTAAAGCTGGTTTTATTAAAACGGATCCTCCAGGATCTCCGGTTCTTACCTTCCGGACTTGGTGATGACCATCTCCGTTCCCAGTTTGTGGAACTGGTCCCACAGGTCTTTGGCTTCCAGTGTTACTTTCGGGTCGTCGTCCACCTCCTCCTCGGGCTCCAGGCTCTTCATGCTGCGGAGGTGAGCCGCCTGATGGTGGCTGAGGGCCGGGTGGAGCCCAGCCTCGGCCGCCCCGGCCAGGCCGTGGTCCGTGATGGGCTTGGTGAGCGCCCCGGGAGGCAGGCTGAGCGCCGGGAAAAAGGAAGGCTGCGCGGCCGCTAGAAAGGCGGACATGGGGAAGTCGGTCGGCCGGTGTGCGTGGAAAGGGTGATAAGCCATTGCAGTCCCTGTAAAAACTGGATCTCTCATCGGTGCATCCACAGAAACCGAAGTGAAACGACGGATGTGTTGGTGGTATCTCCTCCCGACGCGCGGCGCGGCTCCTCTCGGCACCGCGGTGGCTACAGAAGGGCGCAGCCGCTGCACGGACACGCAGCGTGTTCTTTGGGTGAAGAAAAACCCGGTTCTGGAGTTGATGCGCCTTTCCTTCCTAGGATGAGTGGCTCGCTGTGGCGGAGGAGCCCGGCTGCTTCAGTCATCCCACCCAGACTGGAGAGATGTGGTCCCGCTCACTGCGGATCTGCTTCTATCTCACATGTCCTTCCTGCCTCCGTCCGCAGCTCTAATGAACCAAGCCCCTTTGATTGCTGATTTTACGCTTTCTGGACCAATTGTGGGCCCCTATAGGCGTGGTTCTGACAGCTCCGGCCAGACTAAGGGGGAGGAGGCGAGGAGGGGGGTGGAGGGGCAAGAAGGTGTCGGAAGCATTAGCAGTAAGAAAACATGTCAACAGAATAAAATATTAACCAATGACAGGAAAGATCGGGAAATCCCACCCCCAGTTCCGAGCCAAGCACCGGGTCAGCCCTCCGCTCCTGGCCGGGGGAGGCATCACCTCTCTCGGTTTGCGTGTTAACAATGTCGCCTCTGGAAACCCAACTGATCCACAGACTCGCGGTCCAGATACTCACACCCACACGGTCCAGACACTCACCTCCACCCGGAGGAGCAGCTCCTACACCGTCAGCTATAAATCCACCACGCGCTGCTTCAGCTCCGCGCTCCGGAGTTCCGCTCCTCCTCGGCTCTGCTCCACAGAGCGGCTCGCTTCAGTCCGTGTCCGGAGTGGCTTATACTCACTAACCAGCCTACAGCCTCGTGTCCCGGGAGGGAGCCGCGTCTCTGCGCGTTTTCCTGGAGACGGAAGGAAGCCGCGGGAGGCTGGGAAAGACTGAAGCTGCGCCGACAAAAGAAAAGAAAAGAAAAGAAAAGAAAAGAAAAGAAAAGAAAAGAAAAGGAAAGGAAAAAGGAAAATAAACGAAAGACGAATAAAATCTAAGAGAAATTTCTGAAGTAGAAGGCGGTGAGTGTTTACGTTGATAACAGCTTTTATCATTTGTTTAGATTTTTAAAAGTTTTAGGGTTTTTTTGTAATTTTTCGCTGTGACTTTTTGCCGCTCAGCGTCCCGCTGGTGTTTCTCCTCAGTGGGTCTCTGATGAGTTTTAGAATTCTGAGCTGAAAACAGGCCGCGCAGCACCGACTCACCGACTGGTTCGAACCCAGCCGAACAGTGCGCGCTCCGGGGCCCAACCCGGCCTCCCCTCCCTGGTGAACTGGGTCCCAGTTAGTCCCTGAGCCGTCCGGCGCCAGTCGGCTGATGCGCCGCAACCAGAACAATCTCTTGTCTCTTTACATTTCCCCTGAAGTGCTGCATGTGTGAGCCCCCCTCCTCGGTCCCCCCCACCACCACCCCACCCCCCGGGGCCCCGCATCTGCGGATCTGCTCCGCTCTGCTCCTCCGTTTCCGCTGTGACTCGAGAGTCTGATGTGATTTCTTTTCTTTCATTTTGTTCTTTTTAGATAAACAGCTGTTCTGTTGGGCCACAGGCGACACTTGGACCCAAACTGAAACAAAAAGTGAGAGTTCCTCTGGATGAAGCTGTCAGAAAAGTCCCAGTGACCCCCTGGAACTCATGCGCGTCCGCTCACAGCGGCACGGAAACATGAACACACTCATTTATTAAAACAGAAGAAAATCTGTCTCACAACCTGTCAGCAAATAAAACTGGTTTAACACAAATAATATATATAAACACAAGGTCTGCAGGAGCGCGTTATTGGATTAAAGCGCGTCAATTGTTTAGACACCGACACCGCTTTGCGCACTTGTTGCTCAGTGTCCGCCAGCCTGTTCCAACCGTGCGTAAAGAGAGCTGGAGCAGGCCTAACAACACCTGGCGGAGTGGAGGTGTCGGTCAGGAACACCAGAACCGGAACTCTAATGTAAAGTAAAAGAGAGATGTCAGCCAAAAGTGTGTGTGAGCATCACACTAGAATGTAAACATGGCCCGTACAGGTTGCCGCACACGCCCTGAGGTGTGTGTGTGTGTGGCTTTTTACGCGGCCCCGCACCTGACAGGAGTGGCGCACCCTTAGATTAAACGACACAGACGTTTAGCGGCTGCAGTGGTTAGTCGGAGTTCAACTGAAAAAACAAAACAAAGTCAGGAGCTGAAGGAGGTGGAGGACGGGTTTCCTACCAGCTGGATCACTGTATCAACAATCTGTGTGAAAATGAGTCTCCATTTATTTGTTCTGTGGCCTCAAAGTTACAGAAACCTCCATTAGGCGCGATTTAAAAGTCATCACGAAGCAGGATTAATGAAGGCAGACAGTAAATATGCTCCCCGTGGAGGGGGGTGTGTGTGTGTGTGTGTGTGTGTGTGTGTGTGTGTGTGTGTGTGTGTGTGAGTGAGTGATAGTCGATGCGCAAAAGCAGAAAAAACAACTGAAAACGTTCAAAAAGTTGCGGAGGCAGAAAGATGAGCGTCCTGATATTCTGGATAATTTACCTCACAGGTAGAATACAGAGTGATCACGTGACTTCCGGTGCTGACGCAGAATAAGCACTTTTTGAAGTTAAACATGAGACTCTTCCAGGTTCGAGTTCGGATTTAAAGAGAATGAGGCGCGTGCGCGATGCCTCCAGGAGTGTGACAGCAGCGCGTTTCGTCCTTGACGCGTCCGCTCGATGCGGCGGCGCGAGGAGGAGGGAACGTGCGTAAAAGGCGTCTCAGTGATTCGGACCCTTGGATCAACGATCCGAGCCAGAGCTGCTCTAATTACAACAAAACCGGACAGTTTTGCGCCATATTCGTGTATAATCGAGTGTTGTTGTTCTCTCCCTCTTCTAGACATTGTTCCCTTCTTCCTTTCATCTCTCCATCTTCTCCTCCATCTCCCTGCATCATCTCTGCGGCTATATTTAGCGGCTAGACTGAGGCCTTGGCGCCAGACCGTTTAAGACCTGTCAGAGTCCCTCATATTTCCCCCTGTCACATGGAGAGCCGGCGACCAGCGGCCTCTCCTCCTCCTCTCCTCCTCCTCCTCCTGCCTCCTCCTCCTCCTCTCTCTCCACTCCGCCCATCACGGCCACCAGCGACCCCCCCCCCCTCCTGCTGCTCCTCTCCTTCACTCAGCTTGATGAAACAAATCAGTTCTCACTCATTGAAGGAAAGATGTTTTCTCCCCTCCACACGCCCCCTCCTGACGCACGCGCTTCAATTAGCTCACCGCGCAGAGAAGATGCGCAAGTTTTGCGCTGCAGCTTCTTCAAACCTTTCTTTTTGTTCTGGGAGTGAATTCATTCAGTCCAAACCGGCAGCCCGGGGCCCGTTTCTGCCCGGTAGCCCGGTTCGGACTGAGAGGCTGGAGGTGTGTCTGACCGGCAGGTGGAGCACCAGGCGGGGGCGCTGTGCCGACCCAGCGACCCGGGGGGAGAGCGCATCAGACCCGGACGGGCTGAGGAGGTCTGATCGGGTCTCTGAGTCACAGTCCTCCTCTGTGGCCCATCCAGAACCAGGCGCGTGCGTGTTGCATAGTTTTCATCAGAACTCGTGTGAGCTAAACTCAGATTAAAAATAAAAACCACTTGATTCGGTTTGATTTGATTATTTTTCCACCCAGTTTTAGTTTCTTGGTCAGAACATGACAGAAGGGTTCTCACCTTCAGTGAACAGCTCCCATCAGGCACTGCGCTGAAATCCACTCCCGTTACAGCCTCAAGCACCTAAATATTACAATTCAAGGAGTCTGAAAGAATTCAAGCTCTAGAATAAAAGAGCAAACACTCTGCTATGAAACGACTAGTTTAGAGATGATTATAAATCTAAGTTTAAGGACTTCTTCAAACTGTTTTATTTAACTAAACATTAAAAACATTTTATATTTGTAGATTTTTGCGCATTGATGTGGATTCAAACCCGCTTCAGGTCAATTTGTTGTTTTTTGATCTAAAATTATTCTAAAGGAGCGGCTCCGTGACGTCATCCAGGTGATATTTACTCTTCACTTCATTGACGTTTGTTTTCTTTAACCCTTTTACTTACACGCCAAGAACAAATGAATATTTTTTAAAGCATATTCATGTCCTGGTATATAAGAGTTTTAATAAAATGCAAACGAATAAAACCATGAACCATGAATATATTAATATAAGGGAGGTAATAACGTTTGACATTATTCAAACTGCTGCTTGTCGGTTTGACTAACCTGTTGGAGATTTTCTGTTTTTAACTTTTATTCGGTTTTTATGTTTTTAGTCTTGTAATGTTTTATTCTTATACTTTTATTCTTATTACCTGTTAACTCTTCTTCCTTACTGTTTTATACTGTGGACCGTGTTGTGTCTGGAATGACGTTTTGATGATGATGATGATGATGATGATGAAACACATTTTTCAGTTGGTTTAAGTTCACTAGTTTATTGTCTCATAATTCAGTGCGTGTTCCGCTCTACCTGCGGCTGATCCGCATAAACACACACACACACACACACACACACACACACACACACACACACACACACACACACACACACACACACACACACACACACAGCCGGAATCTTACATTTGTTGAATTTCACTTTAATTTTTTTAATCAAAGTATCCTGTTAAAATAAATAAAAGATTAAAGAATTCAGATTTCCTGTATGAGAGAGAGAGAACAAAAAACAAAAAACCCGTTAGAGCACCGAGGCGGCCTCTCAGGACCGGATCTGTTCAGTGTGGACATCCCATAATACTTCATCATGTTTTACATTAAACCCTTCTAACGAACCATTTAAAGCTCAAATAAATAAATAAATAAAACATCAATAAACTCGGTTTTTTTGTCTTTATGTTAAAGGTTGGATCGGCCCAGGACAGATTGGATCAGTGGGGGGGTCACACCTGCAGGGAGAAAAGAGGCGGGGCTTACAGCCGCGGAGCTGACTGGTTGAAGTTCAGCTCCTTTCATGATTTTCAGCCTAATTTGTTTTTCTGGATCGTTTTTGGTTTTAAATGTTCGTTTTATACATTTTTGGCACTTCTTTTATTTTTATACAATATTGGTGCAAAGCTTTTTGTATTTCTGAGGCCAGAGAATTTTATTTTCTAAATCAGAAACTGCTGTTTGTCTAATGAACCCGACTAATTCCTGAACTGTTCTTTATTTTGTATCATAATAAAATAAATAAAGTGAAAGGTTTTCTTTCTTGAGAATGATTTTTAATGCGTGTTTTTGACAGAATTGTTTAATAAACTCTGATTGAACCTGTGTTGTTACTCATGCTTCTATTTTTGTGAGAAACAGATGATAAAACTTTACAAAAACTAGAACATGGACCCAGATAAAAACAGAGGATTTCCCATGATGCCTTGCACGAGTCAGCTCCTCAGATTGAGAAGCATGTCCAGGGTTTTTCCCTCCTTGGTGTCCTTCAGGAGGTCAGGACCTGCAGACCTGGTTTAGCTCCATTTCAGGTTCTAGAGATTCAGGTGTTTTTTCCTAGTGATCCTATAACCCTAAACATGTAAACACTGTTAGAGATCAAACATTTTAAAGCAACAGATTCGATATTTAAAGCATAAAATACCTTCTGATTGGTTTAGGTTTTTTTTTTGCTGTAAATGTCTTCCCATCTAAACCCAGACAGACATTTTACAAACCATGAATTTGTTTTCAAACATGTTTTAAAGGTTTAAAAATGGGACCTCAGGGGCTCTGAGTCCCCTAAAGAGAACACTGGCTTCTTGCACTATATTTTATTTTGTTTTATTTTTAACTATTTTTAATAGAGAAACTGAATTCTAATAAATCCGTTTTTAGTTATTTCAATAAATTTTATCAATTTAACATTTTTTCCAAAACAGTGCTTATTGTTTGAGGTGTTGATACAAAATAGAAAGGTAAAAAAGCAACATTCATATAAAATGTCCTCCCAGGTCTCAGGACACCACATTAAAGAGTCCTCAACTAAACTAAACTAAACTAAACTAAACTAAACTAAACTAAACTAGTTTAAATCCATGATCCAAATGAAGAGTCATGTTTTTAGTTTTGTTTCTTATTTATCTGAAAAAGAAATGAATACATCTTGAAGCCAGGGATGGATAAAGAAATATTTATGGGGTGGAAGAAGAGGGGGAATAATTTTTCGGTGGCATCAGAATATTATATATCTCTGCCGGCTGAGGTGGCAGCAGGGGTGGCTTTCCTATGGTGGCACCTGCCGCCCTGTGCCACCCCTGTAGAGCTGCCTCTTGAAGTTTACAAACTAAACAAAGACTAAACTTTAGTTTTCTCTTCTTGAGAACAAATCTCAAACGCCCATTTAAAGACTGTTAAACCCAGGACTGATACTGCTGCTGAAACCAGAACAGAACTCACAAAAATAAAAACGGGTTTCATTTCATCAATCTTTATTTTTCAAGAATGAATGAATGAATCAAAGTCAGTCAAATTAAATCTCAACATCAATAAAAATGATCAGTAACAAATTGAATTATTGTTTGTTTCTGTAAACCTGCTGCAGTTTCGTTTCATTGATAGGGACTGGTAATTGATTTAACAGACAATGTGAGTTCAGCACTCATGTTTAAATGTCTGTTGACAGATGAAGAAGATGATTCTGGTTAAAAGCTGCAAAGAACAGAAACAAGACCTGATTAATCAAAGTTTAGTGTGGAAATGCTGAGAGGGAGATCTATCTGATCGCTTCAGAAACAGAAAACATCTTAAATCCTCAGATCTGGCCAGACGCATGGAGGTAGAGGGCTGGGTGTAGAGGAATGAAGGTAGAGGGCTGGGTGTAGAGGAATGAAGGTAGAGGGCTGGGTGTAGAGGAATGAAGGTAGAGGGGTGGAGGTAGAGGGATGGAGGTAGAGGGGTGGAGGTAGAGGGATGAAGGTAGAGGGATGGAGGTAGAGGGATGAAGGTAGAGGGGTGGAGGTAGAGGGGTGGAGGTAGAGGGATGAAGGTAGAGGGGTGGAGGTAGAGGGATGAAGGTAGAGGGGTGGAGGTAGAGGGATGAGGTAGAGGGATGAAAGTAGAGGGGTGGAGGTAGAGGGGTGGAGGTAGAGGGATGAAGGTAGAGGGGTGGAGGTAGAGGAATGAAGGTAGAGGGGTGGAGGTAGAGGAATGAAGGTAGAGGGGTGGAGGTAGAGGGGTGGAGGTAGGGGGTTGAGGTAAAGGGATGAAAGTAGAGGGGTGGAGGTAGAGGGGTTGAGGTAAAGGGAAGAAAGTAGAGGGGTGGAGGTAGAGGGATGAAGGTAGAGGGATGGAGGTAGAGGGATGAAAGTAGAGGGGTGGAGGTAGAGGGGTGGAGGTAGAGGGATGAAGGTAGAGGGGTGGAGGTAGAGGTACGAAGGTAGAGGGGTGGAGGTAGAGGAATGAAGGTAGAGGGGTGGAGGTAGAGGGATGAAAGTAGAGGGGTGGAGGTAGAGGGGTTGAGGTAGAGGGATGAAAGTAGAGGGGTGGAGGTAGAGGGGTGAAGGTAGAGGGATGAAGGTAGAGGGGTGGAGGTAGAGGTACGAAGGTAGAGGGGTGGGGGTAGAGGAATGAAGGTAGGGGGGTGGAGGTAGAGGGATGAAAGTAGAGGGGTGGAGGTAGAGGGGTTGAGGTAGAGGGATGAAAGTAGAGGGGTGGAGGTAGAGGGATGAAAGTAGAGGGGTGGAGGTAGAGGGGTTGAGGTAGAGGGATGAAAGTAGAGGGGTGGAGGTAGAGGGGTGGAGGTAGAGGGATGAAGGTAGAGGGATGGAGGTAGAGGGATGAAGGTAGAGGGGTGGAGGTAGAGGGATGAAGGTAGAGGGGTGGAGGTAGAGGGATTGGAGGTAGAGGGATGAAAGTAGAGGGGTGGAGGTAGAGGGGTTGAGGTAGAGGGATGAAGGTAGAGGGGTGGAGGTAGA
The DNA here is from genome assembly GCA_006937965.1 of Callopanchax toddi. NCBI lineage: Eukaryota > Metazoa > Chordata > Actinopteri > Cyprinodontiformes > Nothobranchiidae > Callopanchax > Callopanchax toddi. Next base: position 47,918 of record SSNR01000521.1, read on the forward strand.
GGGGTGGAGGTAGAGGGATGAAGGTAGAGGGGTGGAGGTAGAGGGATGAAAGTAGAGGGGTGGAGGTAGAGGGGTGGAGGTAGAGGGGTGGAGGTAGAGGGATGAAGGTAGAGGGGTGGAGGTAGAGGGGTGGAGGGAGAGGGGTGGAGGTAGAGGGGTGGGGGTAGAGGGATGAAGGTAGAGGGGTGGGGGTAGAGGGATGAAGGTAGAGGGGTGGAGGTAGAGGGGTGGAGGTAGAGGGATGAAGGTAGAGGGGTGGAGGTAGAGGTACGAAGGTAGAGGGGTGAAGGTAGAGGGATGGAGGTAGAGGGGTGGAGGTAGAGGGGTGGGGGTAGAGGGGTGGAGGTAGAGGGGTGGGGGTAGAGGGATGAAGGTAGAGGAATGAAGGTAGAGGGGTGGAGGTAGAGGGGTGGAGGTAGAGGGATGAAGGTAGAGGGGTGGAGGTAGAGGGATGAAAGTAGAGGGGTGGAGGTAGAGGGGTTGAGGTAAAGGGATGAAAGTAGAGGGGTGGAGGTAGAGGGGTGGAGGTAGAGGGATGAAGGTAGAGGGGTGGAGGTAGAGGGATGAAGGTAGAGGGATGGAGGTAGAGGGATGGAGGTAGAGGGGTGGAGGTAGAGGGATGAAGGTAGAGGGGTGGAGGTAGAGGGGTGGAGGTAGAGGGGTGGAGGTAGAGGGGTGGAGGTAGAGGGATGAAGGTAGAGGGGTGGAGGTAGAGGGATGAAGGTAGAGGGGTGGAGGTAGAGGGATGAAAGTAGAGGGGTGGAGGTAGAGGGGTGGAGGTAGAGGGATGAAGGTAGAGGGGTGGAGGTAGAGGGGTGGAGGTAGAGGGATGAAAGTAGAGGGGTGAAGGTAGAGGGGTGGAGGTAGAGGTACGAAGGTAGAGGGGTGGGGGTAGAGGAATGAAGGTAGAGGGGTGGAGGTAGAGGAATGAAGGTAGAGGGGTGGAGGTAGAGGGTGGAGGTAGGGGGTGTGGACTCCTCTAACACAACAACATGGTACTAGATGGGGTCAGACTCATGTGGGTCAAAGGTCAAATGATGAAAAGAGTTTCTTCCAGTTTACAGACAGAGCAGAACGTGGTTCTGGGTCCAGGACCTGATTTAATTGATCCTCCTATCGCTTCAATGATTTGAACAAGTTTAAAATAATTAACTCAACAAAGAACAAACCTCAGGACCAGGACCAATCTGAGCTCTCACAGAAACAGAAACAATTATAATGATTTCAGTTTGACAAAATGTCTCGTCAGTGGGACGCTGTGTGGACAGATGGGTGGGGTCAGGGGAAGCTGGTGGGGAAGAGGCTGAGTGGCTGGCTCTCGTTGGTGGGCAGGGGGGAGCGGTAGCCCTCAAAGTTGCGCGGGATGCTGCCACTGGTGGATCCGGAGCTGTTGCTGAGGGTCTCGATGCTGCCCTCCCTCTGCAGCTCTGCAGGGACACAAAAACAGACAGCATCAGAACCAAGCTGGGACAAACAGGAAGTCAAAACCAGCAAATCCCCCTAAAGCCATGGGAGTCCACAACCTGCTGCTGATCCTGAGGAGACCATTAGGTCACAGCTGGATGTGGTACCAGAGTGGGAGGAGGCTTTCTGACCATACTGAACCTGAGGGGTTCAGAGGAGCTCTTTTATGGGTCTGATCCAGACTCTGGACACCTGTAGAGCTCTGTTACTTCCTGACAGGCTCAGGGTGTTGGTAAAGCATGTGGTTCTGGACTGGTGTTAATGTTTGGACTCATCTATGCTAAATGTGGCTGTTGGACCTCATATCACATGCTTCAGTGGAGGTTTTAGTCCTAATCAGACGGTCCTTTTGTTTGAGGATTAAACCTTTATTAATTGTTGGGGTTATGTTTATCTCTTAAGGTGAATTACAGGTCTTAGTCTGGTTTTAAGGAACAAGTCGGTTTTTTCCTGCTTGATTTCAAGGTCTTATTAGACATTTTGTCACAACGAATCATAAATGACAGGTCAGGTTATCAGTTTACAGACTGGTCAACTGATGCTGTTCAACTTTCAGATGAAAATTAGATTTTTATTATTCAAATTTAATGATTTATACTAAAGAAAATACCCCAACTCACTCACTAAAATACTTAGAGGTTTTAAACATCATCCATTGTGTTGTTGTGAACCATTCAAAAAACATTTTTCAATTAAAAAATCATTTTTGTTAATAATTTCTATGATTGTCGTTTTTTTTTCTTTCTAAAAAATCATTACTCCGCCCCCATTCCCCAACTCTTTTACAAAAACACTTTTGTAAAAGTTTCAGGTTAAGGTTGCAAATCACAATTTAAAGACTGTTGTTTAAAAAAAAAGGCACAAAGCAACTTCTCTCAAAATGAGGGAGATTTAATCAACTCTGCTGAAGCGAATACAGCAAAAGTCCTCGATCGGTGAGGGGTTCTGTGAGACAAAAAGTCACCTTCCTGCACCGTCAGCTCTGGACCTCCTGCATCATCACAGGTCCCGTTAGGATCGCTCCCTTCCTTTGTTTTTGTCCTTCTGCTATGTTGTTATTCCTAACAGTTTTTAATTGTGTGAACTAAAAGCTGGTTGATGTGATTACCTGGTGATGCAGGTAAGCAGAGAGGAAAAGGTGAAATGTTTTTAGCTCCTTTGTGAAAGAAAAATACTTCAGAGATGATTTTGGGTTTTTGTAAATTCTGCAAACCTTCAAAACATAAAACAAAAAAAAAAAAACAAAAAAAAAGAAGAAGAAGAAAGGTTAAAACCACAACGTCTTGTAAAACGGTCTGACTGAGAGAGAAGCCTGTTCAGGTTCTGATGAGGAGGTTTTAGCTCTGGAGTCTCATCTGTGTGATTAACCTACAGCATCGTAATTATCAGCTCATTTTAGATATAGAGAAAGTCTCTTAACGTTTTGGCATGCCACCCCCCCCCCCCCCCCCCCCACTGCAGACTGACCAAGCAGCTCTGGTCAGAATCTCTCCATAAGGAACTCATTACCATTATTACATGCTGTAAACCATATCCGTCAATATGCGGACAAAATGGCGTGCGCCTAAGTGGCAGCACAGTATTAAGACTGTGATGCATGTAGTGTATTGTGACGTCCATCAGCCGTGCAGCTGTGTTTAATCTCCTTCTGCTCTGCTGCTGATGGTCAACGCCCTGCAGAAACATGCAACGTTCTGCAGCCACGACACGGGATGATTATCATCTACAAATGGGGAGCGGAGTTTCATCATGGATGCACACAAAGAAACCCTGATGGATGTTGTTGATTTGTGCAACAGAGCTGGAACATCTGTAGAGCCTCAGTGGGCTGATGGGCTGATGTTTGTCAGGAGGAAATGAGACAACACCAGGTTAAAGGTGCAGAAAGTGACTTTAATGCAACATCCAGCCTGTAATTATTTCTATTAATATTTAAAGCACCGTCAGATATTTATGCCTACCATACCTTTTGTCATGTTTGCATGTAAATCCGCCCATCCTGAACCTGGTTCTGACCACAGCTCTGATACCTCGACCCCATCAGTCACATCAACAACGAGGTCAACAGACGGATCACGAGTGTGTAGCTGGTCTCTGATGGCTCTCCTCTGATCTCACTGGACTTTAGTTCCAGAATGGACTGGGACATAATGCTCAGGTCCTCTAGGAGGATAGAACAAAAAAACCCTAGTAGCTCTTTACCGACAGCCCAGATATCAGGACTGATGCTCGAGTGAGACCTGAGGTCCTGCTGCCACTGAATACGGTGCTGAGGACTTGTCCTCCAGTTTGAGATGACTGAACCAAGCTACAGTGCTGTGAAAAAGTATTATCCTCTTAATGTTGTTTATCTTTTTGCTGACTCATCACACTTTAATGTTGGATATAGCAACAACGACATTCCAGTGTTTGTGATAACTAGCAGTGAGTCTCTCATGTTGTTGAGGTTGAATTTTGTCCTACTCTTCTTTACAGAATTGTTTCAATTCCTGTTCAAAATTCAAAGGTCAGACAGTCTCCTTCAGGATTTTCTGGTAGTCAGCAGAATTTATGACTCCATCAATTAAACTCAGTGGTCCAGGTCCTGAAGCAGCACAGCAGCCTCAGACCATCACACTACCACCACCACGTCTGACTGTTGGGATGAGGATGTTTTTTCTCAGTTTTTTTCATAAATGTGAGATGGGTTTGTGCCGTTTTTGGTCAGCGGGTGGGGGTTTGACCTTTGAACTCCCTCATGGAGGACATTTTTATCTTGTCTCTTTCTTATTGCTGAATCATGACCTCTGACTTTAACTTTAACCAAGTGACAGATGCAGTGCTTTAGATGTTGTTCTTGAGTTTCTTTAGAACAGAGCATGATGTGTTGCTTTTTGAGATCTTTACACCTCCTTCATGTTGTCATACAGATTATATTAAATAGTTTTCTTAATTCTACAGGTCTAACAGTAATCAGGCCCTTTAACTCATTTCCCAGAGAAAACCAGGAATACTAATTAGCTGAAGAACTAATTGTGTGAAACGAAGACACAGCATGACTTTAACCTGTCCTACAGATGTCCAGAAATTAACGGGGACACGTCTCAGTCCTGGATAGGATGCAGGAAGTGAGAGCTTCTCTCTTTGGTTCAGGAAACCTAATACAAACCACAGAGTTATTATCCCGGCTAACGGCGTGCTGCATCATTATCCCCGCCTGCTGCTTCCTTTAATTCCCCAATATCACAGATATGCTGCCGTAATCCTGCAGAGGTGAGCGCCACCGTTCACACCGCTCGGTCTCACTTCATATCAGGATTTACCAGACACATACTGATTATCGGTTTAGGAAGCTGCAAGTGTTTCCTATGGAAAAATGTCTCCTTGTTTCCTAATAATTAGGTTTTATTTATGTTTCTGTAGATTTTTATATATTAAAAAGATTTTTTATAAACAACCAAGGATGGTGTTAGAAGTGAAATAAAAACATGCCAACAACAAATGATTATCAGAAATATAATCATCTTATATGGGATGCATTTCCAATCAATCAAACACACACACACACACACACACTGGCCTTGGGGTTTATCTGTGAGAATGTGGGTCATATCCTTTAGTGATGACAGCTCCAGCTGAGCAGTGACCTGCTCTGTTCTAGACCTCCTCAACACCTGGAGGACCTTCAGGAGAACTCTCAGCTGATCCTCTTTTCACCATTCATGTTTTTCTACATCAGTCCCTGTTAACTGTCCCTGTCCCTGCTGCTGGTCCACCCTGACGACCAGCCACTTGTCCTTCCAGCTTGCCTTTTTGCCAGCTGGATCTACAGCTCACTGTTTCATTGTTGTCGTGGCGCTGTAAGCTGCTGAACACCCTGTAAAGCCCCAAAGGCCTTTTCTAGTGCTGCCTAATCCACCTCATTGTGTGACGCCTAGCAGCTATTCAACAAGTCTTAACCTCTCACGCCCCCGACACAATCCCCGAGCTCTCTGATGGTGGGGATCTGTTCCCTGGGACTGATGTCACGACGTAAAGTAATATGGTTATTTACCAAACTGTTTTGTATGATGGGATGTGGAGATAATTCTGGTCTGGACGCAGGCCAGTGAAGACCGAAACTACAGCAGGATTTGGCTGATGTGGGATTTGAAAGGACGGCTGATCTGAGCTGACTGGCAAATATTTTATGCTATTATTCTGGAGCTTATATTTAAAAAAAAATACAATTTATGTGCCAAAATAACATATTTGAAAAGTAAAAGCCGATGGCACGAAACTGGATGTGATAGCCGCTGTTTATTGTAGCAACGTGATGAAAGGTGCTCTAGATGCTATATCAAAACATTGTTGGACGATTTGTCTTCAGAAAAATCCCACAAGTCTTTCTGCTGCTGGGAGCAGGAACTTCATATCTGTGGAGGAGAAACCGTGTTCTGTCACAGAACATCCGAGTCCACGCTAGAGCGAGAAGCTATGAGAGGATGCTGCAGCTGGATGGTTGGAGGAGAAAGGGTGGGGGCCATTACATGGGGACATGCTCACACGTAGAAGTACACATGGTGAGTTAATACCACGTCAGCCATCTGAGCATACTGAGGGAACGCTCTGAAACGCTGCAGTCTGCAGCCTGGGCTGTGAACAGGCCCTAATCCTCTTATACTCTCACACAAACACACACAGACGCCAGAGTACACACTTTCATTTTACAAACACACACACTAAATCAACTCTCACATACAACAAACTGTGCAGCTGCAGCCTTCATGTCCATGCTGTAGTCAGATTTTAGGAAAGTTAACCATGTTTCCTCTCAGTCTGGGGTTGAGACCAGAGAGCGCTCCCTGAGACCCTGACTCTTGTTCTATCATGTGCACGTTGTAGTAAAATAAAGGAAGAGTCTGTGCACCTCTCCACCCTGCCCTCTCAGACAGGAAGTGGATGTAACCCAATGTGACGGTGTAGTCCTTATCCCAGCTGATTGTTTCTGTGTTTTAACTTTAATCCCACCACCAGCCCAGCTGCCTGTGATTAGTGCTGACTCGTCATAGTTCAACACTCGGTTGGGTTTCACACAAACACACAAGTCCAAACACTAACTGGTGTGATCCACAACTTGATTTAAACATAGATGTTGAAGACCTGAAACCAGTTCATGATGGTGGGCATCAGCACCCACTGACCTCCACCCTCACCTGCTACCTGGTTTGGGGGTCCAGGAGGGGCCTCGTCTTCCTTGGCAAGGTAATTTGTTTGATGTGACCCTCTTTCATCAAGGTCTCTGAATCGGAAACAGCTGGGATTTGGTCTCTGCCTCAAGTAGAAGAGTTCCAGACTGATGGGTCAGGACTTCATCTGCAGTAATGGAGGCATTGATCTGGTCTGTTGAGATGAGGAAGGGACTGAACTGAAAAGCAAAGCTCCAATTTACTGGTCTGTCTAAACCCTCCTCTGTGGACTCGAGTTCAGGATAAAAAACTACCTCCTGGACCCAAGCAGCTGATGATCTAAAGGGTGGTCGGGCTCGGCCTTAGTGATAAGGAGAGGAACTCCATCATCCGGGGGAGCTGAGTAGAGCTGCTGCTAAACCCCATCGTGATGAGTCCGCTGAAATGGCTCTGATCAGAAGGCCTCCTGGTTGACGCCTTCTGGAGGTTTTCAGGCACTGGCAAGAGACTCGTGTCAGACCCATAACTCTCTGAACTGGGAACACCTTGAGTTCCTCCAAAACTGGAGACTGCTTCTGAAGTGAGGGAGGTCTGGGTTTCCCTCCTGGACCTGGTACTTCTTAGAGCTTACCTTGAATAGATTAAAGAAGATGGATGGGAGGATGGACAATGAATAATTTGAAAATGAGGTGTGAAAATTCCAGAGGAGTTAAAAAGGAAATGTAGAGCAGGAACAAAGACGAGAGAGAGAGGAAGAGGAAGTTTAAAACATTGCTCCCATCAATCAGAATGGGGAATGTGAGATCTCTCATGAATGAGATGGAAGAGACTGCAGCATGGATGAGGAGTCAGACAGAAACTCGGGAATGCAGCATCATGTGTTTCACTGAGACGTGGCTGCAGGATCATATCCTCAACGCCACTAAACTATCGTAGATTTATTCCTTTAACAGCATTTGCTCAGGAGGCAGTAGTTTGAATGAACACATGCATGCAGCCTAATTAGCAACACAAAGCAGAACCGTTTGGATTAAAACACAGAAAAGTGACTACATTAATATTTCAACCAAAAGCACCAGAACACAGTCAACTTTTAAACTAGTCGTAGTTCATTTACTTTTTATAAAAGTAAAAGTGTTTTGAACTTTTCGTGAACTCAGTCACACTCCCAATAGATGTAACAGGAGATCAATAAAGATATTATAGATGAAAGCATATCAGCATCACTACATGAGGCCCCGCTCTGCTCAATCCTTAGAAAGCTGTCCAGTTGGACGACTGAGTCCACATTAGGAGGAAAGCTCATTAATATCTACCGGAGATCATCCTGATGGACTGTGAAAAGCTGGGCTTAGCACACCCTCCTGTGTGAAAGACAGCACACATAATACACACACACACACTCACACACAGCATTTCAGCAAACCGTCATGTCATTTTAGGACTTATGAATCAGAGTCTTATGAACCACGTCTGTACCAGGTTTAATGGATTTCTTTATTTGCTAAAAACTTTCACTAAAGGCTGAGGTCCGGATTTCATCAACACCTTACCACCAGACAGCCTCTTTATGAGCTAATCACGGAAGCTTAAAGAACGTTACCACACCAGAATCATCCAGCTCACATGCATGAACTTCACTGGCCAACAGCTATTCCCATGAATCACCACACTCAACACGTTACGTGATTAAGGAACAAGTGGAACAGAAAACAAGTGATTCATGGGCCTCGTTCAGGGCCCTGAGCAGGGACTTTCTCTTATTCCTACCAGCTCCACACACACAGCTGACCACAGCTTTCTCAGAGGTTGCTCATTAAAGTGTGTCATAAAGGGTGCTAACAACAGGCCGGGACACTCCTCACACTCCATGTGGGCCGCTTTGAATTAGGCTCTAATGAAAAACTAGTGGTGACCGACTGGCTATTTACCAGCGCAGACTGGCAGCCGCCTCTCCACTGGACGTGTGTGGAACTGGTTTTATAAGCCGACGGCTGTTTGAGTGCAGGAGCAGAGAAACTATTGAAAAGTAATTGGATTTCTTTCTAGAATAAAATTGCAGGTACAGATAAACTGGAGAGAAGAGTGTTTACAGAATTTCAGATTGTTTAGAGTCATCCCAATCCCCCAGGTTCAGCAGTCAGGGATCGATCCTTCAGGGATCCCTCCTTGTTTTACTAACTTTAAGTAACTGGTAACTGTAGTAACTGGTTCAGGTTGGGCCCAGCTAGGTCCCATGGATGGAGGTCATACAGCCCCAACCCCAGGCCTGGCTCCAGGGTGGTACCCCGGTAACCGTGCAGTTACCAGGGTCGCCTCTGAGGTGATGTAAACACTGAACCAGTCTATTGTGGTGAAGAAGAAGCTAAGCTGAAAGAAGATGCTGGGTAATAACAAGATCATGAACACAACCGGCCAAAGTGAGTTTCCTCTGCCAGGCTCAGCCGTAGAGATAGGATGAGGAGATCATAACATCTGGGAGGGTCTTGGAGTAGACCACGATGAGAGGAACCAGCTGAGGTACCGTGAGGCCTCTGGGCCGACCCAGGTGGAAGGATTAGATCTCCAGGCTGTCCTGGTGGAGTTGGCTGGAGAGAGGACAGTCTGGGCTGCCACTCGAAATGACTTGACTCAGATAAGATAAAGAAAAGTAGAAAAATCTAGAAGAGACGTGCCAAAGACAAACGCTGACTGATTAGTGCCTGCCATTAATTGCCTCCAGAGAGTCATTATTAATCATTAGAGCAGGTAGAGAGGGTTCAGGGTTGTGCCCAACGACACAACGAACTGAGGATCAAACCACCAATCGGCTCGTCACCACTCAGCCATCAAGCATCAAACTATTGTCTCAGAGCATCCTTGAAAAAATGCTCTGGAAATCAACTAAAGCAACTATTAATACTAAGAGATGAACTGGTGCATCCACACAGGGCGAGTCAATGTGAGCAACCGTCTCTTGATCAGCAACTGCTAAAACATGTGGATGAGTAAACGAATAAAGGGATGAATGAATGAATGAATGAGCTTTCACATAGGTGCTTGCATGAACAGCAATCATATTTATAGAATTCATTTTGTGTAAGCAAAGCACCTCAAGAGAAAACTGCTTATGTGAGGGTGGACCAGTGACATACCTAAACCAGACACGCACGCACGCACACACACACACACACACACACACACACACACACACACACACACACACACACACACACACACACACACACACGCGGTTTGATGGAGAAGCCTGTCGATGTCTGTGGACAGAGAGCTGGTCTAAGCTGAAAAAGGTTGCTGGTGTTGGTGTCCTCTGAGAGAACTGATGGGCAGCATGGCGTCAGGAGGCTGTCCCTTCACATCACATCACAGATCAGACCTGCTTCACAACAATGCTAAGGTAAGGTCTGCACACCACCCGGGTTTTGTTGCAAATAAACAAAAACTTTTTCTGTAGACCTGAGACCAGACTGTGGTCACATCAGTGCAGATGTTTAATTCCTCCTCCTCATCTTCTGATGTTGGACAGTGGTGAGTTTGTAATTTAAAAACAGAATCTCAACAGCATCAGATAACTAGATCACATGAGGATGAGACATCAGAGACAGAACACAATAACCTAGATCCTACAGCACAGGATGAGCAGATACAACAAAGACCAGTTACATCATTGCATTCATTTAAACATGCTATTTACTGTGGTTAGATCAGATTCAGTTTCTGTGTTAGTAATTTAAATGTTACATGTGAAAAACAATTTAGACATAAGCCAATCTTCATAGCAATTCACCAACAGGTCAATGCTCAGAGAAACTATACAACACTCAAGATCTCCACCTCAGAGTGGACGGGCCTCAGTTAAACAGGCTAAAGGTTAAAGGTCATGACGAGACAGTCTGAAAAGACTGAACAAGTCTGGATTGTTTGAAGGGTTGAAGGAGAATAAAAGAACATGGCATTTTACCCATAATGCACTGCTGATACTAGCCTGGTGGTGGAGGGCTGATGGTTTGGGCTGGTTCTGCAGCCACAGAACTAATCGAGTCCATCATGAACTCCTCTGGATACCAAAGAGTCCAGTGTGAGTCCATCTGTCAGACGGCTGAAGGTTGGACCGAACCGGGTCATGAAACAGAACCAGGATCCAAACACAGCAGCAGAATCAGGGTGCTGCAGTGGTCCAGAGTCCAGACCAGAACCTGACTGACCTGCTGTGGTGGGACCTTCAGAGAGATGAGCTGAAACAAATCTCTGCAAACTTCAAGAAGAGCGGAGCTTCACTCTTCACTCCTCTAGAGCCTGTAGGAGGCTGATGACCAGTCAGCTCAGACAGAGGTCCTGCTGCTGAAGGAACTAACACATGTCTCATGAAACCATTTCTCTAAACTCCTCCCATCAGCATCAGCTGCACATAAACAGCTGATCAACCATGGAGACGGTCTAAAATGGGACTGAAGGAGGGACATGCTCAATACAGACAACAGGGTGAGACAAATCACCAACAGTTCATTCAGTAAGTCAGTCTGAGTATCCTCTCCTGCTGTTTTATTCAAAGACTGGTTTTAGTTTGAATTAAAAAAAACTTTTTTGTTGATAAAATGTCAACAGTGTGTCGATATCCTTCAAAATGCAGAAACTGTATCTCCCTCTCTCTCTCTCTCTCTCACACACACACACACACACACACACACACACACACACACACACACACACGCACACGCACACGCACGCACACACACACACGAAGAGACAGATCTCAGCGATGCTCCTCACAGAGCGGGTGTGAAACCAGAGCAGCAACAAATGAAAGCAAACCCATGTAAAAGTCCAGAGCTGGTCAGAACAAGACTCCATTAAGTAAAACACCAGAGCGTCGGTACTTATGTTCAGGTTAACCCTGAGAGACACACAAACACACACTCAATACACAAAGATAAACACAACACAGCAAGTAGAGTCAAAAGGGTTCAGCTGGTCACTAAAAAGGAAGGACGGCCTTTGAAAGGCTGCTGGATGAGAAACAGGCCACAAAGAGGAGCATCCATTACGTTTGGTTGGCCTTTATATACAGTAGAAAAGACATTTTTAACAGGACAATTCTGTCACTCATCAGTTTGAATGAACAGAAAGTTCAATACTGGTAGAGAAGTCAGCTTTTAACCCGAGGTTTAAACCTAAAGAACACGACTCACTTCATCTGCTTTCACGTAAAGCGCTTCTGACGAGGTCATGTGTTGGTCATCAGGAGAGCAAAGGAGGGTTTACACTGGAAACCTGTCGAGATCCACAGAGACACACTAAACCATGAATGTTTCCATAAAGCAGCTGCTCAGAGGAAGGGCTTTCATATGAACTGTGTTTTACTCGGTCCCCACATGCACACTGTACCTAAAGTGATTTATTATTCTTATGCATTATTTCAAATACCAGTAAGGAGCAGTGTGGATTCCCAGTAAAATGGTTTTCTATAAAAAGGGGTGAGTTAAATTACAAAGATGATGCAAAATAAATATTTTAGTTCAACATATTTCAACAAAAAGCTTAAATCCAGACCCAAATCTTGACTTTAAACCTGTTCTTTCTGCAGGAATCCCTCAGAGCATTGTGCTATCGTCCTGTCAGATCACTCTCAACCTGCACCAGGACATCATTCTGCTCATCATCACAATCATTTTGGATCATTTCCTAATTACTAAAATTGGGATCCTTATATTGCTTCTGCTTGCATTTGAGTGATAAAGTGGAAAAGAGAGAAAACATCATCTCTGTAGAATCAGCCTCATACAGATGCTTATACGTCCACTCCAGGTGTTTTATGTGACATAATCATGGCTGAGCTGAGCTTTCATCTTGGATCGTGCATCGTGGCTGCAGAGAACTTCAACACAAAAGCATTGAGGTGCATTATTCCACACATCTTTTATCACCTAGACACATTTACAGCTTTAACCTTTGAGTGTTATTATGGGATATTAAAAGCATTTTCATGACGTTTTTCTTTATTCTTTTGTTTAATGTAACTGTTTAGATAATTTTGTTTTACACTTGTAGTTTTTTTATTTAATTTTTTTTCAAGGATTGCATTTTATTTTTTTTTAATTATTATTTGAATAATTTAATTTGGGGCTGCATGGTGGCGCAGTTGGTTAGCACTGTTGCCTCGCAGCAAGGAGGTCGTGGGTTCGCGTCCCGGCTCTGAGGCCTCTCTGCGTGGAGTTTGCATGTTCTCCCCGTGCGTGTGTGGGTTTTCTCCGGGTACTCCGGCTTCCTCCCACAGACCAAAAACATGACTGTCAGGCTGATTGGTCTATTAAATTGTCCTTAGGTGTGAGTGGGTGTGTGACTGGTTGTTTGTCTCGTTCGTCTCTGTGTGGCCCTGCGATGGACTGGCGAACTGTCCAGGGTGTCCCCGCCTCTCGCCCCTTGACCGCTGGAGATAGGCACCAGCTCCCCCACGATCCTCTGTGGAGGATGAAGCAGTTACAGAAAATGGATGAATGATTTAATTTAGTTTACTTTTTAACACAAGAGCTGGAGGTATTTGTTATGTTATGTTTATAGCAGATGATTTTATCTACAGCAACTTATAAATGATAATGTAACCAAGAAGTTACCATTGAGGCCAACAACACACTACTTAGAACGGTTGAACACTAGTCAGTAGGGCTGGGCGATTAATCGAAAAATAATCGAATATCGAATTTTAGAACTCTAATCGATGTCATTTTAACCAAAACTGTATGTTTGATATTTTACAAAATGAAAAGAAGTGAGTAGGTTCCGGATGTCTGTGTCCCTTTAAGAAGCTGTGACACGACTCAACTAGTCCATGTCACATGCTAGTCACGTGACTCCTCCTCCTATACTTTGTGTTTGCAGGAAATTTTAGTCTACAGAGCAATTATGCTGCTACAGTTTTTGAGCATACAGGTAGTTATCGTCCATTAATCGCCATCGAGGTGAACTCCTCAATAAATCGTGATATTGATTTGAGGTCATATCGCCCAGCCCTACTAGTCAGTCTCTAAGGTGACCGTGAAGGAAAAGAACACAGGATAGAGTTGTCGATTATAGAACATTTCAACATATAGTGTACGATGCTACAAGTTAACTAACTTAACCCAAAGCTATGGGTCTGAGGCCCTGCTGACTTGGTGTGGATGTGGGGGGTGGGGTGGGACTTGGGAAGTGACTGATGATGAAGACTACTAATGTCTGAACTTTAGTTCTGGTTTCACATTAAAGCAGGAAAATGATCAGTGAGCTCCAACCTAACTTTTGATTTTGGAGGTGATTTTGTTCTCCATCCTTTAAAACCTGCAGATCACGCTGAGAAACACTGTTTTCATGTTCTCTGTCCCTTCTGTGTCTATTTTCAGTTTGAGTAGCATGACTGGATGCTAACAAGTGACCTCCAGTGGAATGAAGGAGCTACTTATTCTGCGTGACAGTGAATTTCCCTGTGAAGGCCTTGTTTGGAAGAATAATTGGAAAAAGGTTTCCAGCATCATTTGGGTTCCGTTAGTTTTATCTCATCTCTCAGCTGTTAAATGAAACCAGTTTGAGTTTTTGTCTATTTGGTTTCTCCCTTCAGAATGAGTCAGCCTCTATTTACTACTGAGGGTTTGGATTCTCCTTCCAAGATTCCTACTTTCCTCTGAAGCTCCATCCAAATCATCCAGCTGATAAAGAAAACAAAGGGGAAGTAGGTGAACATCAGCATCCTGCTCAGCTTATACTCTGTCCTTCTCACCATGTTCTCACGGGGAATTCCTTAATAAGAGACTGATTTTATAAATAAGATCTGAAAATATTCTGGATCACACAGAAACAGGTTAGAAGGCTTACATGTAAGACATCCTTTTGATGAGAAGCTGAGCTCAGTTTAGATGCCTCTCCATCATACATTCTTTCACTTATTCATGCCACCATATTTTATTGATTCACAGAGACACAGCTTTATGCAGGGTCATGTTAGGAGACTGGTTGTGTGTAATACATATTCATACATGGAAGTTAGTATGACGGGTGTTAACAGAATGTGTGTTAACATGTATGAAAAGACTACACACACACACACACATTAAAGGTGTGCAGACAGATGAGCTGATGCCGATCAAACAGCGTTACACACATCTGCTCAGTGTGTGTGATGTCACAGACAAAACTTGGCACAAAAAGTAAGAAAAACAGTGTTTGGTTGATTATTTCTTTGCTTAAAAATACTTTTTCTTGGTACTCAAATTAGATTGTTTTTGTGTATATTTTATAAATGATTTTTTCTGAATGACACAAATCGGATTTTTTTCCAACCCAACCCAAGTCACTTTCAAATGTGGTCCTAAATCTTATCAATACACACCTGATGTCCTTCAAACTGATCTGAACATTTCATCTGACTTTTAATGTCAACAACATGTGATGGGCTTCTCAAATCTGAGCCAGAGGAGGATAAAAACGTCAAGATCAAATTTAAACAATGAATAGAACAAGAATCACTTCATCACTTGCTCACTAGTTAGTGTCAATTCCAATTGAACAACTACTTTAGAATTCACACACACGCTAACATGTAGCAGCTATACTTATTTGTGTAAATAAAAATGTCATGCCTTCAGTGCATGCAGGTTGCTTCAGATCTGCAGAGTCAGATTTAGGCTAGTTAAAATAAAAAATACCTCACCTTTATTTATACAGGCAAATCTCATTAAGACACGAGGTCTCATTTTCAAAAGCGAATGAATAATGTCAACAACCACAGATGTAACCTTAGATGTAAATACTACAGAACAAAAAGAAGAGTCGTCTAAAAATGTGAAACTGTATGAATCAGTGTTTTGTGTCCTTCATCATATTCTGAAATATCTTGTATCACACAGCGAGTCACTGGATCGTCCTGGATGACATTTTGGAGAAGACGGCCTGACTATGGTTTGAGTGAAAAGTAATGGATCACAAGTTCAGTTGTGACAAGAACTTCTTTGCTGCTCACTGCTTTCACAATCAGCAGCGAAGCACACGAGGTGGAGTGGATCGCTCTGAGCCATAAGTCCATTTCTGAAGCCCTGCACAAAGTGTGTTTCTAGTCCTCTTATTTTCCATCCAACCACAAACAGACACCGGAGCGGGGCTTTTCAAAGTGCTTTCCCACCACTCTCACTGCCTTCTTCCTTCCTTGCCCTAATTCTCTCTCTCTCTTTCTCTGCTCCTTCTGGCCCTTCTTCTCCGTGAACCCTGACAGCCCTGAGTGTGTGTGTGTGGATCTCCCTTGAGCGAGCTGTTAAGTGCAGTCTCCAAAAAACTTCACAAAAGCCCATTTGCAGTCAGCTCAAGCTCCACACAGTGTACACAAAAGTGCAGCGTGACACTAACAGGCATAGACACATATATAGACAGTCGCACTCACACACTGAAACCCTCACACATGCAGACCCAAACTCCTCCACACACACTTTTCACACTTCCCTCTGGGCAAACGAGGCAGAGTGGCAGAAGCGGGGCTGGGATAAATGATACAATGATATCCAGGCTCGACTTGTCAGTGGAGTTGAGAGAGAGGATGAGGAAGATGAAGAGAAGGAGGGGTGGGTAGTGGCAGCTCTGAATATAGGAATTATTCTTCATCATCTCACAGTGTCGCTGCACATTATGCTCAAACTGTTGTGTGGCGATGTGAGGAGGAGGGGAGGTGGGAGAAGTGCTGAAGGGCACCTATAATGACCACACTCTGTTTTCACACTCATCATCTCTTCTCTCAGCGCCACACTCTCCGTCCTCAACCAGATTTCCATTTCCTCTTCTGTTCTTTCACTTGGTCTCTGACGTCTTCTTTGACCCTCTCTTCCTCCCTGCATTTGTTCTTCCTGGATTAAGGAGCTTTCAGGGAGAGAGTGCACTCATTTGCACCCCCTCTATGGTTTTCATGTCTTTCTTTGGTTAAAGTGAGGGGACAACATCACCCTCTGGGCATGTCGCAAAATGATTAACCAAAGTTCTGAGTTAGTCAAGTATTCAAGTGGAGGGTGTGTGTGTGTGGTGGGGTGTTACTGCATACATATTTCAGCCTGTACATTAGGCTGGGAACTGAAATCATATTAACAACTATATGATCACAATAAATACTCATTCATGTAAGATACAGGCTGATTGTATGAACATAAAAAACATTGATATTAAAACGTCAAACTTTTGAGTTAGCTTGTCCAGTTCATGATTAATTTAGCTTGCTCTCTGAACATTCTAAATCACAATTCAAGTTTTAATCCAATTACATGCAGCCCAGTCCAACCTAATCATAATACAACAAAACCAGGTTCAGCAAATTATAAAACACCAAACAGTTAAAAGCTGTCCAACTAAACCAACAGGGTGCTGAAAATTTTTACTATGAAAGTAAGATCACCTGGGATCAGAGAGGACAAAAACAAAAGAGCCTCAGAATCACTGGATCAGGTGGATTAATTTAGGGCACAAAACACAAAGAAATAATACAAAATAAGTGGCACCAATAACTGCACAAACATGGAAAGTAGAGAGAGAGCAAAGCCAGCAGAGAGAGGAGTCTGAGTTTAGAGCAGCACAACTAAAGGGATGAGTCAGGAAAACACAATATAACTCTGACTAGGGGATTTATCACAGAGGAAAGTCTGAAGACGAGTCTATAAAGTAGACAGGGTGTCTGAAACTGGAAGCTGGTTCCACCAGAGAGGAGCCTGAGAACTGAACGCTCTGCCTCCTACTGTTAGAAACTCTAGGAACCAAACCTGCAGTATAAGAGCCAAGTGCTCTGATGGAGACATCTGGAACAAGAAGATCTCTGATAGAAGATAGGGTTTGGTCATAGCTTCATATGTTAGAGGTCAAGTTTAAATTCAGTTCTAGATCTTCCAGGGAGCCGATGAAGTGACGGTAAACCTGGAGAAACCTGATCTCTCCTCTGGCAGCATCATACTGGATAAGCTGGAGAACTCTAAGAGAATAACAGAACATCCTGAATATAAAGAACAATCAAACCTAGACGTAATGAATTTTTAATGACTTACTGTTCTGGAGCAGATTTTCTTTTTGGACCATGAGTGAGCAGATGGTTTGGGAAGGTAACATTGCAGAGAGCTATGTAAGACTGACACTGCTGTCTGGTCTGGACCCTGACTTGATCTGGTAATGGAGAATTAATACCCAAACTGTTCACAATGATCAGTGATGCCCATTGGGATACCCTAGTCAACCAGTAACATGCAGCTTAACATGCTGTTACACATAAAACACTGGTTTTAATGTAAGTTCTTCAGCTTGTTTCTTTAATTAATAAAGAGCATCAAGGACCAGATGAAGATGGCTCAACGGTCAGTTCTGGCTGCCTTTGATGATTAAATGTATTAGAATGTCTCACCAACATGCATTAAAACACCTAACCCAGGCTGGATAGCTGCTGCTTGTTATGAGCAAACCCAGACCTCCCTCTTTTCAGTGACATTCCTCCTGGGGGATCCTAAAATGTTCCCAGGTCCAAGAGGATGTACAGCGACTAAAATAAGTATTGAACATATCACCGTTTTCTAAGTCAATCTATTTCTAAAGGTGATATTCACATGAAATTCTCACCAGATGTTGGCAACATCCATCCATCCATTTTCTGTAGCCGCTTAGTCCTCCACAGAGGGTCGCGGGGGGAGCTGGTGCCTATCTCCAGCGGTCGGGGGGCGAGAGGCGGGGGACACCCTGGACGGGTCGCCAGTCCATCGCAGGGCCACACAGAGACGAACGAGACAAACAACCACACACCCACTCACACCTAAGGACAATTTACCAGCCCAATTAGCCTGACAGTCATGTCTTTGGACTGTGGGAGGAAACCGGAGTACCCGGAGGAAACCCACGCACGCACGGGGAGAACATGCAAACTCCACGCAGAGAGGCCGCAGAGCCGGGACGCGAACCCACGACCTCCTTGCTGCGAGGCAACAGTGCTAACCAACTGCGCCACCATGCAGCCCCATGTTGGCAACAACCCATCCAATCTATACATGCAAAGAAATCAAACCACTAAGGGGAAAGGAGGATGTGACTTGTGGCCACATACCACAGTACAAGGTAGTGGTCCACTACTCCTAAGGTAGTGGACTTTGTTCTATGCATTTTATATATACCTTAGGAGTAGTGGGCAGCCAGTTTCACAGCGCCTAGGAGGCAGTTGGGGGCTCAGTATTTTGCCCAAAGATACTTTGACACATGGCTTGGACCTTGGGATTGAACCCAGATCTCTGAATCAGTGGACAACCTCTCTTCCCTTGAGCCACAACCACCCCACAGGGATGGACACATCAAACATGGACACACAGTGAAGAAACTAGTTATTCAGTTGTGACTTTGGCTCATTCTTTAAGGGAATAGCATTTTTAGACATATATTTACATAGACAATAGGTGAAATGTTTAAACATGTACTGTAAGAAAAACAACTGCTTACAATATTAATAGAAAATTTAAAGTAGTAGCTTATGTCCGTTTTATTCCAAATGTGCAACATGGTCAACATGCTCACAGTTTAAGATCTACCGCACCGTGCACGTTGAGGGCGTGTTACCGGCACGTGGCAGCAAATTTTACATCAACCATGAACTTCTTACATAATAGATACTTAAATGCTCCTCAGCTCCATCTCAGAGTCTAACAACCAGGTTATGTTGAGGTTGCTTTATTTTTGTTGGTGTGTTAATGCACCAGTACATCTGTTTGGAAACAAAGCCAGCAGAACACTCCAATGACTGATTGGAAAATTAGGGACCTTCAAGCCGGTGTGAGCCTCCCCCCCCCAACATCACTGTGTGTTGTGAGTTTTATGATGATATCAGAGAACTAAAACAAGCCTGAATAGCAGAGAAGCTGGCCAGTCAGCAGGATAATAGCATGGTTTTGTGTGAAAGAAGTAAGAAGCCAATTCAAATACAGGATGTATTGTGTGACTATTAAATCACGCAGCTGTCTGCACAAGCGTGCAGTCAAGTTTCCATTTTCCCTAATAGACCAATTAATGAGGTTTTCTATGGAACGATTTATATAACATCAAGTATTAAAGAGGCTATTCATTTATACATATTAAAATGAAATTATAGTTTTTATTTCCGGAGACTTGACTTCAGACTTTAAAATGATCACAGACATGAACCTGCTTTGTTTTTCTAAACTCCGAGCATCAAGTACACACTGTCTTCAAGGGGACATGGAGGTGATGGAGGATTGTCTCAGGGATGATACGGTCTACAATCAGACAACTTGCTCTTGCCTCGCCTTCCTCCACTTATCCAGGTCCGGGTCGTGGGGTCAGCATCCCAAGTAGGGCATTCCAGGCCATCCCCTCTCCGGCCAAGTCCACCAGCTCCTCAGCTGGGATGCTCAGGTGTTCCCAGGCCAACCTGGAGATGTATTTCCTCCAGCTTGTCCTGGGTAGACCCAGGGGCCTCCTGCTGGCAGGACATGCCCAAAACCACTCCCAAGGCATCCCAAGGAGGCATCCTAACCAGATGCGATATGGAGGAGCAGCCGGATGTCTGAGATCCTTACCCTCTCTCTAAGGCGGAGCCCGGCTACCCTGTGGAGAAAACTCATTTCGACCGCTTGTATCCGCAATCTTGTTCTTTCAGTCATTACCCAAAGCTCATGACCATAGGTGAGGATTGGGATGTAGGTCGACCGGTAAATCGAGAGCCTTGCTTTCTGGCTCGGCTCCCTCTTCACCATAACCACAGCGTCCGCATCACCGCAGACGCTGCCCCAATCCGCCTGTAGATTTCCCACTCCCTCCTTCCCTCACTCGTGAACAAGACCCCAAGATACTTAAACTCCTCCACCTGGAGTAGGACCTCTCTCCCAACCCGGAGTTGACAAGCCACCCTTTTTGGTTGGTTCAGCTTCTGATTGGCTGAACACACCTGATCCAGGTAATCAACAGCAGGAACAACAAAAATGGCTCTCTAGGACCAGGGCTGTTTCAACCCATTCAAACATGATGATAATGATGATATTATGATCAAAAACCTTTAGACACAACATGCCGATTCTGTTGAAACATCTAGTTTTAGCCAATATTTGTAGACTTATGGTGGTGGTCAGAGGGACTTTGCGGGCGCCAATGCATGGCCTCCCCACCTCTGTCAGTGTGCCTCAGGGCAGCTGAGGCTACAATGTAGTTTATCACCACCAGTGTGTGAATGTGAGTGTGAATGGGTGAATGAGTGCTGTGTTACAGCGCTTTGGGGAGTGTAAACACTCTAGAAAGCGCTCTATAAATACAGGACATTTACCACTTAATGTCAATGAGAAGCCTTGAAGGGATGTTTCTGTCATTTTGAAGTGTTCTATCAGTTATTTATACAATATTGACCACAACACGCTGTTTTTAGCTTTTGTTCTCCTTGCTGTCCTTCTGTTTTTGCGCACTGTTTGATTGTAATTTTACTGTACAGCGCTTGGTGATTTTTTTCTGTGAAAGGCGCTTAGCAAATAAACGTTACTGACTTACCGGTTTGTTTCAACTGAATGTCTGCATATGTGCTGCTGCAGCAGCATACACACCTAAACCAAACAAATGGTTTCATACATAACTGCAGAGGCTCACAAACAGGTAATATAGAGTTCTAATGCACCAGAATGAGCAAAGGTTGTTTCAAATACCTAAAAATTAGCCTCTAGTTTGTCACCATTTGGCATCAGCGTTTCTCCTGATCTGACTAGTCCTCCGGTCAGAGAACTATTTCTTGTTTCTAGAGACTCTGCTCTCTCTGAGTGATGTCACCAGTGGGTGTGGTCCTTCCTAAAAATCAGGGGGTGGCAGCAGCTTTGTAGGTGGAGCGTTTGTTTTGCAACCAGAGGGTTGTTAAGTTTGAACCCAGCTCCGGCTGGGTCACTTTGTTGATACTACTGTATATCCTTGGGAGAGACACTTCACCCACATTGTCTGCTGGTGCTGGTCTGAGGGTCCAGAACCACCTGGTGCATGGCAGCTTCACTTCTGTGGCTACAATGTAGCTTACCGCCATCAGCGTGTGAATGTGTGTATGGATGGGTGAACGATTAACCTTAATGTAAAGCACTTTGAAGTCTATGACTTAGAAAAATGCTATACAAATGCAGGCTATTTACCATTTAAATAACTGATAGAAAGCCACTTCAAAATTATCCAAATATCCCTTTAAATGGTTTAAAACTAAATACAGTAAATCAAAGAAATGATGAGCAACCCGAGGGAGATGATATCTACTGTGTGTGACCTGAGGAAGGTGTAGTTGTTAAATTTTATATCATTTGAAAGCCTGATGAGTCATCTTTAGTGCAAAGTGGAACCAGTAAAGATCACACATCTGTTGAATGAGCAACTCAGCTAAACATGGGGGTAGTACACCTCCTCAGCACAATCTATTTTGGGGATCTGAGGGGTTGGAAGGTGAAGCAGTGTTTAAAGTTATATTACATTCAAACATTATTTTGGGGTTGTATTTGCATTGTGAAATTCTGTTGCCTTTTAGACATTAAAAAACCCAAAACACTGAGACATTAGCCCTGAGCGATGGCTGCCATCACCGGCTCTTAATGTTAGGTTGGAAAAGGTCTGCAGACTGGATGTGGACAGTCTGAAAAGGAAAAACTTCTTAGTTTAAATTGAAATAAAGTCAGGAGCCGTCTCCATTCCCAACGGAAAGAAAACCCCAAGTTTTAAAAGCAAGAGCTCAGTTTGGACAATAAACAAAAATTAATGGGTCGATGGACCAATTACTGCCCACAGGGATTAATAAATAAAGTCATTATGGTCCTTCAGAAATGAGTAACAGGAATGAGTGATGTATTGCATTTTCCAGGCAGAAATACAAATTTAGTGAGACTCTTAGCAGTTGCCAGTGGCATTAAAACAATAACACATTATATTTGGTAGGTTTGGATGAATAATTCCTATTGCATATTCATCAACAAGGACAACAGCTTAACTGGAAAAAAAAATAGCAGAATATGCAGAAGTGATGAGCAAGATAAATTATTGATAAGAACTTAAACCCAAGAAGGAGACCAACATTCACACATCTTTACCAACAGATTCTAGCCGCTTTCAACCTCCGCTATGAGTTATCAAACTGTACACCCCGACAGGGCAGGCTGCAGCCACAGGCCGAATGTTTTCTATGAAGTGATAACATCAGAGGTGCAACGGAACCAACTAAAGCTGACAATCAGCGAGTCGTCGGACAGAAACCCCGACCAACTATTAATGAGTCAAGCTGACTGTTTGGGCCTCAGAGGAAAACTCAAGAAACCACTGCTGCAGACCGGTCACCTGAGCAAACACACACACACACACACACACACACACACACACACACACACACACACACACACACACACACACACACACACACACATGAACACACACAGAAAGAAATGCGTTCAGCCTTTCTGTGCTGATAAGGCTCCCCTAAATATTTGTGTTGAGCTGGGTGTAGAGAGCCAGCTGAGCTCTATGTTGCTCATTAAATGCTGTTATTGTTAGTATTATTATTATTATTAGTAATATCACTCCCCGTTGCCTTGGATCTAACAAACAGAACTAGATGTGACCCAGTGGGTGGTCTCCTGCAGCCTCACCTCATCAATCAAACTAGGTTCAACCTGCACACTGCAGCACAGACACAGAAAAACAAATATGGAGTCAGGATACTCAGCCCTTATCAAGGATCCATCTTCACTCTATGACACGCGTCATACAGACTCAAACCAAGATCATGCTGCTGAAACTCACCAAGCTTCAACAAAAAGACATGCTAATCTAACCTCCATTTCATTTACGTGAAAGGTTTCTATAGGAACTATAGAAAGCCTCCCAAACATCTTTTGTTGAGTAAACTTAGAAAATAAATATATAATAAAAAAATCAATTAAAAGATGAAGTGAAAATGATTTTTAGTGATTAATTACAAGTAGTTTCTGTTGATAGAACTCAGGCTGTGAATCTGTAGTCAGGAAATATATATAAAAACAACAAAATACCTTAAAATTCCCAAAATATGTTGACAGATCAAAAATATCAATGCCAATTCCATTGTTTACATATATCAATTCTCAAAAAATTATCTATGTTCTGTACAAAAAGTAATCAGTCTGAATCATAACAATGTTCAGGATCAAACCAACAGCTGTTAGAGCTGTTTGTTTCCAGGTGAACACAGCAGATCAATGCATGATTAGAGTGAGACCAATACTGGATCTACGACTAGCCCAACCAGCTGTTTTATTTTATACACAGAAAACCTCCGTTAAGGTCACATTAATTAGTCCTCAATAAGGCTGTTGTTACAGAAAAACTTTTAAACACTTTGTGAGTGAATTGCAGTCACTGTAGTTCATTTTACCAGTGGTGAGCCGTCAGGGCCTGCAACGAAGGCTCGCTCTGCTGGCCTAAACTTACTCAGAAAAGTACATTTATTTGTCATTCGGTTAATATTTTTAAATAAAATTATTTTCCCTGGTCAGTTCTCATTATGTCATATTATATCCACTTGATTGTGCTGCTCCCAGTGTTAATACTAAGGTAAGGTTTTTATCCAATCAGATTTCAGCTAGCTCTAAACTTAACCCAGAGATTTGTTAGCTACTGACAGCTAGCGGTGTATTTTTTAACCCACTATGGCTGAAGGAGGCGATACGGGTCCTGTCCCAGCAGGGAAACGCTTTTTTTTGGGTCATTTTCTGACAAGGAAGAAGAAGAACTTTACCCATGTATAACAGCGCTAGCAACTTATGGATTTGGTGTTTGAAGCTACTATGGAGGAGATCAATGTTGGTGAATACAAGCATTTTAGTTGTATTTTTATTGTGTTTTTGTCATTTTATTTCATTAGTAGTCAATCACCTGCAGTGTGTGTGTCACTGAGTTTCTGCTGCACCACTATGTGAAAACAGGCTGCGCATAACACATCGACGTAACAGACCCGGGCCAGGTTGGTTCAGGTCGGTTCTGATCTGCTCAAAAATGTGCGTTGACCAGGCTATATTAAAGGTGATGTAATGTGTATTTGTGATTCTGTGTGGATTCTGGAGATGTGGTGTCGTATTGATGGTATAATCAGGTGTAATAATTTAGGCTGGAGTGAGTAGAAAAATCACTGAAGGCCTAGAGGTGAAATGCACGGCCCGCCACTGCATTTTACTATAAAATGAACATTTATTCACAATTGGAAAACATTTAAGACAACTGTCTGTCTTCAAGGAGTGGACATCCCAGCAGGTTTACACTAAGGTCAAAGCTCATATACATATCTCAAAGCTCCATCTCATCAGTTAGCATGATAAATATTAAGCTTTGTGACAGAACACATAGAAAAGCACTGAACCAGGGTTGCAGGAGAAAGTCTATTCTCTGTAAAACAACAAAGCAGCTCAGCTCACCTCGGTAAAGTTTCATCTGAATGAAAAATGAGACCAAACACGCTTTGTTTCACCCAAACATCTGTCCAACAGGACACCACCATCAGTCATACGGCAGGTGTAAACGACCTGAAATCTCTTTATTTACCTAAACAGGGCAGACAAAGAAGACATGTATTTAACATGTGGCTTTTATTTCTGCAAAACCACACAGCTCTTCCTCTGACTCTAACTTTACTTCAAACATTCAGTCATTTTTGTGGTATGGAATGATGAATGATGGATTAAAATATCAGCTGATGACAGGTTCTGACCAAAATCACCAATCAGTCAGCACTTCTCTAAACAGAGCTATAGGTAATCAGACAAGAATGTAATGAGTCAGGAAACCAAGCTCTGGTGTGTCCTGTATTGATGAAACGGTAAACTAGAACAGAGAGAGGTGCTCGTGGGTTCTAAGCAGGAAAGCTCATCCCAGTAACGTTAACTGACTGGCGTGTAAAGTAACAAATTACATTTACTCACCTTAATGTCATTACTGTATTTGTACTTTTAGAAGTAGTTTTTAAAATCTGCACTTTAACTTTTATGTGAGTATGTTTCTGTTAGTATTGTACTTTGTTACATTTGAAATCACATCCGTTACTGAGTAAATAACTATATAGAAGTGTAAATGTAAAATAAATATGTGGAGAGGAATCTCCACTAGAAGCTCCAGGACTGACTGCATGGGTCTGACCTGGATAGAAGAGATGATGAGCAGAGAGGGAGGAGCTTCCTTCACAGAAAAACTCAGCACACCACTTCATCAGCCAGAGTGTTAATGGAGTGGACCCACTGATAAAATATAATACACTGACATCTCAACATGGAGACGTTCATCCTTTACAGGCCGAGAGGAACTATGATTTCTGATGAGAATGAACAAAAAGTGATGTGAGCTTCAGGCCATGAGGAACCAACATGGCTCCAAGTTAAAGTAAGACAACAATAAAGGCACACTGTGTAATTTTTCACGTTTTAAAATATTTTTCTTGAGACACTATGTGCTAATATGACCCTTTACAGGCTTAACAAAAAGTCACTCAGCCCCATCTGATGCTTGTGCCCAGAATACCACGTTTGCAACTTCTAAATCTGTGGTCCGGTGCCTTGAAGTCTCACAAAGTCACGAATATCGTGGGCTAACCCAATGTGGCTAGCTGATATGTTAGCACCAGAGTGTTTTTAGCTCATGATTATTACATTTTTTGATTTCTCCCTGCTTGAACACAGCTGATTTCTTTGAACGAGTGATGAACCGCTCCAGTAGAAAGCAGTGAAGGCTGAGGAGACATTTCAACAGTTAGATTTAGGTGTTTCTGAGCAAAGACAAAGCTAATGTTTTTACAATGTTGATTTAAATGGACACTAAGGGGTGCAAGCCAAAACTGCATAGTATGCCTTTCACGTTTTTGTTTCTAGAATAGCTCTGCATAGAGTGGCAGTTGTTTCACTAGCTCTGTTTTGTAAAAAGATTAGGTTTAGCCCTAACTGTTCAAGGACTCCCAAAGGACTTGAAGCCCGAATCCAGCCCAAAACCAACCAAACCCAGGTTTTAAAAAGAAAAGAGGTTGAAAAAAAAAAAGATCTCCTGTGCAGCTCAGCAGTCTGGCTTCCCTGGCTCAAATATAGTGCCACAACAATAGTATCTGTAATTACAAATGGCGCTTACAGATCAGTACCCGCTCTGCTCGGTTTGATAGTCTCAGCTCGCCCCCACTCGGTCGGGGATGATTCTTGACTGGCTTCTCAGGAACGCGGAAGCGAGCGAGCAGATGGGCGGCACCTTAAAAGTGCTGCGAAAAACTGGCAAGGAGAAATCCGTGACGTCACACACAAAGCTAATCTTTGGTAAACAAAAAGCATTTGTGAACGGACTACTGGATCACACTGACAGCAAAAACAATGGATAACCTCGTGGAATTATAATTATTGTAATTATTATACTCCAGTTGTGGCCGGAGCTCACGGGGAACCAGCTCTGTGAACGGCATGAAATAATGCGTCGCATGATGCAGGAAGCTGTTCTGCTGCAGTGGGTCTGAAGACGCAGACAAACGCTAAGCATGAGACTTCAGCCGACCTATCAGTCCGCAGTGGGCGTGTAGCCCGGCTGAGTGGCCCCGCTCAGACCATGGAGGAGCAGGGTCGTGAAAAAGTATGGTCTCAGCTCCAAAACCGGACATGTGGGCCGTATCTGAAAAGTTCGGACCGGGGCAAAACCGAGCAGAGCGGGTACTGGTCTGTAAGCGCTAAGTGTCTCCAAGTCAACCGATCAAACATGTCCTGAAATATTATTACTAATGACACCAAGCAGGCTTCAACATAAGCTGGTGGTGGTGGTGGGGGGGATCATAATTTTTTGTGTGCCTGAACGTTGCTCACACTTCACAGCTAAGCACATCTTGTTTTGGTGTTTCTATTTTATTAGAATGGAATTCAACATTCTTCATTTTTCTAAGTTTTTTCCCTGCTCTGCTGTCCAAACCCGACAGCCCGCTCAATTAACCCAGGCTGCATGGTGGAGCAGTTGTTATTGGTGCTGCATTGCAGCAAGAAGGTCACAGGTTTAAATCCCGGCTGCTGCTCGTCTGCGTGGAGTTGCCTGTTCTCCTCATGCATGCATGGGTTTCCCCCCCCATAACACAACACGCCTGATAGGGTGAATGTTAATGATGTAAGTTGCTTTGGATAAAGGTGTCTGTGAACTGATGGGTAATAAGAATAAGAAGATCCTTCCTGACCACAGCTAGAACAGCCTAGAATGACTTCATGAAAAAACCAAAATGAGTTGTTATAATAATCTGATTTCCCTCTGGGATTAATAAAGTATTTTTATTTGATGTATCTTACAGAGTTAGCCTGTCAGTTCAAAGACACTGAACTGATACAAACTAAACACCAGATACAGCAGGCGAGTTTATTAAATACACCTTTGTTAGGTTTGTACTTTAGGACAAAGTTTCATAGTTTAGTAACGGTTGTGTAAAAATTAGCCACACTAACACTACTGTGTGTACTCTTTACACCTCTTACTGGTAGATTCTACTAACTCTCCTGATGCAGTGAATGACTCCATCAGATCCAAAATGTTTATGTGCTTTTAGCTGGAAATACTCAAAGCCTAAATGTGTTAAACCGACATGATGTGCTACTGTTCCCAGGCCAGAGCAGCGGACACACACCAGGCCGTGTTGAGCTGAGGTCCGGTCTCCATATGGCTTCAATGGAATTTATGTTGGGCAGGCACCAATAAGCCAAATCTAGTTAGCAGCATTATATCATTGGAGCTAAATCTAATTTCAGCCCCAGTGTTTTAGTCAGCAGTGACTCCCCTTTCTCTCTCCCCCACTCCACTTTTTCATCCACTGTTCTCTCCCTCCCTCTGTCCATCCGTCCATCTCTGTGTAAGTGTCACCTGCCCTCCGAGCTGGCGACGCCGGGTCTCGGCCTTAGCGTGAGAGCCCCATTACTCTGACTGGAGGCTTTGTTTTCCCTGTGAATCTGCTAAAGAGAGAGAGTGTGTGTGTATGTGTGTGTGTGTGTGTGCTGGTGATTTGTTATATCAGCATGCATTCCAGTTGAGATCCTCTGAGGGTGTGTGAAGAGACGTAGAAATTCACCACAGTTATTTAGTTATTTGTAATCCTGAAAAACATTTTGGTAGACGTAACATAAAAACTCATCTAAAGGTAAATCTACTCATCAGCTGTGCTTAACCTAGTAACAGTTTATCTGGACTAGTTCAGCTGAAAGCTCAGAGTGATTAAAAGGAGGAGACCTGAGTTTGAGTCTTGCTCATGAGTCAGCGGGTTTCTAATCTAGGTACAAACCTCTTTTTTACATTTAAAACCAGGTTTGGGAGTTTATAAAACTCACTTTTTTGGCTACATAAAACCTGATTTTGACCAAGATTTGTTTTCCAACCCATACAAATGCCGACTGTAGGTTCACACTCCTGTATTAGCTCCATGATGATGTCAGAGCAGCATCAGGTGATTCTAATATTTTAGTTTATAACTCTGTTCTATCAGACTCACAGAAAGAATTGCAGCTCTGTTTTAACACACACACATATGTCTTACTGTATCTCTATGACTTAATGATGCCTGCTAGCAAGTTAGCAGCGTACAAGTTAAATAGGACTAAACCACAGACTTCAAATAGACAGACGGCCGTAATGTGGAGATGAAACCCCCTCCTGGCTGGTTCCAGTACCGATTAGTACTACTGCCCCTTCTATGTTTATTAATAGGACACTTTCCTGATAAAAATAAACACCTAGTAAAAAAAATAAGGTTTAATTATAAAGCGCCTTTCATAGATAAATATCACAAAGCACTGTACAACACGGCAGCAGAGGAAAAAAGGGTATGAGAGGGAGGGAGAAGCAAAAACATACACGTCAGACAATCAAAGTCAAAACATTAGGTGGGTTGGTTGAGAGATTTCCGCTTGAACCAAGGGGTAGCTGACTGCTGCATCAAACATCTGAGCTCTGCTCCACCACACACCAGTCTTTTCAGGGGGAGGGAGGGGAAGAAGATGGTAAATCTCAGACCATCCCTGAGGACCAGTTGGGTGTACACTGGCAGACGCCTGGAGGAGCATGCCACGTGGACCTGCTCAATATAAAGGTAGCTCCTGAGGTAAAAAGGTTGGGCACCCCTGGTCTAAACCCTCACTCGGGTTATGAGATCTGGATTAGGACTAAAAGAACAAGATCCTGGACCCAAGGTGACCTAAGGTGACTGGACTCAGCCTTAGAGATAAGGTGAGGATCATCTGAGGGGAGTCCAGACTAGATCTGCTCCTCCACATCAAAAGAAGTCAGCTGAGGTGGTTCTGATAAGAATTCCTCCCAGTCTTCTCCCTTTGGAGGTTTTTCAGGCACTGGAAGGAGACCGCAGGGCGGACCCAGAGCTCTGTGGAGGGATTTTACCGGTATATCCTCTCTGGTCTGGGAACACCTTGGGATTCCTCAGGAGGAGCTGGAGAGTGTCTAGGGAAAGGAGGTATGGGTGCACTCCTGGACCTGGTACCTCAGTGATCCTCCTTTCCTTTAAATAGATGGAGGAAGATGGATGGATGGACGGATGGTAGGGGAGGATCAAGCAAGGCTGAACCAATCCTCCACTTCTTTAATTAACAGGCTGTCGAACAAACTCAGAGTTGATCCATCCATCAAATGGTAACCAAGATGGAAACCAGTAACACAACCGGCTCGTTTTTATCATATAACCACAACCCGGGTCACACAGGGCAGGAATACGGACGTTTTCTCTGTGTTCCAGGGCAGAAGTGATGTGCTATTAGATTAGACAACAAAGATTGAAGCCTCAGTGTCCATATGAATGGATGGAGGAACCTACAAGTCCATCACATTCCCCAAGGATGATGTCTTCATCATAGCTCACAGTGAAGGACAGACTCTGTGTGTGTGTTGTGCGTAAATTTTGATGTAATGTGATCAGTAATGAATTTTGTGTTGCATTAAAGAGGAAGGGAGGGGGGACAGAAGGGGTCAGGCTACAATGGTGGAGAGTAGGAAGCAACTGACTAGCAGCAAGCCGGAGTCTCCAACATCTAATCTAATGAAGGGGCAGAGAAAAAGAGATGAGAGGGGCAGAAAGAAGGAGTGATGAGAAGAGAGAGAGAAGAGAAGGAGCAGCTACAAACGAGGTTAAGTCCTAATATGGAGAGAAAGATGGGGTGAGGGGGCGAGGGGGTGGCTGAATAGGACCAGGGGAGGGGGGTTGATAGTCGATGCTAAATCCATTAGGGCCTTGTGACCCCCCTCATCCTATAGACCCCCCCTCATTGTGTGCACGTACGTACACTAAAATCAAAGGAGCTGTTGTTCACTTAGAGGGGTGGTGGGGAGGGGGGCACTGCCGCTTCCTAAACGAGTTAACCATTCGGACTGTCAGGGCCAACGGCATGTCTGTTACACACACACACACACACACACACACACACACACACACACACACACACACACACACACACACACACACACACACACACACACACACACACACACACACACACACACAGGAAGCATCACACTTGAACAGGGCGGTCACATATGCCAAATGGTCCAACACACAAAGACAAGCAGAACCTGTCACTGGGTCTGATCTAGGTCATCTCTGGATCTGGACACCAGTGGTCTGAGTGGTGCCACGGTGAGGACACCAGACTCCTAAACATGAACTTCAGCTGATCTGGGAACAGTTCTAATGAGGTTCATGATGAAGACCCATGTTACACCAGGACACACTATGAAGACATCAGGCGCTGTCTGACGTGTCTGTTGGTGACTCTCAGAGAGAATTTGATTTATCGAGCTGCTGAACTGAAGTCTTTAAGATTTCAATGACTTTAATTTCAAAGGAGAAAACCTGAAACAAGTATTTTTTTGTTCTGAAACTGGACATTTGTTGTCCCTAATGCAGACTGATTTAAGATCATCTGTTGACACCAAGTCCCAATCTGATACGTGTTGCTTTTTAAATGATTTTCCAGCCCAGACCTGAAGACCACAGACCATCAGAACTGAAAAGGTCTTAAATCAGTTCATATGAGTTTCAAGAGGATCACAGTGTAGAGAGACAGTTTACTCACACACAGTCAGTGATATTTGGCTTCCTGGAGAAATTCATGGAACATGTCAAAGGTTCACGGTACAGTGATATTATATCATGAAAGTAGGGCATTTAAGTAAAAACATGCAACGGTGATTTCCTCATCTCAAACAATTAATTAAAAATAAAAAGCCAACAACAGTGATGGGTATAACCCAGCATTAAATGTCAATATTTCAATAACTTGTCATGTGACCTTGAACATCAATTACAGCTTGACAACATCTCATTATGTTTACTAGTCAACTTATTGTCTGCTGAGACAGGTCACAGAAGTTCTGGGGTACATAGTTACAAGCCTCTACATTGCGACTCAGCTGATCCCATAGGTCAGAGGTCCCCAACCCCCGATCCCCGGCCTGGTACCGGTCCGCAGGCCATTTGGTACCGGGCCGTCAGAACAGCAGAATAAAAACATTTAATTGATGTATTGATCACTCCTGAAAGATCCAGTCTGGACCGGTGCGTTACGTGGCAGTATGGAGCCTGCAGCACTGTGATCAGCTGCTGAGATGCTGCAAAGTGAGCTGAG
This sequence comes from Callopanchax toddi, assembly GCA_006937965.1. Taxonomy (NCBI): domain Eukaryota; kingdom Metazoa; phylum Chordata; class Actinopteri; order Cyprinodontiformes; family Nothobranchiidae; genus Callopanchax; species Callopanchax toddi. Next base: position 80,157 of record SSNR01000521.1, read on the forward strand.
TGGCTTTACTCCTCACCTCCCGGGGTGCAACGGGTCATCATCGATCTGAGTGGATCTTTCTACTACAATTCGAATGCATGTGGCCCACGGATCTGGGAGCGCTCGCTCATTGCTAAATCATCCCCGACATCCTGCTTGTGCTCTCTGAATCTGCTGATAATTTCCCTCTGAGAAAGGCGTGGGTTCTGTGATCATGTAAAGAGGTTCACTCTGTCAGACTAGTCATATTATTTTATCAGAACGAATGACAGATCACCTGATCCAGTCTCTTTCACGCGCATGCAGAGCGTCTGAATCCTTCATCTCTGTCACCTGGATCATTCTCTTCTCTCTCTCTCTGATGGAGTAACCAGACTCATCTATTTCTGTCTAAGATAACGTGTTGTGTTGGACTTTTATATGAGCTAATGAACGTTAATATTATAACAGGTGTTCCAACAGGAGTCACAGAGCAGCGCCTCAATTTTCACGCCTCCCTCAGCTGTTCCTGCTGCACCTGACGGCAGGGAGTGGATTGTCTGCTCTGTCAGACCCGTGAGAGGTGCATAGGAGTCTATCCTCCCATTAATTTGTTTTATTATGATTCTACATTTTATGTAAGCATTGGATTGACATTTTGAGTTAAATGTTGTTTGTATTTAATGAGCATTGTGCAGAAAAAAGTTGCACACTAAAAATAAAAATAAATAGAGCAAAGTTATTTGTCTTTTCTTTTTCTTTTCTTTCTGCTGATCCTAAAAATGATCCCCTGCAACACTAACTACTGCAGCAAAGGAGCGATTTGCTCCGCAGTCCCGGGGGGACCACTACAATAGGTTATCTATTGTAGTGGTCCCCAATGTTCTTTGTGTCACGGACCAGTTTTGTACAGAGCAATACATTTACAGACCAGTCGGTGTTCGGCCGTGGGTTTTCTGCTCTCCTGACCAAAAACCTTGTGCATCATCCCAGACCATGGAGCAAATAGCACCGTGCTCATGTGCCCTTATGAGCACTCCTTTGCTGCTCAGAGGGAAGTGAGGAGTGCAGAGCAGCTCATCTCACTTGTCAGCAGGTGATCACGGGCTGCAGGCTTGATACAATGATGACAAACCAGTGCCTGGGCCGAATCCTTCAGACACGATCAATACATCAATTAAATTTTTTATTCTGCCGTTCTGACGGCCCAGTACCAAATGACCCATGGACCGGTAATGGTCCGGGGACCTGTGGTTGTTGGGGACCTCTGATCTAAGGGATTCAGGCCTCTCAATGGTGAAGTACTGTTGATCAATTGTTAGGCGTCGTCTTTTTCTCATGATGTCAAAACGTGAACAGCATGATGAGGAGGACTGTTTAAATACCAACTCTAATTGAATCAGGACATTTGTTGGTCGATTCATGGATCAAACAGCTGTTGTGAATTTAACCGTTAAGCTTCTTGTTAGACAACAGCAAGTTGTGCAAAAAATACTGAAACACTGAACAGTTTGACATGTACATTCATAAGTTTAGAGTTCACATTTCAAGTTAAACTGGAGAGTGGGAACATGCTCCTATGGAGGAATGTGTGTAATAGTATGAGTGTATCAGAACATTATTCATGCTCCACCCACCTGTAGCGGAGCCCACGATGTCCCTCGAGGGAGACTCAGACATGGCGTCTGCCAGTCTCTCTCTTAGACCTTCATCACTAGCGTCGGCCGATCCGATGTTGTGCCGCGGAACGCCGAAGCTTTCTGGCCAGCTCCCACATACCTCCAGCAGGGTCACACCACGTCCATCAAATGGCCCTAAACACACACACACACACACACACACACACACACACACACACACACACACACACACACACACACACACACACACACACACACACACACACACACACACACACACACACACACACACACACCAAACCACTTGTAAGTGCAACATAATCTTCATGCCTGTCAAAAGCAAATCCACACAAGCCTCCACTGCATCTTAATCTTTTCTCCTCTATGTCTTCCATGTTTGCAGCTATCAGAAAGATCTTGGACGCTGGAGCCAGAGAGTCTGCAACCTACTTCTGTGTGTGTGTTTGTGTGTGACAAGCCAGGCATGCAGACACTAAAACAACTGGTTTATTCTGCTGGAGTCCATTTTACTTGGTCACTGTGCCTGCAAGGAGTATGCAGTGATAAGAGAGGCTTTAGCTGTAGTGTTAGTGGGTGTGACCCTGCATCATATATAATAAAAATACAGACATGACCTTATATTAAAGTCTACCATCAGCATCATTCCTGCTGAAAATCCAAACATCTCCCTGTCATCACACAGGAAACATGTCACAGACCGGCTCAGGAAATGACTAAATCTAATCAGGTAATACTGTTTGACTGCTTCTGTCTGCTGGTGGTAAATCCTGCACAACTTGTGAAGCCAGCAGACACGACCAAATGTTTAGAGAACTCTGAGCATTCAGCACAGAGAAGGACTAGCCTACCTTAGCACGAGGATGGAAAACAGTGAAACGTAACACAATAGTGATTGCTTGTGAACACTATTGATCTTTAATGGTGTTAGTTAAATATCTCTGAACAGGGATTACACGTGACCAGGATCCTTAAACACCAGCTGGTCATATTAAAAGGGATGATACATTTATAAATGGTGCTGCTCTATGTGTTCTGACTTTTAGCTCATGTTATTCCTGCTAATCTGACTTCTGTGTCATCATACTGATCCGATAATAATCAAAAAGTCCAGTCTGGTAAATCTCTAGTCTGAATCAGACTATAACCTGATGAGCTTCAGACCAGTGAACCTGTGAGACTGTTAAACAGTTGTACTGTTTCCTGCTTCAACCATTTCAGCTCTAGATTGGAAAAATGTCTCATAGGACCAATAAAATGTGCAAAGGAAACCTGAAAGAACTCTATTTAAAAACAAACTAAATGCAACTTTGATGGATTATTTGGAGAGAAACTCAAATATACAGATCTAAAGAAAAATGCTGGTTTTGTACTTCTAAGCTTCACCCTGCAGAGGATTAAATTATGTGAACAAACGTAGATAGATGTGAAGTGTTTTTCCCGTCTGTCTGGAGTCAAGTCAAGCAGTCTTCTGGGTATCAGTGAAACCCAGTGAGATGACAGAGGATGACATCAAAGGCAAACCGAAGACAAGACAAAACAAGGAGATCCACTTTTCCTGGACAGGCCAGAATCTGGTAGTGAAAGCTGTGTCTATCTGTCAGTGACTGCTGGAGGTGCAGAATGAATAAACAGAGTTTGGGTGAATGGTAAATAAAGAAGCCATGAGAGAAGAAACGATCAATGCATCTGATTTCTGCCAGACTCGTGTTGTTTTTTCTGGTAGTGTGATTTCATTGACTCAATTCATGGAACCATATCAGTTATCTAAGTTTAGATCATGTTTTGATGCACCTCAGCACATTCTTGTGTTTTAATTTGTAGCATATTTCATCTTTATTTTCATGTGTTTTGTTGATAGTTTATGCAAGGTTGTGCACAAACATATTCCCATTCAAATCACTATTTCTGATCCTTCCCAGAACTTAAACATTCTCCATTTCATTTGAGGCTCTCAGTTTTTGCTTTGGGGTATCCTATTCCTGATGATGTGATTTTTACCATAAATGGTAAATAGAGAAAATATCTGCTTTTTTTTTTTTTTAAATAAAATCCAGTTTAGAAAAGATTTAAAAACATAAAAATGTTTAAAACATGTATTACTTGTTTTTATACGAGCACATAAATGTGTCAAAGGGCCTTTAACATGAGTATTTTATGAAATATAATACTGCCAAAATGTATAATATGTTGCTGCTAATCTTTCAGAAATACCAAGTTTGTAGTTTTTAAACAACAAAGAATCCAGTTTTCATGAAACATATGTATAAAAAAATTTGTGTTTTTTTATACCACAAAACAGTAATATAAGGATTAAATATATATACATATGTATGATTAGGACTGAAGCTGGTTTAAATGAAATTGTTTTTTATAATTCATAAAATTGTTAAAGCTTGGAAAAAAAGAAATGTTTGCAGAGACTTTAAAGATGCACCAAAGGGTTAATGATGAACGGCATTAAACCCAGATTCTGATGAGCTCCACAGAGACTGGCTGCAGTCATTTCAAGTGGACTGAAGTGTTTGGTCCTCAGCCATCAAAAACCTCATGTGGGGGTCTTTGCAGGTCCAGAATTAAATTAACTTACGTGCAAGACAAAATTACATCACATCACTTCTGTGGCAAAGTACAGGATTGTTGTTTGACACACGCACACACAAGCCCAGAAAAATATCTAACAGGCTCTCATGGAAGGCTTTAAAGGAAGGCCTGCTGGCACTGAAGGGGAATCCTTAGAAAAATCAATCCAACACACACAAACAGGCTGCCTCTGAAGTGCAGTTATCAGGAAACCGGGCTGCTGTGTGTGAGAGTGAGTGTGTGTGATTGTGTGCTTTTGGAGGTCGGTCAGTGTTATCACTGTGGGGAGCACAGAGGCCCGTGCAACCTCTCGCCCCAGCATTAGCACCTGTCACTGGCCTGCAGCGGAGTGGAGATTGGCCAGGCCTCAGTATGTGCACACACACACACACACGCACACACACACACGCACAATAAACACATAGCAGTCTGCTCCCTGATAGCTGGCGAGGCAGGCAGATCAAAGGTTTGACTGCGGTAGCGTTTCTGGATGATAAGAACTTGGCAGAAGGTCAGGAAGAACTTTATCAGACCAGGCTTTGAACCATGTGGATATCTGAAGACAGACACTGATAGCTTTACCCTCAAACTACCAATGACAGTCTGAATGTTCAGCAAATATAAATGTGTTTGAAGTATGAAACAAACTCCACACATTTTTCTTCTAATTTGAATGAACTCAAATAAAGTTCCTGGACTGTGTTTCCATCCTAAGCCAGAGGAGTGACTCAGCATAAGAATGTTTCCTATTATTTGACAGAATGCAGATGTTCTGATGTTCTGGAACCATGTCAGCCTCATTGATCTGACTGTGTTATTAGTACCACGTCTCAGATATAAGATACAAGAACTCCCTGTATCAGTGAGGACAGAGGCACAAACACGTATTTAAAGACCACCACATCCATCCAGTTTACCTCCTTCTATTCTTTTTATAACACATATATGTACTTCACAGCACAGTTTGACTCTGGCACTTTAAACTGGGGATTTCAGCTGTGTGGAACTTTGGACCTAAAATAAATGTATTCTCAATAGCTGAAATGTTTATTCTCAACAGAAGGAACTGAATTAGAGGTATCTGCCAGAAAAGGGTGGCTTGCCAACTCTGGGTTGGGGGAGAGGTCCTGCCTCAAGTGGAGGTGTTTGAGTAATTCAAGGTCTTGTTCACAAGTGAGGGAAGGAGGCAGCGGGAGATTGACATGTGGATCAGGGCAGTGTCTGTAGTGATGTGAATGCTGAACTGGTCTGTTGTGGAGGAGCTGAGCCAGAAAGCAAGGCTCTTGATTTACTGGATGAGCTTTGGGTAATGACTGAATGAATGAGGTCATAAATACAAGTGTCCAGAATGAGTTCCTCACAAGGTGGCTGGGCTCAGCCTTAGAGATAGGGTGAGGAGCTAGGACCTCCGTTATAGGGACTCTGAGTACAACCGATGCTCCTCCATATTGAGAGGAGCCAGCTGAGGTAGTTCGGGCATCTGGGCAGGACTCCTCCTGGGGTCCTCCATGGGGAGGTGTCTTGGGCATGTTCTACCAGCAGGAAGGCCCCTGGGTCAATCTGAAGGCTAGACCGTCCAAATCACAGCTGCTTCCTTCCGGTTTTTGAGGTAGAAGAAGGATCCAGCCTCAACCGGGTAGGCTGGGTCCTCTGAAGGACGCAGCCTCTAAATTTGGACACAGGTTGCATTGAGCTCTGATGTGTGCATCAGGGTAATAAGTGTACCAGGAAATCGTGCAGTGACAAATGTTCCCCTTTCCTTTAAATGCAAGCTGCAGTTAATTGCGGTACCTTTTTTTAAAATGTTTTTTTTTTTTTTCTAATTAATTAATTAAAATGAAAGTGTTAAATTCCTATCCCCCTAATATGTACATATTAATTATTTTTTAACACATCTATAGTCAGGGCTGCACATAACTGGTTCACAAGCACACCAGATATCATGTGTGCATACTGGACCCCGCCGCCCGAAAGTGCCTCTGCGGACCAGTGCCCTCATGGCATCGTTAGTGCATCCCATGAGCTGACAAGCTTCACATCCAACTGCGGGGATTGGCGAAGGAACGCTCACACTGGGGAAGCTGCAGACTCTAGACACAGAACTGTCAAAGGCCCTCAAACCACAGCAACAACCAGCTCTGCGGTCCGAAAGCCCTGAACATCTGTCCCTTGAGACCTCTATGAAAAACTTATGTGCACCCATGTCTATAGTTATGCGGTGGCACAGAGTTAGACCTCTTGACTCCATACAGAAACAGCAACTCGTGCGGCATTACATCACTTTGTTGCAGAGACACTGTTGGTTAAACACAAAAGCTGCTTGAAGCAGAAAGCGCGAGTATGTCTGTGGTCCGGAAGTATTATAAAGTTGATGACAACTACGTTTGTAGGAGTATCGGATCGGGACTCGGTATCGGTAGATGCTCAAAATGACTTGGACTCGAGGGCAAACAAACCTGATTGGGACATCCCTAAATAACAACTAAATCAGATGAAATATAGAGTAGAAGTGTTAAATATTCTTTGTTTATCAGTGGTCAGATGTACTCTGAGATACTTTGTGAGCAACTTTTGCTACTATATGTAGCTGCAAGGTGGTGCAGATGGTTAGCACTGTTGCCTCGTAGCAAGAAGGTCACGGCTGTGGCCTTTCTGCATAGAGTTAGCATGTTCTCCTCATGCATGCGTGGGTTTTCTCCAGGTACTCCGGTTTTCCCCACAGATCACAACATGCCCTATAGGTGTATGTAATACTGTAAGTCTCTTTGGATATCATTCCGGAGCTTCAGACCTTCCTCCTCGGTCACAGCTCTTCCGTCAAGACCCCAAGGCGTTCCCGTGTCAGACTGAAAATGTATTTTCTCCATCATGTCCTCTGCTAATTACCAACTTTATTTATTAAGTAATTGTAAACATTTAAAGAGGTATCTGTGTCACAGTCGGCATCAAAATCAATATTTTTATCATGAGATAAGAAGGCCACTCCCCTCCTGCAGCTACATCACTCCCCTTCCCCTACGTCACTCCCGGTTTTGGGGGAAAACTGAAATTTTTCACAAAAATGACTCCAAAACTCTAAATGAGTTTTATATTTGTGTAAATTTTTATTCAGAAAAAGTTTCTATTATATTTCTCTAAGCATTTGGTTAAGGGAGTCTTTAACCTGCAACTTGCTCCTTAAAGTTTTAATTTAACTTGAACCAGGTTTACAGCTGAGCAGCTCACACCTGCACAAGCAAACGACGAGAATGTTACGTAAATTTGACAAGTGACCCAAAAATGACCTCTACTGGAGTCAATAATGTGTCTCCCATTTGTAATAAACTGAAAACTCTTTATTCCCTATATTAAATGTAATCACTAATAACATATCTAATCCAATTATCATAATTATTCAGATGTTTATGGAAAGTTTGACAGATCATCTAAAGAAGATATAAATGGGACTGGTTTCCACAATATTATTGGTCTAAACACACACGCACGCACGCACGCACGTACGCACGCACACACGTACGCACGCACACACACACAGAGGAGAGAATAACACCCTGAGTGCTCATGCCTGTGTTTCTGGGTTACCTGTGTAATAAAAGGCTAATGTGTGCTGTGATCTTATTTAATTAGGCTTTAGTGCGAGGATGCTGATCAAACTAATTGTTTTATTGTGGGGTGTAACATGCAATGGAGTGTGTGAGGGACCGAGAGTGGTGTTAAGTCAGGCACAGGCAGTCTGTCGCTGACAAACAGGCTGTAAACCAGGCAGCCGTTAAGGTGGGAAGAACAATCAGCTACGTGTTTATGGGCCTCAACTCTAAAATCCTCTAATCTAATTTCACAGCTGTATAGAGAATCCCACTGACGGACTTCAACAGAGAGAACATGTTGGTCATTTTAGATGTTTGTGTTGCATCGTATTAGAGATCAAATTTAAACTTCAAACCTTTTTACGACAAAAGTTAAAAAAAGGGTCACATGTAAAAGAGACAAGAAACAAAGGAAGCATGATGTTCAATAAAACTGAGCATGAACAACTTTGTCTCTCCACCTGGAAAGATGTTATCTTCTAACAAGTTAATTACTAAAAGCCAGTGAACCTGTCAGTTAATTTAACAAACTGTATTTCAGGAATTAGTTCATTGCAGCTCCTATGCTTTAAGCATGTTTTGACCCCTGTGGGTCTCCTTGTGATTGGTCAAGGCATTTCCTCCTCCACAGCTGGTTGATTGGAGTCAGGTGGAACACGTGGTGAGACTTGGTGAGTCTCTTGATTACTTAATTCATGACTTCAGTCTCCCTTCGCTGCTCTCATCACGTGTGCTGATATTTTCTGTGTTGAATTTGTTTTGCTTTACATGACCACATCCTTTACTCACAGACATCTTAATCTGTACCACTGTTCTGAGTGTGAACATTTGATTCAGACAATTTAAATCTGGTTTAATAAACAATATTTTCATTTTAATATGGCCAGGACATCTTTGGCATGCAGTTGGAGGCTGCTAGTGATGCACATTGTAGTTGTCATAACAACCAGAATCATCTATCTAATCTGGGAAAGTGATGTTCCTGGAAATAAGTTCTGAGAGCAGGAGCTGAAGCGTGATTGGTTGGGATTGGATTTGTTCATCATGATACAAAACAATTACACTTCAGCACACACACACGCTCTGTATGTGTGAAGACAAATTGTGTCAGAAACTAAATTTAGAAGTGACAATTTCAGTACTTTATTTTTGCATGTAACACAGAATTCAGACTGTTGTGTGTACTTCTACCAGACTGCATGTTGCTGCTGTGGGATCATATCTGCATGCAGAAACTCAAAAAAACAGAGCCTGCTATTGCAGAGTTCATTCATACTCAACACAGACACTGTATCATCCACATGCTATAACTTCACAACACACTTTTAATAGACCTCCACTCACCCACACACTGCTCTGACTGTGCTGTGAACCCATTCCGACATCCCTTCAGGCTGTGTGTGTGTGTGTGTGTGTGTGTCAGAGAGACAGAAAGCGAGAAAGTGTCTCTGATGTCCTCAGGGAGACACAGAGTGCTAGCTAGCTTTGTGGTGCAGAGTTAGTGTTAATGGAGATGTAAGCTCACAGGATTAGCACCCATAGGTAGGAATGTGTGTGTGCAAGTGTGTGTGTGTGAGAGAGAGTTCTTGACAGGCAGGGCCTTTCTTTCATTACATTAAGGCCAGGGCTTCTAAATCATTTACTCCTTTTGCAGTCTCAGTGGTGTTAGCTAAGTGTTAGTAATCCCCATCGATACTGGGGTCTGCCCCAAGGCACTTTACTCACTACCCCACTCACACGTGCACATGCACACACATGAAAACATATGACATTTAAATATGAAGATGCATTAACCTGTATGCAGTTAATTGCAGACAAGTCCAGAGATTACTGTGGCGCACACACACACACACACACACACACACACACACACACACACACACACACACACACACACACACACACACACACACACACACACACACACACACACACACACTTCCCACCCACTAAGCTAATTCAAGGCATGTCACATTAGACAGCTGCAGTGCTTTGCTCTCTGTTAGGGTTTAGCAGCACGCCATGGCTTCAAAGTGTCTGTCTCTGCACCACGACGCCCCACTGATACACACGATGACACAACCTTCCACCTAAACAGGGTTTCCTGGAGGCCAAGTCTAACCTTAATATTTATGTGCAAACCATAAACTTTAAAAGGACTAAAGCCACGTAGTCCCACAGAACCGACAGTTTCCTCACATCCACAAACAGCTGGAGTTGGCCCACAACTACAGCAGATTATCTGTGTCAAAAACTGATTGAGGCTGAGCCCTCGCTAGGGAAAAAACGGGTGAGAAAGTATTTGCTCCTTTACAGATTTCTTCTGTTTTTGCTTACTTGCACTTGTTTCACATTTGCAAAAAAAAAAAATTGGAGACTTTTGGGAAAATATTCTGTCTACAGATGAGGCTTTCTAGAAGGTGTGTGTTCTGTTCCATCTGGAGCAAAACTAACTTTGAATATAGAAAATCATCATCAGGGTGGTGGTAGTGTGATGGTCTGGGGCTGCTTCAGGACCTGGACCACTGACTGTAATTGATGGAAACATGATACTGTCCACCATCACAACCAAAACCTAAGTTGAGTTCACATTCTCAGCACCAAATCAAGCTCAGTCCGGATGCAGGTTGAACTTCACCTTCTCCTGGTCTCTGATGCTGTTTGTGGTGCTCATGGATCTTAAGGTGTATCCGTGGGCAGGCAAGGGTTTGGTTTGGGAAGCTCAGGGTCTCTTCTCTGGTTTTGGCGAATGATGCGAGTCTGGCTTGGAGATAAAGTGCTCATCAGACCAGGGAATGTTTGTCCAGTCTCTTCTGGTCCAGGTCTGGTGATCCTGTGTGAATTGTAGCCTCAGTTTCCAGTTCTTAGCTGACAGGAGTTCACCTGGTGAGGTCTTCTGCTGCTGTAGTCCATCTGCTTCAAGGTTGTGGTTCAGAGATGGTGTTCTGTAGACCTTGGTTGGAACCAGTGGTTCTTTGAGCAACTGTTGCCTTTCTAACATCTCCAACCAGTCTGTCCATTGACCTCTGACCTCTACAAAACAGTACATTTCATCCACACAACTGTAGATTACTGGATATTTTCTAGTTTTCAGACCACTTTCTGTAAACCCTAGAAATAAATGTAGTTGGGTGAAAATCCCAATCAGTTCGGCAGGTCCTGAAATACTCAGACCGCCCATCTGGCACAAATGTCACATTCAAAGTGCCTCAATTCTCCTTTCTTCTCCATTCTGATGCTCAGTATGTACCCTAACCCTAACCCAGTAATCTTCACTACAGCTAGATGAATAAGTTGCTGCCATGTGATTGGATATGTGTCTTACCAAAACAGCTGTCCCTATTAAAATGTCCAGTGAGTGTATAATTAGTTTGTGCTTCACCACAGAATCTTCCTCTCTGAGTAATGCTTGTGCTAAACACGTGCACGTGACAGACACACAGATCAAGTAAACACACATGGCCTGTGTGTGTTTTCTAGAGGTGGGGGGTGATGAAGCCGTTTTGTCAGATCAAGTGGTGAGCAAACACACACTGATGTGGGCACCTGAGAGAGGACAAACCCCAAGAGACCTTCAACAAACATAAATAACCCATCAACCCTCTCAGAACCACAGATTCTAAAGTGCTGGACAGGAGTCCAAACGGAACTGAGACACAAAGACGTCACAGACACTAATGTTAACCTTCAGCATGTCGGAGGTAAAAAGTCGTAGCAGGGCAGCATACCACCGAAACACAACAAGCACACAGAGAGAGTCCAGCAGCTTCTTTTTCTGATCCGACTGAATAACATCCGACTTTCTGATAAAAAGAAAAACTGATACAGATGACTGTAAAAACTATGCCCAGATCACACAAACTGTGATCTGTTGACAGCCTCAGAACATAACACACGTGCTGCACAGAGAAATGATCTGCTGCAGTCTGAAGCCTGGTGTATACTCGTCTGTCCCAACATTGCACGTCTCACTACGTCATTGTGAAGGTGCTTGTTGTTTGGGGGCTTGTGGCGTTTCACCCGGTCATCTCTAGGCCAGAGAGCCACTGGGTTAATGTATATGTCTGACAGCGTTTGGTGAGAAAGAGCATGTTTAACTTCTGTTAAACATTATTTAATCAGGTAATATCTCATTGAGATTAAAACCCTTTTTTTCAAGAGGGACCTGAAAGGCACACTTTGTAACTTTTTCATATTTTTAAATCTGTGCTAAAATGACCCTATAGGGTTATTGAAAAGTTGTTATTATTAGGACGTTTGTATTATTTGTAGCTAATTATGTTTTCCAAAAGGAAAAATGAGACAAGTTTTATAACTTGTAATTTGCAGCCTCATCTGTGGCTCCTGTGATTAAAAGGTGGAAGAGTTGAGAGACTGAATGTGATATACTGATGAATATGAATGTTGTATTGAATGCAGTGATTTAGTTTATAGTCATTTTTGTTTATTGAGAAACCACATAATATAGTGTCACGACCCTGTGGGTCTGTGAGGCTGATCAGGTCATTGTTACCTGCTGCAGCTGATTGCAACAGGGAACACCTGTGGACCTGGGAAGCCTCTACCTTATAAACACCTGCAGATTTGCTTGACTAGGCTGCTCTGATCTCCTCCTCAGGTATGCCGCACATTTCAGTTTGTCTTAAGTTTGAATATGATTTAACTTTTGTTTGTTTTTACAGATCAACCATCATTTGGGTGCAATTAGTTTTAGGTTAGATTTAATCAATTATATTTTGATAAATTTGTACATGGTGTGTCTCTCCTTTTTGTTATGGCCCGATGAGCCAGGCTGTAACAATAGTTACCATATATTAGCAGGGTTCATACAGTTTTCTAGTGAAGATTTTCGATGACATTTCCAAAACCTTTAACCAACTTTCCATGACCAAAAATAACATTTGTGCATCAATTTTAAGCGTTATCCACATTTATTGTTACTTGGAAAACAACAGTAAATACCACTAAGCATAGCAAGAAACAAGTTTTCGGTTTTCCAAGACATTAAAAATAGCTTCAGTGCCTTTTAACCCAGTAGTACAGTCTACATAGATTTTCAGTTCTTAAAGAAATAAAGTAGCTGCAGCACATTTATTGTAGTTCAAATAAAATAAAGTGTCTTAGCACAGCTTGACGAGACTGTTTACCTGTTAATTCTTTATGATAAATAAAGTAGTTGCAGGGCTTTATTATAACTCAAATCAAAATAAATTAATGTCTGATTTATATGAGTATTGGGAGTTCACAACTTTTAACACCCACAGTATCTCGGCTTTCAGTACCTAATTTTTAGATGAAAAGTCTAAAGCTCCTTGAGTTGTAGTCGAAGTTGTTGCTAGTGGCACGGGGGTGTTCCGTGCACTCGCTTCTAAAAACTGGTTGATAAGAATAGTATTATTTGCATGCGTTGCTAATTCGTGCTTATTCCGTTCATATGGCTAAACATGTTTGAAACAAAAGTTTTACTGCTCACACTTAGCATGTATTGAGTTGGCAACTTTTTGCAGCCAGCTTCTAAGTGTGCCCCTGAAATGCCACGCCCTGTTAATGCTACATTTCCCTGCCATTGTGAGATCTTCATTTCAGTTTGCATTCGCCGACTGAGCCGCTTTGGCATTAGCTCCGTCACCGTGAGCTACATTTAAGGACCTCTGGGGGACAGGTTTGTTACCTCAGCTGCCTAACTAAAAATGTACAAGTCCCTGACTTTTATTTATTGATCCGTTACTCTTATTTTGCATTCTTTTTAAATTTGAACAAAAATTTAGTAAAATTCCAAAACTTTTCCAGGGCCTGGAATTTAGAGTTTCAAATTCCATGACTTTTCCAGGTTTTTCATGACTGTACGAACCCTGTATTAGAACATGTAGTAAATAATAATAAATCAGCACTGATAAAACGTTTTCAATTTTAATGTTGTAATGTAACTGTGGGTAATCTTCTGATGTTTAATTTTCTTCTATTTTACATTTATTTAGTGATTTTTATTTTACTTTTTTAAAACCATTTGTACATTTGTACTTTTAAAAAGATGAATATAAACAATTATTTTCATACTTTTTACAACTTGTTGTGAAAGTTTCAAGTTTAAGCTTCAAACTAAAAATTAAAGAATGCACAAGTGATCAAATATGCTTACTATCAATGTTAATACATACTAAATTTATCAATGTGTTTGATTCTTTCCTACTAAACACTTTATTTGTCCAAGTCGTTAACTAAAAGAAAACCTCAAACAAACACCAGTCTCACCAGTTCACCCAGCAACACAAAACCAGCAGAAAAAGCTCCTTTCATCTGGTCAGCAATGTGACTCCAACACAACTAAAACTCTCCTCTGGGTGCTTGACGTTGGTTTTCATCAAAACCAAAACAAAGATTGGGGAGTGTACACTTCACGGTGCTAGCATGGCCAGCTAATTGATTTCAGGCTGGATTGTGTTGCTGTGTAATGGAGCAGGCCAACGTGATGATGAAGCTGGGATGGTCATGGTGATGACTTTCACAGGGACTCCAGCCTCATTTGTTTGTTTGACAGGTTGCAGGCCTGTGTGTGTGTGTGTGTGTGTTTACGTGTGTGTGAGGGTGTGTTCCTCCATTTGGCATAAAGGATAAGGATTAAGCTACAGAGGTGACAGATGATATGTTTACAGGAGAATGTTTGCTTTCTGCACAATATTCTATTACAGGGTTTGTGTGTGTCACTGCTGTGTAGAAAGTGTGTGTGTGTGTGTGTGTGAGAGCTGAGTCATCTGAGTATTACAAACTGTGTGTGAAAGGGTCAAAGGCCTTTATCAATCACACTGAATTTGCTCATTTCCCTCTTCACTATCCTCAATCTAACTCACAGACATGTTCTTTCTGAAAGTGTTCCAGTCCAAATCTAAACTGGTTTGATCCACGGTTTACTGGAGCTGGGAGACAGCACAAATAAATACAGACAGGACGAGTCACACACAACGCTGCACCGACAACTGGTGGTATAACATCTGCGGTGTCATAAAGTTTCCTCCAACAAAACATAAACATACTGAAATTAACTTGTGTGGTATCTATCAGTTCTGCTCTAAAGCAGAGTTGGTGTGAGCTTATTGTTCATCTCATCACTGATACAAGAGAATCCAGAAACAATATAGAGCCTAAGAACGCTTTATGAGCCTTGTAGATTGGGGAACACAAAGCATGGCTCGAGGACCAGAAATAGGAGGCTCTTGTGATGAATACAGCTTTAGGTAAATAAGGTGTTCTAAGGATTCTAAAATACTCAGTTCAGAAGAAATTCTAGAAAAACATAACCCAGAACGACAACTAAAGCATGTCATCAAGTCCTTCAGAAGATGAATGACCTGTTCATGCTGAGCTGGAAATGAAGTAATATCAATCAGGTGTGTTGGAGCAGGGAAACTTCAAAAACATGTAGGACAGTGGGCTTTGAGGAGAGGGTTCTGATCAAAATCACTGCAGGGCTCACCTGATTAAAGTTAAATGATTCAGCAATAAGAAAGAGACAGGACAAAAAAAAAAAAAACAGACTAAAAGCTTTCCTGACCAAAAACAACACAAAGACCTGTCTCACATTTGCAAAAAACACCTTGTTGCTCCACAAGACGTCAGCTGACAAGTCAAAAGGTCTAACTTTCTGGAAGGCGTGTGTCCCTTTCCATCTGGAGTCAAAGTAACTCCGTAATTCATAAAAACATCATCATCCCAACAGTCAGATGCGGTGGTGGTAGTGTGATGGTCTGAAGATGCTTTGCTGCTTCAGGACCTGGACCACTGACTGGAACTGATGGAAACATGAATTCTACCAGAAAATCCTGAAGGAGAAAGTCTGACCTTTGACCTTAAACAGGCCATTTATGTTAGAAAACCCTCCAATGTAGCAGAATTGAAATAATTCAGTAAAGAGTGGAACAAAATTCCTCCACAGTGACATGAAAGACTCATCACTAGCACAAACACTGGACTGTAGTTGTTGCCACCAGGAGTGTTATAACCAGTTCTTGAAATTAGGGGGCACACACTTTCCACATAGGGCCAGGGTGGTTTGGATTGATTTTTCCCTTAAACAGTGAAATCATCTGAAAAGTGCATCTTATGTTTGCTCATATTTTCTTTGTCTGGTACTGAAATTAGTTTGCTGACCTGAAACATTTAAGTGTGATGAGTCACCAAAAACAGAAGAAATCTGTAAAGGGGCAAATACTTTTAGAAGCTAATGCTGGAGATACATGTAGGAGACTGTTTTCATGTTCAGCCTGCATGAAAAGCTCAGAGTGACCAATATTAATCAGAAAAAACAAAACAAATTTTTTTTCAGTAAACCACACCTTTAAGTCAGCTGTGGTTCTACTCTTTCAACGGTGTGTCTCGTCTACACCACAGCACACACAGACTGACCAGGGAACTTTATGAAGTTCCTTCTCCTCCTCAGGTTCTGATGGTTGTGGCTCCATCAATTCACAGGATAATAACTGCAATATGTTGTTTGGCTAACCTAATTTAAGAGTTTTGTTATTATAGATACTTTTCACTCTATTTGTCAGACTAATAAAATGGACTCATTCAGTCATTATGGCGGCGTTTTTGTTCACAACACTCCTCCTCACCAGCAGGTGTCGCTACAGAGAAAATAATTCTGCCGCAGAGTGGCAGCAGAAGAAAAGTTAACCGGAAGTATCCTCTCCACACACAAACAAAACAGGAGTTTCAACTAATTCTCAACAGTCTTTAAAGAACGCATTGAATGCAACATCATCACATTTCCACTGTTAAAGAAAACCAATTCAGTCAACAAAAACAGTAAAGTACATAAATGAACTTCTCAATGTCCGAATATGACTTCATGTGAAAATAAGCGTATGTTATCACAAGATTAATGGGGTAGAAGAAGACTGCTGCAACACCACCAAAACTCTCAAGTGTCATGTTTTCATCACATAATCATGGATTTGTAAATGTGAAAAGTGACAGAAATAAAACACAAGGAAAAGATCAACAACTCACTCTGTTATCGCCTCTGTACAGATGGCAAATTCCAGCACCGCAATACATCAGCACACAGCAATATTACCGAGGTGTGCTCTGGTCCCAAGGTGTGTTTCAGTTGCACCCCACCAGGATAAGAACTGAAAAACTTTAATTTTAGATTTTAAAATTCTAGTGTGTACTTTAGATAAAATATCCATCTAGTGACAGGAATATACCTGTTGCAAAGACAAGACAAGGTAAAACATCCATCCATCTAAATACCAGTAAGGGTTGCAGGGAGCTGGTACCTATCTCCAGCAGTCATGGGGGGAGTTATCACAACAATGACAGAGAGAGAAACAAAAAGTTTTTCTCACAGCGAGTCTCAGGTCTCAATGGATGAAAGGCATAGAAAAATTGCATCTCAATGTATCAGCAAGAAATTTCTTTTAGGATGTCTGTTTAATATCAGTGAATGGTATTTTGTATGTCTATAACTTCATAAATACAAAAAAAAAAATTGGGTACTTGGTTTCTCTCAAACGAGAGGTGCACACTGTATCTCTAAGAGTGTTCTATAATGGAGATTATATGAGTGTAAATCAACAGAATTGCATGCATGGGCACAGGGTCTGAAATTAACACTCGCCAAATGCGACCAAATTGCTCCACTTGGCGAGTAAAATTTGGAGCGTCATTCGCCACTTGGCGAGTACATTATTGCACCAAATTAGTTCTGTTTATCAGTTCCCTTCGATGGATTTCGCTCCTCTCCTGCCTGCATGAGAGGTACACGAAACGTGAGAGTCGCACCAGGCATTTCTGCCTATTCATTCACTGTTTATCAAGGCAGCAGCAGTTAGCTTCATGTTAAAACTAGCGGCGAAATGTGGCGGTTTTGAACTGGAATCAGCCAGTCTTCAAAAAGAAAACTAATCGAACTGGTAGAAAAAACCACCAGAACCAGTGGCAACAAGAAGATTTAATGAAAAGTGGCGAACTGGAGGTGGCGGTGGAGATGTTGTTGACGCTGGCTACTGGGAACAACAGGTGTTGTGCGAAAGTCTGTTCCCCTGAATTTTTCTGTTCCCCCATGTCAAACTGCGAGCTTCACAGCACTTCTAAAAGATTTCTACAACACGTATTCATGTCAAAGTTGATACTTTATTTAGTTCCTAGTAAATAAATGAATAAAAGTTAACTTATTTATTTACTTTTGTTTTAATCACTGACAGAATCATCCGCTCCCCTACATAATATTTCAGGGGAACAAATTTCCGCACAACACCGGAATCTTGCGGAAATGAGCTGCACCGTTTGCCACCAGTACTCTAGAAAGGACTATAACTCATTTGGCATTGGAAATAAGACGATGAAGCTACAGGGACTTTGACCCAAATGAGTTTGTAATGCTGTGGCACAAAGACTGTCAGCAGCAGGAGGCCAGACTTCATGGACAGAGAAAACAAGGAGTCTGACTAGATTTCAATAAAAGAGTTCATTAAAAATATTTCTAAAAAATAAAAATCTGAAATGACTAAAAAGTAGTTTTTCTTATTAATGATTGTTTAATTAAGTTGTCATTCCTTTCTGTTTGGATCTAACATCATATCATATTATAGAATAACGTGCTTTGGGTAGATCTAAATCATTTAGAATTTTGGCCGGTAAAAAATATGTTTGGCCGGTAGATTTTATCATCTACCAGCCAACTTGGCCGGTGAGTCAAAATTTTAATTTCGGACCCTGCATGGGCAGTTTATTAGTATTTCATTGGTAAAAGCAACAATGTGTGTGAGTCAACCCTGGAAGAAAAGATGAATCACACTTTTCTTGACATGCCTGCCCTTTTGTTCTGAAGTCATTAGTGAAGATTGTGCCTCTTTCATCGTTTCTTCTCTTGAGACACAAACACCACTAGTTCTCAGGAGAATTTCACACTAAAAGCAGGTCACAGACGGCACAGGTCTTTAGAAGTCAGGGGACTTTTGTGCAGGCAGTTTAATCAGAATGAATATTGGTGGGGTTTCCTTAGAATACAGCATTAAACCTTTTTTTAATGAACAAATTGAAAATGGAGAATAAAGTGCACCAGCGCAGACTGTGTTTGGTCGGCAGCAGGGTTTTGGGCAAATGTTTTCATTTGAAGGAGCTTTGTGAATTTGACGGATGCACAAAATCTGATTTTGCACCAGTAAAAGACATGCAGTTCTTTGGTGAATCTGGGCTTTAGCTGTCAGTGATTAATTTATACGTTATAGTATTAACTGAAAATACTCAGCACTTCTCCAAGAAATGTACCCTGGGGTTGAAATTCTTGATTTCTTTACTTAAAGTGATATAAATGTTAGACCTTCTGAAGTACACCTTTTGAAGTTGCTCCAACTGAGAATGCTGCTAGATGATGTACTGGTAGAACTTTAATGGTTCTCCAAGCTAAACCACATGTTTTTTATGCCTGAACCTATCTCCGACAGAGCAGGCTGTCGGTGCTTTGGACAGAAGTGCAGCATGGCGTGTGTGCCTTACTGTCTGTCTATGGTGATGAATGTGTGTGCTTGTCTCTTCTCAGGGGGGTAAACGAAGAGGATTCCCAACATAAAAGCCACAACCCTCCATTCCTGGAAATCCTTCCCAATCCCATTTCATCTCAACACCCTGCCTCGCCTAATGTGTCCTTAAGCTGGCCTCATCACACCACAGAGCACCAGAGGGGATAAACACAGATGCAACGTTACATCGCCTGCAGGTCTATAAATGGTTAAGAATTAAATGACATATCTAGGATCTAACAAAGTGTTCAGTCATTTAAAGTTTTGTATGCTCAGCAGTAAAACAGATTGAGACTGAATGCCAGGAAAGAGTGGGAGGACAACCTGATAGAGAGAGAGAGAGAGAGAGAGACAAATAGCTTACTGAGGTGGAGACAAAAGCCTTCTAAAACATCCAACACGGCTCCACTAGCCTCTTCATTCTAACGGAATAAATCCTCCATTATTACGACTCTCTGGGGCCTAAAAGCAAGCATCTTATGGGGAATTAATCGCACTGGACAAAGAGGAGGGGAAGCTCATTTCATTTTCTCATCAACTTCAGGGAGAATTGTACTGGAAGCCAAGCAGCCACCTGGGAATGACCTCCTCACTCTTCCCTCTCATCATCTTGTTTTTTCCTTTCCAGAGCCATTTGACAACTCTGATTGGCACAGACTGGACCTGCTATTACCACTACAAAGAAGTCTAACCTGATGTTTTTGTATGTTCTAATGAAATTTTTCAACATAAATCAGTGACAGAAAAAGCCACACAGTGATGTAAAGGTCTAGAAGGTTTAAAGGTTTCAAGGTCTGGGATGAATTAGACTATATGTGATTTGAGGAGACGGTCAGGTGTTAAGGCCCAGCTGGCTCTAACAGTGACCTATGAGGTGGAGGGCTGTCCCTGGGGAGCAGTAGGAAGTGATAACAGTCAGGTTTAGACCATAACAGTGAGGGACAGCGCAGAAGATCTAGAGAAACAAGCTGGAACCAGACAGTGATTAAAACTGGGACTCCCAGAATCACAATAGAAATATTTTTTCTTCATGTTTCAATTCAAAGTTTTGTGACTGAGAACTTTATACTTGGTGATTTTTCTCTGTCTTGAAAAAAATTGGACATCACTGGTTTACGGAGCACTTTACTAAAAAAACATCTTGGCCCCCTAGCTAGAAAAGGTCCTCCACCCCTGTCCTAAAGGCTCACATGGCACCTTTATTTTCTGACAAAAGTTATATTTTGTTTTACTGTAGATTTTTTCTGTATTATCAGTATCAGTACTCTGCATCCCTCCTTGTCTCTCTGTTAGATCAGATCCATCTGTGATCATCACAACTCTTTTCACAATAGCACTTGGTGATTTGATTCCTTAGGCCGGCATTTGGGAGGGGAGGGGGGCCCTGGAGCAACCTTGCACCGGAGCCCAGCTCAACCTTGCTACGCCACTGGTCATGGTACAAAGTATATTCTAATACACAGGCCCTCAGACTTTATCCATCCATCCATCCATTTTCTGTAGCCGCTAATTCCTCCACAGAGGGTCGCGGGGGAGCTGGTGCCTATCTCCAGCGGTCAAGGGGCGAGAGGCGGGGGACACCCTGGACGGGTCGCCAGCCCATCGCAGGGCCCCTCAGACTTTATATTCAAAATAAAATATCTGATCTCCAGATGAGGTCATAGATCAGGAACAACAAGTGAAGCAGACCGTTTACTCGGCATAGTGTGTTCTGATTATCTTAAAGTGCCCATGACATCAGTTTCCATGTTTTCTGACTTATCTATCATGTTGCAATGTTGAGTTCTCACCTTAAACCTGCCAGAAAGAGCAAAAAACGGCATCCATCTGTCTCCTAGTCCAGCCAGTGAGAAGTTCTTCCAGATTTCAGACCCAGGTTTCAAACAGTTTTTTTCACTCCAGCCCGCTATGAGGTCATAGTGATCCGGACTTGCTTATATGGTAAATTCTCCGCCCACATGCACGTTCACGACAACTGGAGCGAGGCAGTGCCGCCGCCATTGCCCATAGACCGTGTAGTGTTTAGTTTCAGTTTCGTTTCTCTTTCACGCGACAACACTGCCCCCTGCTGCAGCAGAAGTGTCAGGCTGCCAAATAAGGAGAAACCCAGCAGAACCGGAAGGCGGCGCTTTCTTCTGATCTCTGAGTTGCTCGTTAGGAAATAATTACAGTGTATTTTGAGTTATAATGGTGCAACGCTAATCTAGAGGCATCAAAGATTACACCTGTTTAATATAAAGTGATTTAAATATGGAGTCATAGGCACTTTAACAACTTTTCATGTGTGAACAGTTAAATTGCTTCTGTTTTCACACAGAATAATCACATCAAATAAACTAAGTTATAGAACAAAGCCCAGTAACACCAGGAGGATTGAGGTCAAGTACCAGAAGACTTTTAAGATGGTTAAAATCTAGAAACCTGCAGATAAAATGTACCCATCTGCCTTCAATGAGCTGCCTAAACCTCGGGACAAAAGATGCTCTGGTCAGATGGAGGAACTTGGATATTATTGTTGAAAATGACCAAAGCTTTGACTAGTAATGACTTCTACTGTCGCAGAGTAAATTAAACTCATGGGACTCTTGCTGGACCAGGACTAAATAAATGTCCCCGTCTGCTTGTTTATTAAAAGTCTGTTTTCAAAGTCTACCTTTCTTTTCCTTGAACAATGAGATAACATCCCGATGACGCGGGTCACACTCTCTAATGCACATGAATGCCTTTTAGCTCTTAGCTGGCTCACCAATGTTGACACAAAGCTCATAAACATTGCTTGGTATGTATATGGGCTGTCAGCGATGCCATGGTTACAACTTCATCTCAAACCCAGATCACTGTAAAAATCTCAAATCTGTTAGATATTTGGAAAGACAAACATTTTTTACTGATTATTATCTATTATGTATATTATAAGGTATCAATGCATTTGTAATGTGACATGGTGGCTGGGTCCAGGTGGACTTGTTCTTTGAGGATTTGGAGGCACTGCTGGGATCATGTGTTGAGCTCACATAAGTGCTCTTTTGATACTTAAGAAGTTCAGGTTTCCTTTTATTTACATATAAAGGTTCTTGCTTTGAGTAAAAAGGGTTGTACATCCATAAAACGTAAGTGGAAAGCAGCTAAAAAATTCAAAGGCCCTCTATGGGCTTTATGAAAAAATACAGTATTTAACATGCTTTTATTTTACATGGCCAAAAATGTAAAATACCACCAACATTAGAGGTGGTGATCATGTAAAAAGGTGACTTTAGTGAGAAATCTAGACTGTGTAACTGAGAGCTACAGCGTATCCAAGACTCTCCATCATTCTTCTCACTATTTTATTAAGTTATAAAGAGGAAATGAAACATGTTTACAGATAAAGGATTTTTGTTAACATTGTCTGTGCAAATGTAGAGTTAATTGTAATCATGTAAACTATATTTTTCTCACAAAGATTTGATGTCACTTTCTTTTAGTAAAGCTTAAGAGCTCACTGGTTGATGGAGGATTTCTCTAAAAATCAGCCTATCATTGTAATATAAAACAGGTGTGAACGCCACACTAAACAATGACCTGGACTTATTATTCTGCCCAATCAGAACTAGTGTCTAGACTTTACAAAAAGCAGCTTTAAAAGTGTGGTTTACTGAAAAACTTTTTTTTCCAATTTTTTTTCCTGATTAATATTGGTCACTCTGAGCTTTTCATGCAGGCTGAACATGAAAACAGTATTCTACATGGGTCTCCAGTAAAACAAATGTCAGGTTAAAACGCTAGGATTTGAAAAACCTCACAGATGTATGTCACTCTGCGAATTTGCATACATGGTCTGGCCCATCTTGGCTCACGCCCGCCCCACAGGCAGGCCCAGATAATGCAAAGGCTAGATGTGTTTTGAGCCCAGATGCCTCGTGTGATCTGGGAGCCCCATTGGCCAGTAAAAAATATATCATTTTATCTAAATTTATATGCATGAATATTCTTAAAGTGAACTGACCCACAAAATTTTAAGCAACGCAAATTTTTCATGATCTTGACTCATGTCACGTGACACTCAAATACAGAAACAGAACAATATGATAATAACTGAGCTGTAGCATAGTGGTTTAAGACACAGCCTCTGATGTAGGAGACCAGGGTTTGAGTCCCAGGCATGACATGCATCAATTTTAAATTATTTATATATATATATATATGTATATATATATATATATATATATATATATATATATATATATATATATATATATATATATAGTTAAAGCTCAAAATCTATTTTTTTTATTAATAATTTACATGGGCGGAACTAAAGTTCCGCAAGGCGGAACTAATATTTTGTCCGAGTTTCCAGCCGGGCATTGTTTTGTGACGGACACGTCTACTGTTTAATGCTGCAGGAAAATGATAAAAGTAAGTATAAAAGATGAGAAATGTGTAAAAACACACCCATAATAATCTGTGGGTTAGTACGTTTAAATATCTGTCAGCCACATTTATTGTCAATCTCGGAATATTAAGTTTATAGTTTTACCGACCTGTGTTTGCTGCTGGTGCTAATGCTAATCCTGTGGGTGCTTAGAGTTCACTGCGGTCAAATGAGCCAGTGCTACCGTAAGCGTCCTGGGTTGCCAGATATTAGATTAGGCTTAGTTTTTGGAAACAAGTTAGTTATGGTAAAAGAAAAAAATATATAATTTAGCTGTTTGCAAGTTTGTAGTTTAGTGTTAATTGTACATTTATGTAGCATACTTTAAAAAATGTATTGGCTGTTATTTTGTAAGCAAACACGAGAGCCGCCAATAGGCTTTATGCACAGAGTACTTAGTAGAACTTCCGGTTTAAAATTACCTCGCGGGACCATTTCCGGTTCCATTTGAAACGTGAAGATTTCCAGAGTTAGAGTGCATTTCCAGGGACGCCCGACTTCCGGTAAGGCGCCACATGGAGTAGACGTGTTGTTGCTCGGCTCCGCTCAATTCTTTCTAAAATTACGTTTCTAGCTTTTCCAACACCACCTGCCTGGCATATATTTGTTGAGGTTTTTACTCATTTTTGATATAACGTACTCTTATGGCTTCCAAAACCGCTTCGAAGGCCAAATCCGGTAAAAAAGACGACCCACTTCCGGACCTGACGGTGGACGCCATTGCTGAGCTATTAGCTCAACACAAAGTGGAGCTAACAGCAGAATTCAAGACGGAATTCAAATCTTCCTTCACCCATCTTGAGACGAAGTTCGATCAGGTTCGGATAGCAGTGGAAGAACATGGCCAGCGCCTGTCTTCGCTCGAGCTGGCGTCGGAGGACGCAAGTCAACGGATCAAGGAGCTCGAAGAGGCGGTTGACGAACTTCGACAGTCTAGCTCCAAACTATCTGCTAAAGTTGTCGACTTAGAAGGCCGAAGCCGCCGGAAGAACTTACGATTACTTGGTTTAGCAGAATCCACTGAAACTGGCCGTCCAACTGACTTCTTCGCTGCTGTCCTCAGTGAGATCTTTGGGCGTGACACGCTTCCATCTCCTCCAGAACTGGACAGAGCGCACCGTACCTTAGCGCCGAGGCCGAAACCGGGCGACCGGCCACGACCCGTGATTCTCCGCTTCCACAAGTTTCAGACGAGAGAGCTCATCATCAGGGAGGCGCGCCGAAGAGGAGTCCTTAATTATCGAGATCAGCGGATCCGAATCGTGGAGGATTACTGTCCCGAGGTCCTAACTCAGAGGGCTGAATACAGGGAGGTGATGACGGAGCTTTACAAACGCGGACTGAAACCGTCGCTGGGATATCCTGCCCGTCTTCGTATCACCCTGACCGGAGGGGAGAGGAAGTGGCTGCGCTCCGTTGAAGAAGCCCGGTGGTACATCGATGAACATCCGACTGCACGACCCACACAGTGACAGCGGCCGGAGGTGCACCGTTACTAACAGAGCCATTGGAGTTCTATATGCTTGTTTATTTTTATTTATTTCTTTATTTGTTTTTCTTTAGTCTTTTTTCCTTTCTTTTTTCTCCTAATCTTCAATAAGTAGGGAATACTTGCCCTGCTGTCAGTTTAGGCATATATGGACAGGTTCAGTCTAATTACCGCATTTCTTTTTAATTTATGCACACAAGCAAACGAGTAACTTAAATTTGTACTCTTATTCAATTTATTTTACATTTTATCTTAATTTTTTACTAGTGTCATTATAGTTGTTATTACTGGGATTATAATTTGAATGGTTATTCTATATATATATATTATATATATATATATATTGTTGTTGTTTTTTGTTTGTTTGTTTTTTTTTTCTTTTTTTCTTTATCCATTTGCCTATTTTCTTCTCATATATTTGTCTTTAAAGAACCACTTACGCCAATAGAGGGCACTTTTGTTTACCCATACTTAACTAGTTTTTTGTTATTCTTTCTTTTCTTTCCTTTTCTATTTTTGAGTAACGGCTCATGTACATGTTTCAGACGAGCCGAGCTAGTAGTTTAGACCTGGAAGTTGATTTCCTCTTGGAAGGTAGACTGTTATATGGGGGAGCTTGCTGCTGCGTTCTTCAGTAGCTGTCAAATGATTTGGGTGGGAGAGGAGGGATCAGGGATTGTGTTCTTTCTGTTTTCGAAGGGTTTTTTCTTAACTTGCAGATCTTATGTCCTGCACCATTTTCCATTTTGTACCAGTGTTCTCTTTTATTTAAATATCATGCTTATATGCCAACCACATTGTTTGCATTATTTCCCTGTCTTCCATGTAGACCTGGATGACTAGAGCCTTAAATTTGCTCAGCTGGAATGTCAAGGGTTTAAACCATCCTATTAAAAGGAGGAAAGTTTTTGCACAAATTAAACAGGAAAACGCCTCCATAGCCTTTTTACAGGAAACCCATATCAGGGCTTCGGATAGCTCGCGGCTTATGTCACGGTGGGTGGGGCAGCAGTTCCATTCATCTTTCGAGGCTAAGGCTAGGGGGGTGTCCATCCTTATCAGCCCTGATGTCCCATTCACGCAGTTCAACGTGATTTCGGATCGGTACGGTCGTTTTGTTGCTGTTTCAGGAAGACTATATAACATACAGGTAGTTTTAGTCAATGTATATGCTCCCAACTCTGACAATCCTCAATTCTTTGAACATCTTTTTTCCAGTCTGCCAGACTTGGACTCTTATTCTCTTATATTCGGTGGTGATTTGAATTGTTGGCTAGACCCCGTCTTGGACCGATCCTCGTTGAAACCAACCTGTCTGAGTAAGTCTGCTGCGCTAATCCACTCTTTTCTTTCTACATATGGTGTTAAGGATATTTGGCGACATCTGCATCCGATGGATAGGGAATACTCTTTTTTCTCTAATGTGCACCACACCTTCTCCAGGATAGATTATTTCCTCCTAGATAACTATTTGACCAGTATTACAGACACCTGTGAGTACCGTGCCATAGTTATATCTGATCATGCCCCCCTGGTTTTGACTCTGTCTATGCCTGACTTGCCAAGATCGGAGAGGAGCTGGCGTTTCAACCCTACATTGCTCTCAGACAACACCTTTCTCAAATTCATGACTGAACAAATTAAATTTTTTCTAGACACAAACGTCTCCCCAGATATTTCCAGCCTGTTAATCTGGGACTGTATGAAGGCCTACCTTCGGGGGCAGATTATATCTTATACAGCCAACATGAAAAGGAGGAACCTTAGAGAGAGACGAGACTTGGCTGATAAAATTAAAGACCTAGATCATCAGTACGCCCACACTAAGAATCCCGAGTTCTACAAAAAACGTATTGAACTCCAAACTCAATTTGACCTTCTTTCGACCCATGTCATTGAAAGGCAACTTCTGAAAAGCAGGAGTACATTCTTTATACATGGTGAGAAATCAGGCAAACTCTTAGCTAATCTACTGGGGGGCCAAAAACCACGTCAGTGTATAGCTACTATCAATTCGGACGAGGGGCCCATCACAGATCATAACAAAATCAATGATGCATTCAGGGAATACTACTCAAAGCTCTACAACTCTGAATCCCCTACAGATGAATCAGTAATACCCAACTTTCTTAAAAGTTTAGACTTCCCTGAACTGTCTGACACTGACAGAAAGATGCTGGATGCATCAGTCTCCAAAGAGGAGATTGCAGCTGCAATCTCCTCCTTACAGTCAGGAAAGTCTCCTGGACCAGACGGTTTCTCAGTGGAATTTTATAAATCATTTGCCCCACAGCTCACACCGCTACTCCACTCTGTTTTATCCGATTCTTTTGCGCAGGGCAAACTACCTCCCTCCTGGTATGATGCATCCATAACTTTAATTGGAAAAAAGGGGAAGGATCCAGCAGAGTGTGCATCATACAGACCTATCTCGCTCCTGAATGTGGACTCCAAGATCCTGGCTAAAGTGTTAGCCCACAGGTTGGAAAAGGTTGTGCCGGCAGTTATAACTGAGGATCAGTCTGGTTTTGTGAAGGGACGCTATTCCTTCTTTAATATTAGACGGCTTCTCAATATTCTATACACACCATCTGATGATACTCCAGAATGTGTTCTCTCCTTGGATGCTGAGAAAGCGTTCGACCGTGTAGAATGGAACTATCTATTTGCTGTTTTGGAGAGGTTTGGGTTTGGCTCGAACTTTATTTCGTGGATTAAATACTTATATTTGTCTCCCGTTGCCTCAGTTTGTACCAACAATCAGAAATCAAAGCCTTTTCATCTTAAACGAGGCACACGACAGGGCTGCCCTCTTAGCCCCCTGTTATTTGATTTAGCCATTGAACCCCTGGCAATTCTATTCCGTAGCAGCGAAATGGTTCAGGGCATAAGGAGAGGTTGTACGGAACACAAAGTATCTCTTTATGCTGATGACTTGCTGCTTTTTATTTCAAATCCCCAGGTTTCCCTACCATCTATACTGTCACTACTCACTCAATTTAGTTATGTCTCAGGTTATAAATTGAATCTGTCTAAAAGCGAGCTCTTCGTATTAAATGAAGAAGCGGCTCAAATGGATCTATCTNGCTTTCCCCTTCAAAGTGGTCAAAGAACAGTTTACATATTTGGGTATCACAATTACAAGAAAGTATAAACACCTCCTCAAAGCAAATTTTCTTACATTATTAAACAGTGTCAAAGACAGTCTCTCCCGGTGGTCACCCTTAAATACTACTCTAGTTGGTCGAATTAATTCCATTAAAATGAACATTCTTCCAAAGTTTTTGTATTTATTTCAATCTTTACCAGTTTACGTCCCTAAATCATTCTTTACTACTCTCGATTCTATAATCTCGTCCTACATCTGGAAGGGTAGACGACCTAGGGTATCCAAGTTGCATTTGCAGAAATCTAAAGCTGAGGGGGGCCTGGCACTCCCCAACTTCTGTTTTTATTACTGGGCTGCCAACATTCGTTCACTAAAATATTGGTTGAAATCTGGGGAGGATGTGGAGCCTTCTACTTGGCTAGCAATGGAGTTGGGCTCGACTTGCTATGGCTCTCTTGCCTCCTTCCTATGTTCGTCTTTGCCTATACCTATTGCTGACTGTACATCTACTCCGACGGTTCGACATTCCCTCAAGGTGTGGGTTCAGATCAGGCGACATTTTGGTCTCTCTGGCCTTTCACTCAGAAGCCCTATTCTATCAAACCATCTTTTCACTCCCTCCACCCTAGATAATAACTTTCAGGTTTGGTTTAGAGCAGGTATTACTCACTTTAAGGATCTCTTCATAAACAATAAATTAGCAACATTTGAACAGCTGTCTGTAAAATATGCCCTTCCCAAGACACACTTCTTTAGATATTTACAATTCAGACACTTCTTACAATCTCACCTCTCAACTTTTCCTGAATCTCCAGCTGCTAATTTACTGGACGAGCTCCTTAGTTTGCAACTATCAGACAAGGGTGCCATCTCTCACATTTACAGTAAACTTTGCAGGCTACCCTCAGCCCCCCTTGTGAGACTTAAATCCACATGGGAAAATGAGCTGGATTTATCCATTTCAGATGATATCTGGAGCTCAGTCCTCACCTTGATAAATTCCACATCACTCTGCGCCCGTCATTCACTACTGCAATTTAAGGTAGTCCAAAGGGCTCATCTGTCTAAATCCAATCTGGTTAGGATGTATCCTGATTTGGATCCCAGGTGCGACAGGTGTGGTTCGGACGGGGCCAATCTGACCCACATGTTCTGGACTTGCCCTGCCTTGGCTAATTTTTGGAACGAGGTTTTCCATACTTTAAATGTGGTTACCGACCTGAAATTGGTCCCTGGCCTTCTGCTTGCTCTTTTTGGTACAGTGGATGAGGAGGATAGAAACATTGCTTATGCTAAGCGTCGGGTGCTGTCCTTTGGCTCTCTCCTGGCCAGGCGTGCCATTTTGCTGAGATGGAAATCTGCTGCCCCGCCCACCCACACTCAGTGGCTAGTAGATGTGATGTCGTGCCTTGGTCTTCAAAAAATCCACTGCGCTTTACAGAATCAAGGTGGCAAATTTAATCAAATCTGGGGGCCTTTTATGAAGCATTTTTCAAATACTGGTACTGAACTTATGGACGTTCCTGCTGAATATTAGTTGTTAATCCATATTGGTCTGGTGACTGGCTGTTTTCTGTCTTTTTTTATCTTATGCATGGAAGCACTGGGTTACATGCTCCCATTGAGAGGTTAGTTTTACCTCCTAGATGTGACTGGCAATCTTGAATTGTTTCGATAGGGTTAGATATAGGATTACATACTATAATAGAGTAGAGCTATATAAAATACCTCAACAGTATTTGACCCTTCCAGGTTGAGATGTTCTATTTTCCAATGTATGTGTACATGCTTTGAGAAGCTGGTTTTCCCCTTTGAAGATCCATCCTCTGGGGTGGGGGGTGGGTTTTGGGGTTTGTTCTTGTTTGTTTTAGTTTGTTTGTTTTTCTCTTTTCTTTCTTCTTTATCATTGATTGCAATGTTGTTGTTTTTGTAAATAATTGATAAAAAGTGTTAATAAAAATATCTCGAGTAAAAAAAAAAAAGCATTCAGTTTATATCTGATTGTCTGTCAAAAGGAAGGACTCTGTTGCAGCGTCTATGAATAATGTACAAAAAATACACAAAGGATGGCTTTTTGTTTCTTTTTTTAATTAAATGGCTGCTATGAAACATTCATATTCTGTACTGATTTGTGTTAATTTGTTGAATTTCAATGGTATCAATTAGGGATGTTCCAATCGATTGGCCAACAATCAAAATCGGCCGATTTCCGTGAAAAAAACATGATCGGTAAATTCCAATATTAGCGTCGATCATACCAGCCGATCTATAGCTCATAAGCCAGAGATCAATAGGTGCATAGAAAATCCGCGGCACTACCGCGAGTTGTGAGGGGACTCGCCGTCCCCTGAACGGACCGCTCCATTTATTCGGTTCGGAGCTCAGTCGGGCGGCGAGTCCTGCTGACTCACGCAGCTGCGTTCCCTCCTGCAGCTCCAGAGAGTCTTTCCCCATCAGGAAGTTGAGATAATTCTTCAAATTGGTATTAAAAGACAATAATTTAAATATTAATGACGGAGTTGGAAAGAGCTCGCTCGCTCGCTCATGTGCCAGGAGGAGAGGAAAGCTGTGCATCATGGTGCAGGTGGATCAGACAGGTGGAGGGAGGAGGAGCTGAGCAGCGCAGGTACTCTTTAGAAATGATCCAGACCACTGTCAGTAACTAGTTTGTTCTTTCTGGGCATAAAATGGACCAGAGTGTCAAAACAATGCTGACTTTTCTGTATCCGAATAGCAGTAGAGAAAAAAAAACTATCTCAAAATGTTATTTCAAACACAAACTAATTAATGGGGAGCACAATAATATATGTTTAAGAACCTAAATATATATAAAAATAATAGATTTATTTATGGATAAAAATAATAGATTTCTATAAGGATTGGAAAAAAAAAATATATATATATATATATATTTCTATATGGATGGATGGATGTCTACATGGTGCCTTCAAGTTTTTGTATTTTTTTTATCTTGGAAAAAGTCAGTAAAAAACATGTTTTTGTCCAAATGAAGGTGATTTATGGATCATTTTCAACATTTTCTACAGGTTCATTTTCTACAGATCAAGTAGCCATTAGCCCTCATCATTACTACAATGGGAAATTTATAGTCAATCCATGTGATCGGTATCGGTGATCGGCAGCAAAAAATGTGATTGGAGCATCCCTAGTATCAATAGATTGTTTGCTGTAAGCCAAACCATGACGGTTGCAGGAATATGATACAAAAAGTCGATTTAATGTATTTATTTAGCTTGATAATGACTCAAAACACAG
>SSNR01000521.1:111762-206421 GCA_006937965.1 Callopanchax toddi
GAAACATTTTTCAAATACTGGTACTGAACTTATGGACGTTCCTGCTGAATATTAGTTGTTAATCCATATTGGTCTGGTGACTGGCTGTTTTCTGTCTTTTTTTATCTTATGCATGGAAGCACTGGGTTACATGCTCCCATTGAGAGGTTAGTTTTACCTCCTAGATGTGACTGGCAATCTTGAATTGTTTCGATAGGGTTAGATATAGGATTACATACTATAATAGAGTAGAGCTATATAAAATACCTCAACAGTATTTGACCCTTCCAGGTTGAGATGTTCTATTTTCCAATGTATGTGTACATGCTTTGAGAAGCTGGTTTTCCCCTTTGAAGATCCATCCTCTGGGGTGGGGGGTGGGTTTTGGGGTTTGTTCTTGTTTGTTTTAGTTTGTTTGTTTTTCTCTTTTCTTTCTTCTTTATCATTGATTGCAATGTTGTTGTTTTTGTAAATAATTGATAAAAAGTGTTAATAAAAATATCTCGAGTAAAAAAAAAAAAGCATTCAGTTTATATCTGATTGTCTGTCAAAAGGAAGGACTCTGTTGCAGCGTCTATGAATAATGTACAAAAAATACACAAAGGATGGCTTTTTGTTTCTTTTTTTAATTAAATGGCTGCTATGAAACATTCATATTCTGTACTGATTTGTGTTAATTTGTTGAATTTCAATGGTATCAATTAGGGATGTTCCAATCGATTGGCCAACAATCAAAATCGGCCGATTTCCGTGAAAAAAACATGATCGGTAAATTCCAATATTAGCGTCGATCATACCAGCCGATCTATAGCTCATAAGCCAGAGATCAATAGGTGCATAGAAAATCCGCGGCACTACCGCGAGTTGTGAGGGGACTCGCCGTCCCCTGAACGGACCGCTCCATTTATTCGGTTCGGAGCTCAGTCGGGCGGCGAGTCCTGCTGACTCACGCAGCTGCGTTCCCTCCTGCAGCTCCAGAGAGTCTTTCCCCATCAGGAAGTTGAGATAATTCTTCAAATTGGTATTAAAAGACAATAATTTAAATATTAATGACGGAGTTGGAAAGAGCTCGCTCGCTCGCTCATGTGCCAGGAGGAGAGGAAAGCTGTGCATCATGGTGCAGGTGGATCAGACAGGTGGAGGGAGGAGGAGCTGAGCAGCGCAGGTACTCTTTAGAAATGATCCAGACCACTGTCAGTAACTAGTTTGTTCTTTCTGGGCATAAAATGGACCAGAGTGTCAAAACAATGCTGACTTTTCTGTATCCGAATAGCAGTAGAGAAAAAAAAACTATCTCAAAATGTTATTTCAAACACAAACTAATTAATGGGGAGCACAATAATATATGTTTAAGAACCTAAATATATATAAAAATAATAGATTTATTTATGGATAAAAATAATAGATTTCTATAAGGATTGGAAAAAAAAAATATATATATATATATATATTTCTATATGGATGGATGGATGTCTACATGGTGCCTTCAAGTTTTTGTATTTTTTTTATCTTGGAAAAAGTCAGTAAAAAACATGTTTTTGTCCAAATGAAGGTGATTTATGGATCATTTTCAACATTTTCTACAGGTTCATTTTCTACAGATCAAGTAGCCATTAGCCCTCATCATTACTACAATGGGAAATTTATAGTCAATCCATGTGATCGGTATCGGTGATCGGCAGCAAAAAATGTGATTGGAGCATCCCTAGTATCAATAGATTGTTTGCTGTAAGCCAAACCATGACGGTTGCAGGAATATGATACAAAAAGTCGATTTAATGTATTTATTTAGCTTGATAATGACTCAAAACACAGAGTCCAAAGTACAGAAGTGTTTCTTCAGACTAAAAGGAAGCTTTGGTCCTGGCGAGTGTTAGCTTTAAAAGATATACAGCAGCTTTGAGGGTATCAAGGTGCAAAGAGAATGATAGATAAACACAATCCCTCAAGCAAAGAGCAGCTGAAAATAAAATAAAACGCCTTCTGAAGAGTGGCAGAACATCTCTCCTGATGCATAAAGGTCTAGATAGTACAAATGTGAAACTGTCAAATTGATATTTAATTTGGATAAGTCTTGAGCTGGGAGACGCAGGGGAGCCTCACGGTTTTCTGAACAAAATGGGACTTTTTAAGTTCTGTGCTACTGGAGTGAGAAGCCTCATTAAAAGCAATTAATCTACTGTAGAAGAACAGTGGGGTCTCTAATCTTTCTCTCATATACCAACCCACCCACACACACAGTTACACACGCGTGTGTGTGTGTGTGTGTGTGTGAGATCGCCGGTGCGTGTGCGTGCATGCTGAATGTGGGGAGACATCTTCAGCAGCACTCCCCACTCACTGGATTAGCTAGTGGGCTTTGTCAATATGCTGTAGAGAGACAGAGCGAGAGGGGAGACGGTGTGTGTGTGTAGGTGTGTGAAACGTGAGGATGAATTGAAACCTTGAGTGTGTGTGTGTGTGTGTGTGTGAGACAGATAAAGGGAATGGGGAGCAGAGAAAGAAAAAAAAGAACAGTTTTCATTTAGATAGGTGGAGATTGAGCGCAGCATGAGTGTTTGTTTTGTTCTGTTTTTTTTTTATTTGATTTTTATAATTTCATGCAGCCATTGTTGATAAGAAAAACACACAAAGGGGCACTGAGAAACCTCGGTAGATGTGCCAGTTGGTTAGCATGAGCCCGTGCGATTGTGCAGGTTTGCAGAGACTTTTCAATCATTGTTTCAGAATGCTCAACAATGCTGTAGGAAGGTAGGAAAACAGCACGCTATTCATCAATATCTTCCACATGCTTGCAGCTTAGGCTAGACACTAAATTACTGGGTCAATGTTCACAGTAAAATGCAATACAAGCGTTTGAAATGACTAAATTCATTCCTGTAGTGTAACTTACAGAAAAATGAAGAGGCAGAGAGGCAGAGGAGGATAAATACAGCGTGGGGGCGGAGAAAGACAGGAGAAACAGAAGGAAAGTGAATGAAACCTAGGATCATGTATCTACAGCGCTCTTTACAAGCAATTGTGTTTTTTGCTCCTAGCTTTAAAAAATTCCAAGTTGAATCAAATGGAATGCCATGGGGGCTTTTCTCAAGATTTGCAAGGGAAATGGGTATTGGTTGTTTACATTTCAATTCTTAGCACTTCAAAAATGCCTCATTTTGATCCTAAAACATTACAAAAAACACGCTCTGCTTTACAAAAAAAAAGAAAAGACTTTTACTTGATCAGTACGGATTGAAGGAAAATACAGAGATGAATAAAAGAGCTCGATTTACGAGCGGGGAGTGGGGTTAATCAGGATGATTTTCTTGCAAGTTTACTTGGGATTTAAGATGAAAAACAAGAACAAAACAACCCACATCCAGACCCAAAATCCTCCAAAACAAACAAGTACAACATCAGCAAGTAAACTTTTTTCCTTTATGCGCATGTTTATGTTAAAGAAACTTATTTAAATGTGCATCAGTTACCCAGCATTTATGTTGTTTTTGAGTAAAAGAGACAAATGACTTCTTTTCTGTTGCTAAAATGACTTTCTAGAATAAAAAAGTTGAATCTGTTAAGAGTTTCTTGGTGAAAAGTTATAGGTTTAGCTAAAAGATCTATGCTTATGCAATATTTTAGAAACACCATGTTTGTTTGTTGACAAAAAGATAACAATCCTAACAACTATAGAATTACAGTTAAGGTTGTTCAAAGTTTCAAACTGTTGTAAGCATGTTAGAGATAACTCATAAGACATTTTATGGATACAAAATCTGCAGAGTTTATGTTTATTCTCTTAGCTGACACTTTTATCCAAAGTGACTCACACTTTACCTAGCAGGTATGTTGTGGGAGGAAACCTACACATGCAGGGGGAGAAAATGCAACTCCACCCTGAAAGGCCTCATCCAGTATTTGAACCAACAACCTGCTTGCTGCAAGGCAGTAGTGCTACCAACTGTGCCACCATGCAGCCAGAGTAGATACCCAAGGATCCCAAATGCATTGTTGTAATTATTTCAGCATAAAATCAGCATATTTCAGCATCCATCCATCCATCCATTTTCTGTAGCCGCTTAATCCTCCACAGAGGGTCGCGGGGCAGCTGGTGCCTATCTCCAGCGGTCAAGGGGCGAGAGGCGGGGGACACCCTGGACGGGTCGCCAGTCCATCGCAGGGCCACACAGAGACGAACGAGACAAACAACCACACACCCACTCACACCTAAGGACAATTTACCAGCCCAATTAGCCTGACAGTCATGTCTTTGGACTGTGGGAGGAAACCGGAGTACCCGGAGGAAACCCACGCATGCACGGGGAGAACATGCAAACTCCACGCAGAGAGGCCGCAGAGCCGGGACGCGAACCCATGACCTCCTTGCTGCGAGGCAACAGTGCTAACCAACTGCGCCACCATGCAGCCGCATATTTCAGCATAAAATTCTAAATTACAGAAATATATTTATTGACAAATTAGAGGTAGGATGAGGAGCTCAGAGTAGAGCCACTGCTCCGCCACATTGAGAGGAGCCAGTTGAGATGGTTCGGACATCCATTCAGGATGCCGCCTGTTTGCCTCCCTAGGGAGGTGTTTCGGGCATGTCCCGCTGAAAAGAGACCCCTGGCTCGACCCAGGACATGCTGGAGGAAAAATATCTCCAGGCTGTCCTGGGAACGCCTGGAGGTCCCACCGGAGAAGAAGGCGGTGGTTGCCCAGGAAAGGACAGTCTGGGATTCCCTACTTGGGATGCTGCCCCCACGACACGGACTCGGATAAACAATAGAAAGCAAGGCAAGGAGACAAATAGGATGAAAAGTGGGCAGAGCACAAGATCAATACAGAATGCTGAAAAACGTCATTCAGCATATAGAGTTTTTGCACAACCCAATTTATTAACTTTACTTAAAGGTATTTCAACATTTGTCTAATTTCTCTAACAGGAAGTTAAGATTCTGCAGCCTATGAAGAACCCAGAGTCTAACCCAGTATGTCTAACAGTGAAAAATGTGCACCGTATTTTGTGTACACCAGCTCACGACGGTTATATTGGTCACAGAAATGAATAAGCAGTCATCATTCATGCACTCCATCTCCTTTTTAAAAGGGAAAGCACACATCATCCAGTGACAGCACCCCATACTTTAAAGTCCATCATCTGTTACCCCTCGCTGCTACAATGTCTGCCTGTCTGTAAACTTTATATCCCATGTGTTTAAACTGAAAAGCTGCTACAGTAACAACAGCCACTCAGGCAGGGTTTATTAAATCAACAAGACTCTAATAAAGTTGTTTTATAGGAGCAAAACTTTCAGAAATGTACGCATTGTGGGAGACAAAGTGGTACCCGATCACACAGATGTCCAACACATGCGCGCATACACAAACGCATCCACACACACTCGACTAAACATCTGTTTCCCACAACTGAAGTGGTGAAGGATGCTCATTGACAAAGTGATTGATGCTGCTGCTGTCATCCTCTGACTCCTTCCATCCTTTTCTTTCTCTCTCTGTTCTACCTTTCAAAGCAGAACCCTCAGCAGTAATGAACGCCGGTCCAGATGCCCGGAAATTTTCACAACAGTTGGCTTGTCAATCCATAAGCGCACACATGAGTGCACACAACTGTAGTGCATATGCATAGCAAAATAATGGAAACATCACATAAAGGACAACAACATCACTTGTGAAAAGCACAAACTGAGCTCCTGAGCAGTAAATAATGAAAAATGTATGGTGATGGACTTAGAACTGGAACTTTTTTAAGGTTTTAAAATAATAATAATCTAGATGCTAATTACAAGAATGTATCATTCATTGACAGCCTACTCCACAGAAATAGGTTTTAATATGAAAACTAAATAAATCACATTTTAAACTTTTGTTTATGTGATTTTAATTGAACTGATTCAGAACAAAAAGCAAATAGTGAATGCAAAAATCTGCAGACGATCTCTAGCATGATTAATGCATCAGTTTGTGCAATTATCAGTATTGAAAATTATGATTTGGACTGCAATAAATCATAAGCTCATAAGTTATGAGCATCATGCATTTTTGCTCTACGGTATATATATTTTGCCCATTAGTGAACTTGATGCCCATTTTCAATGCTGATGACAGTGGCTGAGATGACAGAAGAAAAAGTGTGGGTTTCTCACAATTTTATTATCTACATTCTACAGAGTGAACCACAGCACCGAGACGGCCCTTCTGAAGATTTTAAATGATTTTAGAGTAAATGATGATGCTCGGAGGGCGACAGTGTTGGTTCTGCTGGATCTAAGCGCTGCCTTCGATACCGTAGACCACACTGTTCTTTTAACCCGTCTAAAACAGATCAGCATCTCTGGTGCTGTTCATAGATGGTTCACTTCCTATCTCACAGACAGGACTTTTATGGTCAGCATGGACACCTGTTTCTCCAGGGTCCATAGCATCACATGTGGTGTGCCCCAGGGTTCCATTTTAGGGCCAGTGCTTTTTAACCTTTATATGCTCCCTCTGGGCAGCATCATCAGGAGACACGGGGTGAATTTCCACAGTTATGCTGACGACACACAGTTGTACATCTCCGTGTCTCCTGATGACACACAGCCAATGGATGCACTTTTTAACTGTATTTTAGACATTAAATCCTGGATGGCAGAAAACTTTCTCCAGCTCAACCAGGGCAAAACTGAAGTTTTAGTCATTGGTCCTGAGGCCCAGAGAGAGAAACTTTTACCCAAACTACAATCACTGTGTTTTAATCCTTCCTCAAAAGTTAAGAATCTGGGCGTGACCTTTGACTCTGAGCTGACTTTTATCCCTCACATTAAAAACGTCACCAAAATAGGTTTTTATCATCTCAAAAACATCGCCAGAGTCCGCCCCATTCTCTCTCGGGCCAATACGGAGACGCTGATGCTTTTATCACCAGTAGAATCGATTACTGCAATGCCCTGCTTTCTGGTCTTTCCAAGAAGAGTACTTCAGGTCTACAACTTTTACAGAACTCAGCAGCCCGTGTCCTGACAAAGACCAGGAAGCGGGAGCACATCACTCCGGTTTTAAAATCACTGCATTGGCTCCCCGTATGTTTTAGGATCGATTTTAAGATACTGTTAATGGTTTTTAAGTGTCTTAATGGTCTTGGCCCTTCTTATCTTTCTGAACTGCTTTTTCCATATGAACCCTCGCGGTCACTGCGCTCCTCTGGCAGCCGTCTCCTAGTCATCCCTAAAGTCAGGACACACACCCACGGCGAAGCTTCTTTTGGTTATTACGGTCCTCGCCTCTGGAACGGACTGCCAGAGGACCTCAGGACCGCAGAGAACGTTCAGGTTTTTAAGAATAGACTCAAGACCCACCTTTTTAGATTAGCTTTTAACTGATTATTATTTATTTAGTTTTTTATTCACATTTTATTGGTTATTTTACTATTCATATAAGTTCTCGTTATTTTATATGCTACGCATTTTAATCCTCCAGTGTTTCCTCTGTGGAGCCCTCTGCCTTGGGACCGGTGGTTGGCGGTGGCGGCTCGGGCGCTCCCCGGTAGGGCCCGGGCAGTGGCGGGGGTTGCCACCCTCCATTCCCAGGTGCCCTTGGTTGGTGTGTGGCTGCTGACCTGGTTCTACAGCTGACGAGGCAGAGGGCCCACTTGATGGTGTGTTGCTCATTACTGGAGCCATCTGAGCTCAACATAGTGTTTAATGTGGTTTTTATGTGTATGTGTGCCTGGGAATGGGTTGTGGACTGGGAGGGGAGAGTGTCATAATTGTTCTATGTGTGGGAAAGGGAGGGAATGTGGGTTGTATGGGTCATTTTAATCTGTCAAGCACTTTGTGTTGCTCGCTGGGTCATGAAAGGTGCTATACAAATAACGTTTGATTTGATTTGATTTGAATACTGAAGAGTGAAAATCTTTAACTTTTCGAAAATAAATATTTGAAAATGTGTTTGCATATTTATTTGGGTATAAAAAGCAAGTGCACAAACATAAGACAAAGATATGTTTCTTGTAAACAGAACTGCACAACAGAGGAAGTCCTGTGTTAACCTTGTCCAAAGGCAGCCAATTTCTCTGAGCTTGCAGGCAATCAGTGATGGACCATCACTCAGGTTAAAATGTGTTTTTCCACTCTGATGAATTAGTTTTCCAAACTTTTTGAGTAAGAAATTGACCCAGTAGACTCTAAAACACAAAATAAAAGACTTTGGCTTTAGTAACAAGAACAAGAAAAGATGTGACAAAGAAAACCTGCTGTTTTCACACACCTTAAGACCTGCTGGTACAGGAACAAATGGAACAAAAGGACGTCCAAACATTTAAATCAGCAAGTATACTCAAGGATGTCTTAACTGTTGTGAGAAAGAATGGAAAACATTACAAACTTGTGAAAGTTTTAAAGACGTTTCAAAGATGATTCAAGTCTAAAGTGCAGACAAATAATTATATTAAGAAATTCAAAAGATAAAACTCAAAACAAAGGTCAAAGTAAATGTCAAAATAACTTTATGTAGTCACTGTTTGCATTATTCCTTCCATCTCAACTTGTTTTTATTTTAAGATGCCAGCTAAAGCTAAGCCTTTGTATTATTTTTCTGCAGATTTCCAGCCCGTGCATAACAATCGTTTATTCTTTGTACTTTTAAAAAAATCAAATATTTAAATAAACTTTTAAATAAATGATTCCATTGTTCTGCATAGAGGCAGGGACAGAAACTTAGAGACAAAAGTAAGAGGGATAAGGAGGGTATGCATCTTTTATCTCCAGGAGTAACACAAAACTTTCCTATGGAACAAGGAGCTTATAGGTTGAGCAGCTGAATGGCTGCCTGAATGGATGGATGTCTGATTCTCTGACTGACTGCCTGACTAGCATAGTGACTTTCTATCCATCCGCCCGCCTCTCCCCCTGTCCCCTAC
This sequence comes from Callopanchax toddi, assembly GCA_006937965.1. Taxonomy (NCBI): domain Eukaryota; kingdom Metazoa; phylum Chordata; class Actinopteri; order Cyprinodontiformes; family Nothobranchiidae; genus Callopanchax; species Callopanchax toddi. The sequence goes on from SSNR01000521.1 coordinate 120,644, forward strand.
ACTGTGTGTGTCTGTCTGCTTGTCAGGCCCATTAGCTCATTAGAAAGACTGTGTGATTGGAATAAGAACTAAGCTAGCGGTAATCTCCAGCCTGTGACACACAAACAGAGAAGCTCACCAATCTTGTCTTCGTCTCTCTTTGTCTGTGCTTGTTCTTTCTCAGTCTTCCTCCTGCCCATTCTATTCCATCTTGTCTTCCTTTTTACCCTGTGTTCCCTCTCTCCTTTCACCCTTGCTTTCTCATTCCCTGCATGTCTCCTGACTCTCCCTCGCTTGTTCCCAAGCTTTGCATTGTGCCTTGCAGTTTCTTTGCTCATATTGCTAATAAAACATATAGAACAAAGCTGTTTAAATATGCTACATCAAGATGTTAACCATAGCTGTCTAAAGCTCCACACAGTTGCAGTGGAAGACTAAGTGTTCATTATACCAGATGATCACTTCTATGAATTTACTGTAATTTTCTCTTGTGCAAAATTGTCCCACAAATAAGCATGTTGTTCCCACAAGTGGATGCAGCTGGCAAAATTTGGAGGCATGGCTTAATTCTACACAGGCAAGTATCCATCTACACATTATGAACATCAGGCTAATATAAGCTATGATTTTTTTTTTCTAAGCTGAAAATTGCTATGAACAGCTGCCAGTAAACATAATGCTGAAAGCTGCACAGAGGAGCAGTTCCTTTCTATACTTTCAGCCATTAAAAAGTTACCCTCAGTCATGTCTGCAAGATGCTTAAAAAGTCATTTCATTGATGGCGTAATTACCATAAATATTGCGCTGTAAGTGAACAGCAAAGCCACACACAGTCTGCAGCAGGTCTAAATGCTAAAAAAATGAAGTCAGGTTTTAACTCACTACCTAAATCAACACTGAGAGTCGGAGTCGCCAATAATTCATAATTCACACCTTCGCTGAAGCAGCCAGCCGTGATTCAGAGTTTCTGCAACCACTGACTGAGGAGGAATCATCTGGAAGCCATGTTACCTTTGTGCTGCCCTCCGGAGCATGAGATTATAACCATCCGAGCTCCTGCAGCTCCTCAGTGGAAACTTTAATCATTTAAGACCAAATTACAGGACAATAAGCTGTTATGTTGAACCACACATGGTGTATTAGGGGACAGAGGACACAGTCATAGTTTTCAGATGTCTCATCGCCCCATCCTCCTCCTGCTCTGCTTTTCTGACCTTGTGTGGTGGGGGGGGTAATCTTCCTGCTCACTTTTTGCTCTTTCCGTCTCCGTCTTTCCGTCTCTCTTTCCCTCTTTGGCTATTGGTTCCTATGGCGACAGGTCTCCGATGCGTTCTGTTCTGTTACTATGGTAACTGACCTACAGTCGGGGTGCTGCTCTCTGGTCCTCATGTCCTTTCACTAATATAAATGTTTGATTTCATTCTTTTAACGTGAGGCGGGAAATGTCTATACTCTGACGAAATTACATGCATCAGTCAGTTAATGTGACATTGTGGCAGATTTGAAATATTATTAGATAACATTATTTTTATGATGAAAAGATGGGCAGAGGGTCAGACAAAATTAACTTCTGTAAGTCAGCCAGAGAGGGCTGATAAAGGTTTCTTCAAGCTCACATCCCACTTTCCCTTCTCTTATTCTAGCAGGGGAGTGTTGAATCATTTTTATTCCACTTATGGGCCGTCGAACTAGTGAATAAAGAGGAAAAAGAGCTAAGATAGCTCTTGTATACTGTTAAATGATTAATATTATATACAACTCCTTGCACATAAAGTGCACAACAAGTCTGTATACAATATTATCACCTAATTAAGTAGAAAATGGCTAACTTGTTAGCAAACAGCTACACTTGGGGTAGTCTGGGAGAACATTAGTATCTATTAAGTGTTAGTTGCTTTATGCACCACTTAAAACTGTGGAATTATGTCCTGGAAAAGTCAACTAAAAACTCTGAAAAGCACCAGTTACCATGTAGAGGAGGAGGACTTCTGATCTGACAGATACGTTCTAAAAACCTAAACAACAAATTGTTCTTAAAACAGTAAATCACCAAAACTGCTGACTTTTGGCCATCTTTTTGTATTGAATGCTCTCATTTAGTGGACATGGACAAAAGTATGTATGAATTTATGGGTGTTTGTTTTTCCACCCTCCTCTTAAAGTTATCTTTGGGATAAATGTTTGAAGAATATTCTGGACATGGATCCAAAATGTTATTTTGTTCCTAGAGTTATTAAGTTTTGACTTAAGCCTCATGGCACAGTGCTACAACATCACAAAAAAGACATTATTCACACCAAACTGTTCATGGACGGTTGGGAGGAGTTCCTCTGGGAGGATGTTTAAGTACCATTTTTATTCATAGCTGTTCTGAGGCTAAAAAAAACAAACCCACATTTGAATGGCCACATTATTGTTGACACGATGCGTGAATGGTAGTGCTCAACTCTTTCTCCAGACAATCCTTTTTCCAAATGCCCCCAGGAAAGGGTCAATTTTGCCTGAGAAAATGACTTCCCCAAAGCCCTCAGCAGTCCAATCGCTGAACCCTTTGCAGAATGTGTCTGTCCCTGATGGTTTTCTTGGAGAGAAGTTGCTTCTTTACTGCCATTCTTGACACCAGGTCATCCTCCAAATGTTTTCTATTCATTTTGGATGCAGATGCACTCAAATTTGCCTGCTTTCAATTCTGAGCAAACTCCACACTCGTGCTGCCCCGACTGTCCTCGTGCTTGCTGGGATTTCTTGGACGCCCTGAAGCCTTATTCACAAATGCAGTGGATTTTTTTGTTGTTGTTGTTAAATTCCATGGCAAGGACGAACTTGCTAACAACAACACTATACATAACAATCTGGAGTTTATACAAACTAAAATTGTAGGATCTGAGGAAGCAAATTTTGTGATATTATTAGTTTAATTCTCAAAACTTGTGTCCATGGATGTTTAGAGTAGATCCATCCCTCCGTGCAGAGGGATCTTAAATCCCTTACTCTGGATTCTCTTGTATATTTGCTCACAGGCAGTTCTTCACAGACCATCGGGCTGGCAGCAAAGCAACAGCCCAAAAGGAATTTGGAATGCAGTGCCTTGTTCAAGGGCACTTTAGAACTGTTTTCTGAGCAGTCAATTTTTTTTCTTCATTGTAGAATTCATCATCGTTTTCTTCACAAAAAAACAAAGAAGAGGCTTGACAGGTAGTGCACTGTCACTCAACTCACTTGTGATTCAGTGCCTTGTTCAAGGGCACTTCTACAGGCCACCACCAGCTAGTCCTCGTGCACAGCAGAGAGGAGAGGCTTGGTAGATCTACAAATTTAACAAGAGTAATCACCCAAACACTGAGTGATCCTAATGTAAAGCACAAGCGATGATTTAGTGAAAATGTTCAGGTCGCAGAGTATTTATTATCTTTAGAAAACCAAAGGGTCAAATTTGAACCTTAGCTTCTAAATCACTACAAGAAGAAGAAGAAGATGGTTGTTCTTTTAGTTTATGTTGTCCCCACTTTGAAGTAGTTACAAAGATCTAAATTCCTGCATAAAGCAGCAGTTTCTGAGTTTCAAAAACTCCACGTCCAGTGAGGAGAAATAACAAAATGCCAGTCAGCAGAACTGATGGAACAAAAAGCTGTCACTAAACTTGGATGTTTTAAGCAGACAGCAGTAGATTTTTTTTCTGACAATCTAAAGGCATGTCTACTGTTTTTCACAGCAACAAAACCAGGTGCAGGTCTCCACATGGATGGAACACTCAGGTAGCTTGGTACACTGAAACCCTCCTTCAAATCTTTACATTGAAACAAGTTGACAGTTTTGTCTGACACCAGGTAAACTAGGAGCATGTCCGTTGATTAGAACTCATTGGAAATGTAATTGGATATTTATCATTTTGTCAGTTTGCCCCGACGGAACGTTAGGATGAAGATTTATGATTTAAACGTGTGTGTGAGTGTGTGTAGTTCCACTTTTGCTGTGATTGACTTGCGATCTGTCCAGTGTGTACACGACCTCTAACCCTTTGACAGCTTGAACACGCTCCCGCCTTACAGCGACTCCTAACAGGATGAAGCAGTCACAGAAAATCAATAAATGGATCTTTAATCTAGTGATGCAGAGGTGTATGATAAAGCACATTTTATTACTTTCAATTACCGAGCGTTACATCCACTTTCTAGTCAGCCTGGTTTACTCCTCACTGACTCAGAAGGTAATTGGTTAACAAGACATCGAGGGCTGTGAAGACGGGGTTAATGTCTGATATGCTAATTATCACCATAGAAACACAGTCACAGCAGGAAGCAAGAAGGCAGTGACTAATGGCCCACTCATCTGATATCCCATTCAATTTCTCCATCACTCTCTTTGCCACAGACTCCCTCTCTCTCATCATCCTGCTGTCATTCATCTCTGTCCCGTGTCTTTTCCATGACCGGTGTTGTTTTTCCTCATGTATCCCCGTCCTTTTGAGAATTTACAGTTTAGCTCCTTGGAAACAAATCACTTCTGACTTTAAAGCAGCCAGATGGAGAATTGGGATTACTTCAGAGGACGGATGGATGTTTTTATTATTATGATCGTTTCATATTTCAGGCTTTAAAGCAGGGGTCGGCAACCCTGGGCACACGTGCCACGTTTGGCATGCGAAGGGTTAACTGATGGCACGGCACAAAGTGCCAGCAGCTCGGCGCAGCGGATGCGCCATGGTTTTGGAGTTTACAGGACCTGTTCCTGAAGCAGGGCCATAGAAAGCTGCTTGCAAAATTATAGTAAACTCGTGTGATAATCACAACATCAGGCTGGAAGTGAGAACAGGAAGCTGGAAGTGGATCCTTTGTTTGTACTGATCAGAGCTGCCTTCGTGTGTTGTGGGACTCTTTAATTCCTTCAAAATAGCCATTTATTATAATAGTTAAAACTATCCATAAACAAGTGACAACACATGTACGTATGTGTGCCAGGAGTCTTCTGCATAGTATGTCTGTGTCATAAAGTACTCCACCATGTTGTGACACACGCGTCTCAGCTGCGCCACGCGCAATAATAGATGGTGCGTATCCTTAGTGCCGTGGGTGGACTGGTGTTTCTGGGACGAGCTGTGGCGGTACGGAGTGGACTACAATGGTTTTTATTAAAAATAACGGTGGGGCGCGACGTGGCGCAGCGCTGATTTCTCCGGCGTGTTTCAGCCTTAATAACCGGGGTTACTGTGAGTGTCGGGCAAACGACAGACCCTGAACACATCTTGAACCTGTCTGGCATTTCTGTGTGATTGTGCGTATTTTATAAAGGCGGGTGTGTGTGGCGGTGCGGGTCAGATGCTCGGAGGTTAGCAGGCTGCTGGTGCACGGTCGGTATGCTGGAGACGGTTCGCTGAGACGGCAGATTCTGGCGTGAGGTGCATTTAAAAAACACATGTGGTCAGGCCGCAGCGCGCTTCTCAAATAAACACACGCACACACTTTACACTGCTTTCAGCCTTTTTTTTCTTAAGTGCCTAATTATATGTTTTATTAAACATCAGTAATTGAAAAGAGAAATATACAAAGTTGAATCAATAATAAAACAACCGCTCCTCCTCAGGGGCGTTTCCTGTACCTTGAAACATTGGGGGCTGAGCCCAGACCCTCACAGAGGAATCTGGCGGCGCTTACACCATAAATAATGCTTTTGAACCCTTTCATGCATGAATTATGAGATCTTTAGTCAATATTTTTTTCCTGGGTGTTTTTATTGTTCTTTAGGCATAATAAAAATGAAGCAATTAAAAAAATTTTCAGGGACCCTTTTTTCATGGAGTTACAAAAATGTCCTCCTCCTGTCTCTGAGGCTGAGCCCAGACACCTGCAGAGGAAACTCATTTCAGTTGCTTGTGTTCAGGTCTCCTTCTTTCAGTCTGCTGGTGAAGGTTCTCAGTCATACAGGTCATGATAATCCAAAAAAGGGTTTTAAATAAAGGCAACTGGACTTATTTGGTTCTTCAAAGAACCAAATACCCCTCCCGTCGGGTAAAATCCTTACGCCAGCCTCCCGTGGACATAGGACCACGGTTTGCAAAGGTGACAAAGCAGAGTCTAACTCCAGCCGCAGAAATGTTCCCCCAGCTTTTCCTCTTTTCACCTCCAAACGTTTTTAGTTTTCTGCTAGCTGAAAAGGTGTTTTTTTGGGGGGACTCTGGTATTTTTATCTTAAAATGGAAGCACTAACAGCTGGCTCTGTCGTACTTCTTCTTTCACTTTCACTTCCAGGATGTTCTGCCCCAAAATGTGTCCGGGCGGATTAATGCCAATCCAAGCAGTGAGGAAATGCGGCAGACAGACAGCTGGATTGTCCAATCCTATCATTCGGTCCAAACGATAGGATTGGCTGAAGTTTCTAGAGAACTGCGGGACAACTACTTTATTGATTTCTTTCAGATTTTTTTTATCTCCACAATATATTTATGGCTATATTATATTAGAATGTTGTTAAAAGGCTTTAAAAAAAACGTTAAAAGCTACATTGTTTACCTGGCTACTGAGTATGGCTTTAAAACCCTTTTTTGGACTTCTTTCCGTCATTACTCAAAACTCATGACCAGGTGAGGTCTGGAGGGTAGATAGTCGGTAAATAGAGAGCCTGGTTCAGCTTCTTCATCACTACTGAGCGGTTCAGCATCCATCACTGCAGAACCTGCTCTGATGATGTTTGATGTTTTGTGGTTCATGTTGATGTTCCTGATTCGTTAGAAAACAGCTGATCTACGGGTTGCTGTGGTAACATGGCAGCATGAAGTGCGTGACAGCTGGAGGAGGGAGAGAGAGTCCAGACCCAAAGTTTTTACTTTTTTTGGTAACAGGGCTACAGCTGACAGACTTCCTAAATAAAACCATGAGGAATAACAGACTTTTTGTGGGGGACCATTAAATAATTATTTTAAATGAATGAAAGTTTAATGCTGTTGAAAATGCCATTATCATATACTTTTTAAATTAATAAGTGACAGATAAAAATGTGTTATGACCAGATTTTTTTCAGACAACAAAAAAGTCTAGCGTGTAAATAAGCAACGTTTAAAAAATTAATTGTTAATGCGCAGTTGATATGGCACTTTGACTTCCATGGAAATTTTATATGGCACTCGCCGTCAGAAAGGTTGCCTACCCCTGCTTTAAAGGGTTAATATTAAAACCGAAACAATAAAATCTGGAAGACATCGAGGCAAGAACAAACCCAACATGTCAGGGATGAAACTATTAGGACACATTAAATAATGTAGAGCTGAAACCTCAGAGCAACCACTAAATCGTTTCTCTTTTTTTGTTGCTTAACTGTATGATTCATGTGCTCAGACACGTTTGCATGTCTTTGTCAACATGAAGTGACAACAGCCTCACAGAGGTGCCTTTAAAGTATTGATAAAAACACACAGAGTTTCTCTCCATGCCCCCGTATGTAACTATATCTGCCTGCACCTCATCGCTAACTTTTCCTTTGCTGTCTCTATGACTCATAGGGGGGGTTTCTGACAGCTCTGCAAACACAAGGAGATAAGAGACATCTTGCTAATTACCAGCCTGTTAGAAACAAAGATGGCAGACACGCCTTCTTTTATAACCAAAAGACAGAAAAATACAACAGTATCTGTGTGATGTTAACACCACACAAAGCTTTGGAAACCTTAATAACCAGTGTAGATAACTTGGTGATTAATTACAGATTCACCACTGGAGATGTGATTAACAGGGAGAATCGCAGCATCCGGAAACACATGTTTTCAGTATATTCACCTCCACGTGATTCAAAGAATAAAAAACCTAGCTATCTTTTTTATTTAAAGGTAGGAATTTAAGTCACATGAATGTACCTGGAAAACATCCAGAAGGAGATGCCTGAACCACATCAAGCTGACTCCTTTCGATGTGAAAGAGCAGCGGCTCTACTCTGAGCTCCCCGGATGACGGAGCTCCTCTAAACTGAGAGACTGAGCCCAGCCACCCTATGGAGGAAGCTCATTTCGGCCACTTGTATCTGAGATCTTGTTCTTTTGGTCGTGATCCACATGTCATGGCCAGAGTTGAGGGTTGGAATGTGGACAGATCAGTAAATCCAGAGCTTTGTCCTCCACACCACAACAGACCGGAGCAATGCCCTCATTACTGAAAACAAAGCTGCAATCCATCGGTCCATCTCCCGCTCCATTCTACCATTACTCAGGGATAAGACTTCTTTCTCTTTGCCAAAAACTGTTTTTTCCAACAACAAAAATGAAAGGGCTCATGAAAATGTGGGAGTCTATGTTTCACTTCATGACAGTGGAGTTTCTGTCACAAATCAAACGAATCAGGGCTACTACTAACCCACCCACACAGGTAAGACTTCACATTAGATAGGTGAAATTAACAATAATTTAACAAATATATAAAATAAATATGTGCTTTCAGTTATAATATATGAAGTTTAGAGGGAAGCAATTAGATAGTATTTAGGCGCCAACAACTATGAATATAGTCACAAACAGCAGTCTTAAAACAGCTCCCATCTAAATAATATTTGTGTTTCATGTTATTCATATTTTGCAAACTTTACCACCACTGTTTATTTTGCAATACATGGTTAATTTGGCAAAAATATTGTAAAATTCCTGCAGGAATGGTCTGGTTGTACCAGAGACAGCTGGAGCTGTTTGTGCTGCAAATAACCCCAAAAATAGGTTAAAAATTGTGTGATGCAAAACTTATGATGTAAAAACTTATGAAATAGTGCATCAACCACTTTGAATTTTTTTAGATTTGTGTTATAGGAGTAGAAAACAAATTTTTTTGTCAGTACGTACGTGTACTGTCTTGGTTTTTGTGAAAAAGGTCTCGTTGAGTTTGCCGTCTCCTTTGTCAGATAAATTCATCAAAGGATAATCTATCATTTTCAGAAATTTCAGAAAAATATATAATGAATTACAAATTTGGCTAAAGGGATTTTTTTAGGGCTTGAAATTCATAGTTTATGACACAAGTTGACTCTGGACTTGCGTGTATTGAGACGTAACGGTAATAAGTATTTCAGTGGATCAGGGGATATGAGGTCGTCTACCATGTGGGAGTCCAGGGTTCAATCCAGTACCATGTTTTGAAGTATCACAAGGCAAGACACTGACCCCCCCAACCCCCTTTAAGGTCTCCCTTGGAAAACAGATTATTATTCTCATTGGGATATTACCGGTAATAAATAAGGGTTTAAGTGTCTCATTGCCACTACCACCCTGTGACAAAGTGTTTGAATTTAACAGTATTTAAAGTTTTGGAGCTCACTTGTCATTGCCTACAAGATCATCCAATCACAAAGGTGAAAACAAAACTCTGATATAAATCTCAATACTATTTCTGGTCAAGCAAAAAAACAAAACAAAACAAGAATGTCCTCCTCCAGGACTCAGTCCCCCCCCTTGACTGAACTTCTAACATTCTAAGAAAAACTTAAAAGATGCGTTTAGTCTTCTGTGTCAGTCTTCAGCTACTGACAGATGGTTTCCTTCAGCTCAGTTACAGAGCAGATGCCAGGAGCAGCAGCGCTCACAGAGACAATGTGACCTGCCTTTTGATCTACAGATATGGCACAGTGCACGTGCCAGCACACTGACCTGTCATACGTGTTGTCATTTGTTTGAGGCCAAATGAGTCATTAACCCTTAACCAGGGTGAAAGGAAGAGATTAAAATACAAGATGCATCATGGTTTAACTGAGCAAATAATAGTGAGACTTCACCATGTTTTCTTAGTCTACCATTAATGATGATGCTAATTCAGCCACAGAAAAAAACTAATTCATTTAAGCCTTTAATTAACAGCTATTTTTATGGTTTCTCTCTAGAATGAAACAATGGTGCTTTGTGCCTTAAGAGTTTAATCAACAGGTTTAGAATTTTGTTTTTAATAACATTAAGTAAAGAAGCCACTCTGTCCGAAAGAGGAACACTGAAAGGTCAAACAACTTCAAAATACTACTAAATGTCAACCTACCATCACATATTTTTAGCTGCTGAAGCCAAAGTGTCTACTTTGATAAACAGCTTAATAAAAAAAAAGGCACACACAATGAATTTTAAATAAAATCTGGATATGAAACAAAACTTTGGCAGACTCTGACTTATCCAGACCCCAACTGGATCAGAAAATCTGCAGCAGGCTTTGACATTTTGTCAGATGACGCGGTCTTCATCGTGCAGCAGCTCTAGTGGTTCCTCATCCCCCAGTCTGTGGTCGAGCATTACAGCGTCACGGCTTTTTATGCAGGGAATCATCAGCATCTTCCATTGGTCCGCCATCTGTCACTTCAAGGAAGCCTGAAATCTAAAGTTTAAAATCTGCCAAAATTATAAATAAATAATATAAAAGAATATGTGGTGGGTTTTTTTGATAGGTTGACGAAAAAACTAGAGAACTGTGTATGATGAGGCAACAAATTCCGAACATTTTTCAAACTTCTGATAAAAAAAATAAGACTTATCGTTGCAGAAAAGGATGATTAGCTTGAACAGCTACACACATACACACACAAAAACTTTTAACCAAGAAGCAAAACCTTCTAATGCAGAGAGGAAAGAGACATCATTTTGTTCCTCTCCCCTCTGTCTTTTTTGTTCTCTGGTTATCTGCCTCCTCTTTTCATCCATCTTTGTGCCTCCTTCACCCCCCCCCCCTCCCCCTCTCTCTCTGCCCTCGGCTATATCATGGTAATAAAAGCTGAAGAATACCTTCGAGTTTGGACTCTTCCTATTTCTCTCAGCCCCCTCTGGCCTGCCATTATACCACACACATGCCAACACACACACACACAAAACAAACCACATCCTCACACATCCTGGTATGTACTGTATACACACTAATATACACACACACACTAGTATATCAAGTTGTGACTGAATTACATTTTGACTGATAGTGCTCTTGAGGGCAAAGCAATGATAACTCACCTGTATGTGTGTGGGGGTGCGTGTGTGTAGGCTTGGTGGGTGAGTGTACCTTTACTTAGGTAGCTACAAGGCTGCAGGATTTACTTGTGTGTGCGTGTGTCTCATGACTCAGACCTACAATAATAAAAGAGGGTGAGTTAGCCTGAAAGTTGGCCTTTACGTCAGCGCTGAGGTGGTTGATCTCGGCTAACGGAAACAACCCTGATGCTGCTCAGATAAAACTCTTCTTTTTAGATAATCTTTTGAGATCTCCATTTGTGTTTCCTTTATTTCCCCAACCCAGCACACACAGACACTTTTGCTAGAAAGCACGTTTGGACGTCTCTCAAATTTAAAAACTTTCATTTAATTTAGATTTTAGTTTTATTTTAATAAATTAAAACCTGGTATTCCTTGGAATAATGCATGTTACCTACATCCTGTCATGTCAGAATTTTAAAATAGATCATTTAATGTTAAGAAATTAGGATGTGAAACCATTTTGGGCAAATCTTATAAACACCCAATCTGACTAAATAGCCCTCAGTGTATGTGACTCCTAACTACTACATCAAATGTTAAGACAATATCTGTCAAAGTGAATGAAACAGTTTTTATGTTTGCTAATGCTAATTAGCTGTAGTGGTTATCTCAAACAACTGTAAAAGCTAATTAGTTGCAGATAAACACTTAATGGTAACTTTCTGAGGATTCCATCCAGCTTCTTATTCAGAGTTATAAATAGAGCACAAAGAACAGTTGGGTTTTTATCATCATCCCACAAGATTACAAATACATCCAGGAAGCTAACAGGCTTCTAGAATACTCAGCCTAGAGACACGCTGTTGGCCAAAACACGGCTCAGTTTAACTGTATTTTACTATAGGTTTGGCAAATTTTTTATTAGCTTCTGTTCACAAGAATAGCAAAGCCCAAAGCAAATAATATTAGACAGCATTAGACAAACATAATAAAATATAGCACAGGACGCCACATCCGTATATGAGGAAGCTGCGTTTTGGGAGGCTATATATTAAAAAATAAAAGGGTTAGTGTTTCATGCTAAAGTTTTTAGCTTTTAATATGGATTGTGGTTGCAGGGTGCTACAGCAGCAGGTGGGGAGGGTCTGGGCACTGATGGCTCATCATAGCCATCAAGCATTTGAGGATGGCATCGTTTATCGGCTAAACCTTCATTTGCATTTAAATTATGGGTCAGGAAATGTTGACATTCCCGCCAGAAATAAAAAGACATTTTATTTTTGGTCCAACTAAAGCAGAGGTTTGCCAACCTTCAGGCTGGGGAAAAGCAACAGGCTTTGCAAAAAGGATGAAAATGTGTGTATGTTTTTTAGAAAGGGCTAATAAACCAATTCTTAATTGTTCTACAATGACCAAATACATAGCAACTCCTACCTAAAATGGAAATGTGGGAACAGCCAGCAGAAAGCCAATACGGCTGTAACATCCTTATGCATTGTTGGTCACTGGAACATGCTGCAGGTGCTGCCGCCTCCCTCCGTGGGCTCATTTAGCTGTAGAGACATTAACTCCCACTGATTTAGAGATATTAGTGAGCTGCAACAGGGTAAATGTGGTGGGTGTCTGGTGCTGCACCAATAGACACATGTAGACCTTGGACTTGTAATCCAGCATTTTCTTTAAGAAAACATTTTTTATGTGCAAAGGCTGCACATAGTTGCATGTAAATTACGGTATATGTCATTCTGCGCAGAGACAGTAAGCTCCTTCGTGAGGCAACAGCTGATTTTGTAAAGGCAACGAAAGGAACGTCAGAACGAGACGCTCATCTGAAAGCAGATTTCAAGATTTGACGTAGGAGCGCTGTGATGGTGAATGACGGAGCAAAAGATGTGGAGATGAGGAAGTAAAGCTCTGCTCCAGTGGGCTCTGTCCCAGTTTAACCCATGGATGTAAAGACAGTCAGTGACTTTCCATTAGAGAGTCAGGCACCAGCTGACGGTAGCATGCAGCCATTTGTATTATAGAGAAATAAAAAGACTAAAAGGGATTCTGAAGAGCAGAAAACTCATAAAGGGTTTAGCAATTAGGACAGCTCCAGAGATAAAACTACTGAGAATCTAGAACAGAGACTGTTCAGACATTAGACGACCCACTGATGAGTTGTTTCCTGTCTGACAGGTGTTCCCCCACCCCCCACCCCCACCCCACCCCTCTGGCACACCTCTATAGAAACCCTGAAGCAGGTCTAATAAATCATCTATGAGAAGTGAACATGAACACAGATTTCAATTGATTTTTTTTTCTTGCCCCAATCTCTAAGGTAATTACATGACCCTTTTTACACAACCTCCACACATCCTTTCAACATTTTGACATTGAAGAAGTAGTTTTCAAACAACCACATCAGGAGAAAATTAACTTTGTTTAAAGCCCGACTCTGTGTCCCCTGAGACCAGGCAACACAAATACATCTTAGCAACTTAAAAACTAAATATGTGACCTAAATATAAACTAGATATAAGTGGCTCTTTGACTCGTTTTCTAACTTTATAGATAAAAGTCATACAACACACATTCAAGTAAAAGCATTTTCATGAATCCAGATGATAAGAACACTTTACCTGCGCCTGCTAAGAGTCTGTGTTGATTTGTTAAACCTGTTAAATAAAGAGTCAGACAACTGGAGTTGACTCTTCTTAACATCAAATTTACAAAGCAAACAGCACTAATTCTGCCCCAAAAGTGCAGCAGTTTCAAGCCATCGGCAGTCTTTAAAAGCTGCAAGGACCTTATGAGTGTTTCAATTGTTGAAAAGGCTTGAATTTTATTCTGGTATTTTTAGTTGTTTTTTTTTTTTAAGTGCTGGAATTTTTAATAAAATGCTTGAAACCAGATATGTACCCAAAGATCAAATGGAATCAGTCAATATTCAGTTCGATCCGCTTGATCAGTGATCGGCCAATCAGAGACTTCCTGTCAGTGAATGCACCATTGACAAGCAGAAATAAAAATTCTAACATTTTTCTCGATTTGTAAACTCACCAAGCCTTAATTCATGCTAACAGAGCTTCCAAGTGAAGGTTTTACTCCTAGAATCATATTTTAATTCAATCAGAAGTATTAAAAAGATAAATTCTGGTAACTGTAGATTTTTTTAGATGAATCAGAATATGCCAACCATGGTATCAAAAGGTCAGAGCTGCACAAAAATCAGAAATCAAAACTGATCAGGACCAGAATCAGCTTTAAAAAGTAATTTTAGCACAATAACTTCTATGAGACGAGGAAGTGAAATACTCCTTTTTGAGTAAATATGTACTGCTCGTGCAAATGATCACCAATGTGAAGTGTTAAAACATACAGAAAACTCACAGTGCTTGAATTTTATTTTGGCAAAAGTGTAAGAACTTTGATTCTGATTACATTGCACAAATCTGATCTGCTCTGGGACTTCCAGGGAGATGCTAAACTCTACTCAGCGCTCAAAAAAGTTGCACAATCTGTTAGTAAATTTGGGCCTGTGTGTGTCAAGCTTGGCTCATAGTACAAGGTTTAGCCCAAACAAAGTAAAAAGCATCCTAAAAAAACTCAGATGATCTGTTCTAAAGAAGCTGGGCTGACTAGAAGCTGAGTGAGTTAACGACTAAATGCAGAGGAAGTGTGACAATCAGAAATCACTAGGTGTGACGAGGGAGCGGAAAATAAGACCAGCAGGGAAAAACACCTCCTAAAAGGTATTTAGAGGCAGCTACAAAGATTTATTTACCATTTGACAACATAAAAACAGAGTGCTTGTAGCTATGAAAAAAGTCTCACTGCATTTCTTTTTAAGCATCAACATTAACCCAGCTAATAACAGTTTTTATTACTTTTTAACAGCTTTGGTTAAGAAGATCATTTGTGACCGTTTTCTAGTTTTGGTTTTCCTATAAAATACAAAAAATGTAAAAACTTTTTTGAGATTTTGTATTTACTGCTTTAGAAGAAGTTAGTTCCTGGATGATAGAACGCTAATTATAGCAAACAACCTCCGCTCAAATCGAGTATCTCTGAATGCTTCATCCATTTGTTGCCAAAAACCATCAGCCAGTACAGAGTTTACACATTTTTATGAAGTGCTTTGTTTTGAATTATTTTAAACAAAAATAAATCATTTCCTTACAAGTGAGGCAATTATAAGCTTTATCATTAAAATTTAAAAAGACAAATGGCCTAAATGTGTTTATGTTTTTTAAAGCAGTTTGTAGACTATGTAGTGCAGCTCATAAACATTTTATTTATTCCACTTTTCATCCCTGCTTTGTCCTGTTCAGGGTCACGCTGGAGACCAGAGCCCATTCCAGCTTTCACAAGGTAAGTCCATCACAGAGACACAGAGACAAACGGCTTTGCTTCACAAACTCATTCTAAAGGGCGATTCCGAATTAGCATTTCACCTGACATGCACACTTTTAGAAAACACAAGAATACAAGAAGACAACTCAGCAGGCACAGGGAGAGATTTCAGACACCACACAGAAAGGCCTGCTGGGATTTGAACCAGAGATCTTTATTCTGTCAGGTGACAGGATTAACCTCTGCTCCACCGTGTCTTAAAAAAAAAAGCAACAAAAGCTACTTGTGGTTTTTAAATCAAAAGCAATTCATTGAAGGAAAAAGGGTTATTTAGCCTTAGGAGAGTTTTTATCCCCTTTATCCTTAATTGCATGCGCCTTTCTACCAATTCATTCACAAAATCTCAGCCAAACTTAAAAGCGTTAATGTGTAATCAAGTATTCTCAATGAGTCATTGTTCCTGCGCAACAATTTGGTTCATATTCTCATTACTGGCACACTTAAAAAGCTTTCTCTCTAATTCTAACACTAAAATCATTCTGATGAAATATTAAAATGTGTTTGTTTAATTTCATCCAGCTTTAAGGGAATGAATCTGGAAGCTGAGGCAGGACTCTAAACCCTGACCATTTAAAACACAAACATAAGCCCCCACCTCATCCAGGAATGGAAGGAACTCGTCCATGAAGACTAAACGGAGCGAGCAGCTCCCTCTGAATGAACATGTTGACTTCTGATCATCACAGCAACACATTTACAAACCTGAGAGTTTTCCCACCAGCAGACAAAAGCGATCCACATGCTGAACCTTAGATGGCAGGAGAACGAAGGCCTGCCACTTTAGAGTGGGTGCGTGAGGCAAAGCCGATGTGTAATGATTCTAAAACCGACAGTGAATTTGCGTCGTGGTTCCGTGTTCCTTGTTGCGATACCTGCCTCTAACATGCTGCCAGAGCTATTAAGCCGCCATTACGTTTCTAATAGACATGCTGATAGGATGATTGAGAAGAGGTGTTTTAAAATTGATGTGATGTGCAACAGCTCAGTGCACCAACACAAACAGGAACTCATGAGGAGATAAGAAACGCAGCAGAGGAGGAGAGAGACTGCGCTAGGTGTGTGTGTGTGTTTAGAAATGTTGTATATGTTTTCTGTTGGTTATTGCAAGATGTTTGTTGCAATTTATTGGTAAGTCATAAAAAGAAGAAAAAATCTAAACTGTGGGATTTTATTTAACCGTTTTTAACTACAGTAAAAAGATGATTAAAATCAACAAAAATGTATGATATAGGAATCATCATGAAGAATACAGTAAAAAAATGTAGTGTAAAGTTAGTAAACAGAATGTACTCACACAAACACACACACACACACACACACACACACACACACGTTTCATTATGTCACAGTAAATCACTCTGCCACTAAGCCTCATATCTCCATTCCTTCAGATATACAGAGAAAAAGATTTAATTACCACACATACACACAGCCACAGGTAGAAACATGGAGCTGATTTAATTATCTCTCTCACACACACACACACACACACAGGCCCAGACAAAAACAGCATGGGGTGGTAAGCCTAATTGCAGCAACACGATGCTGAACTGAAAATAAAACAGCGACCCGAGCATCAGGAGGTAGGTCTCGTATCTTTGTGACACAATGGCATGCACATGGTTAAACTCAGAAATGTAAATCTATCTGTTTAGCATTTCATCATCCACATTATTAGAGGAAATTCTCCCAGCTTCCAACTTGTAGCATAATCTAGAAAAATTCTTCTTTCCGACTCAGCTGCTCTCAGCCGACGGTGTCCAATCGGTGCTTTTCTCCTTAGCCTTCATACATGCAATTTCCAGGGTTATCCATTAATGGCTCCAATTTGCATAAATTTGTTCTGAACCATCACAAAACTTGAAAAAAATCATTGAGGTGATCCAATGCCTACAACTTCTTCTCCTTTCTTTAATTTTTCCAAGTTCAGCATGCAAAATTTATCAAATTCTAAGTGAAATTGCCACTCAAAGATCTTTTTCTTTTTTCAATAATCTGAAGTGTTGTCTGATCAGAAACAATAGCAAAAGAAATTGTTTTTTCTATTTGAATTTTGGCATCTGGCTGATGAGGCATAAAAAACTCAAAGAGATGAGATGACTCCATTTAAAAAGTAAAAAGATACTAAAATCAGTGTACAGATAAGCACAGCCTGACTCAATAAATGACTAATGTTCTTGTCTGTTAGTAAACAAAACACTGTGAAATCACTCAAAGAAAATTGAGAAAATCATGCAGCACTGTGACTGGTGATTTGCAGAACCTTTTTAGTAGAAAAGACTTTAATTCAATGCCTCCTGATGCAGATCTTTTGTGCAATTCCAAACATTGTGCAATGTTGCAGAAAAAAATTCAAGCAGTTGCTTTCCAAAAAAAACAAAACAAAAGGAAATAAATCAAAATGAAACAGTGGCCTAACCCTAAAAGGCACTGAGGCAAAACACTGAGAAATCACTCAAAGTAGATTTAGAAAAACTTACTAACATGTGATCGCTTCTTCTTTTTTTGACAGACAAAAAAAATGTTTTGACTCTGTTTTGAAGTTGTTTTAGCTCCTTCCTCAAAGGCGGTTCTCCCTCAGCAAAAGAATAAACATCAGTGATGTAACTGCATGTGTACTGCATCAGATTCCACCAGCAAAATTTAAAAAATAAACATTAGTACACTGTGACCCATATTTTTAACAGTTCTCAACATTTTCTTTAAACATGTAAATAAAACGCAGACTAACCGTGCTGAAGCCGAGGATGAATTAAACAAAGAGTGACATAAAAATACAGAATTCTTTACTTTTTCTAAAAGTCATGGTCAGGGTGAATGCAGGACTGAAGTGCAGTAGGATGGAGGAAGGAAACGGTGAGGTAAAACCAAAAACAGCTTTATGGCTGAACAGAGCTCAGGGAGACACGGGACAAACAAGGCCAGATAACATGGGGAACCGACAGGGAGTGACTGAACTAAACAGCATTTATAGGGAGGGAGGTGAATAGGGAGGAGACACACCTGTGGAGGATTAGTGCAGGACACAGGAGGAGGAACATGGAAAATACAGCGAATAGAATAGACATTCAAGACTGAGCACAAAGGGGGCAGGATGACATTTTCATCAACTCCAATCTCATAAAGTCTTTTCTAATAAATGCAAATGATGTATGATGTATTTTGTAATTTTCTGTTGATATTTTGCTTTTTGTGCTATACAAAAAAATTATTTTAATATATTTTACATTTTCATATTTACAACAACAAAGATGCACGTTCTTTTTTGCAGTCTTTACATTTTTTGCTAGAATAAAATGCTAAAATATACATATTAAAAGGCAGGTGTTAGTGAGTTTTTTGTATTTTAATCCACCATCTATACTCTGAGTATTCCTATATTCTAAGGCAGTACACACACACACACACACACACACACAGTCCCCTTATTGCAGAGATCCTCTGCTGTTTGCCCTTTGCATTCTGTTTGTTCATGCTGGCTGGAGGACACTGCCTCCTACAGTTTTTCAGACTAAATCATTTGTCTTGTGGTTCAATGTGTAACTTTAAATTGCCACAAAACAAACAGAAAAGGAGAGAGAGAGAGAGAGCGATAGAGAGAGCATGCAATCCCAAAAGAGCATGATTGATCATTAAAATGATCAGTTGAAACAGATCTGTGAGCTCATTAAGTGGCTGTTGCCTCTGATGATTATTAGATACTCTGACCCTTCTGCTCTGATTCAGCAGAGAGTTTTAAGGTTGACCTTAAAGCGTGGAAACAAAGGCACTCATTTTGAAACTTAGAACGCGCACGTGTTTGATGCAAGGCATCAAACAGCAAGACCGATAATTGTGATTCTACAAAAAGAAAAACGTCAGTCACTTAAATTTACTGATGTGTCACTAATAAGAGGTTACAAAACAAAGGCCATGATGTTTGTGGACTACAAATAATGCTGCAACAAAAAAGGTATTTAGACTTTTAATGACTTGCTATGGGCTAATAGCATAGAATGGCTGCTTAGATCTTCCTAAATCACATTATCAGCTTATTTTGTTGTAAGGTAAAAAAAAAAAAAAAAAAAAAGCTCATTAAAAAAGAAACCTTCACACATTCAAACCATTAGCAGGTAATAATATATTTTACACAAAGTTTATAATCATCTTAGTGTACCTTTATAAAATGTCCTTTAAGAGAAGCAATGCAGAATGACAGCATGGATAATGATCTACCGTGCAACGAAAATCATCATGTGTCATCATTCACACGGCGCTCAACAGGCAGAGCCACCGCCGCCGCCGCCGCAGCTCTCCCATGTGGGATGTGTTTTCATGCCATGGTTAAGCTACAGTGGACATCTTTGACGGCACATTAAATGTGTTGAGTGAGAGAATATGTTCAGTCTTCCAGGAAGATAATAGCTGCTTCTACAGGGAACAAAAGGAAATTGGTTTGATAAGCCCTAGAACGATGTAAACTGAATCCCAAAGCAGTCCCAGACACTGAATCGCAATCCAACAGGAGATTCAGCAACGCCAAAGGCAGGATTCTCTTTTTTTATTTTTCATACAGAACTAAAAAACACTAAATAATGAAACTTCTTGTACGAAGCATGTAGAATGTTGCAGAATAAATTAATCAAATGCTGCCGCTGTAGGATTATTTGTCTCTGTGATAAATAAGTAATCTGATAAAACAAAATAAGAGTGATTATTTCTAATTAATTAGTTAGGAGAGGTAAACATTTTATTTCATATTTTAATTTTAAATTCCTTATTTGAGCCGAGATGTGAGAACACTTCAAACCTTTATAGGAGGCCTAAATTAAAATCCACGCAGGCTTTTATTTTTATGAATTCACAACTGTCATGACAGTAGTAGCTCAGTTTTTTCTCACCTAGTCACTCGTTGAAATGTATTCTTAGAAAACAGGTGTAGGAGTTAACGATGGCGCTAATTAGAAGAGAAGGAAACAGGCAGGTTGTTTTAATTCTCTATTTTTAGGTTTTAAAATGTCATCCCGGTGACAAATAAGTGAAAACCAACGAGTGAAGAGGTGAGCAGACTAATTTTGCTTTAAAAGAACCATATGCTAAAGAGGCAGGTTTGTAAGGTTCTGTTCTAACAAGGGCGAAAGAGGGCAGGTGAGTTTGATCTACAAGCTGCACAGAAAAGAATGTTATCAGCACAGGCGTCCCTCCCTCCCTCCCTCCTGTAGGCTTTCAAATTCACTCTGAGTGCTGAAACAGAGAGAAAGAGAGAGAGAGAGAGAGAGAGAGAGAGAGAGAGAGTATCCTGTGTTCCAGTAATTAGTCGGTAGAAAGTGAGCCTGACTATAATTCGGTCAGTCAGATGGATGTCTGCCCTCCAGACATTAGGTTTAGCCATTATCTGCACTCATTCCTCCACTGTCCATCTATCCATCTCTTCCTCTCAGTCCCCCCTCTTCACCACATCCATCCTTGTACTCTTTCCCACCATCCATCCATTTTTCCCTCCCTTTCTACTCTCCCATGTCCTTTGCTACTCCTCCACACATTAGACCCATCTCATCATTTATGCTCAGTTCCTCTGTTTCTCTCCCTCCATCGCCGCTGACTCTCTCCAGCACTCCTCTCCTTCCCGTCGCCAGACATCCCGTCTAACCATATTTTACACTCGTCCCTCCAGTCCTCTCTATCAATACATCCATCTCTTCCTGTCTCCATGCTTTCCCCTTCCCTCCCTTCTCTTCAGTCGTCTTTCAGATATTAGATGGAGCCCATTCTTTGCCACTAGATACATCAAAATCAGATTATCTGTTGTGGAATCATGTGTTGGAATGATGCTGGAATCCAACCCGAAGCATCACAAAATACTTTAGTGGAAGTCTTAGATTTATAATAGCTCAACAGGTAAGATGCACAAAACTGGACCATAGTTGCCACTAAACAGCTTCCACGTTTAAATTTAATTCAAACAGCATGGCACATGAAGATTTTTTTATCCATTTGCACCTTTTTTAACACTTCATCCCTTTTTCTTATCTGTGTAAATGATCCTCCTGCCAGACATTAGATGGAGCCCATTATCCATAGTTATTGCACCACTTGAGCATCCCAATTTGTACCCCCACACCTCCGTCTCACCCGATGTCTACAATCTTCCTCGACACGTGTCCTTTCCTCCTTTACATCCATCCGTGCTTTCCCTCCACGCTTTGCTTCACCCAACACGTTGTTTCTCTCCTCTTTTTCCCCTCTCTGTCACTCTTCCCTATTCTGTGTGCCGGATATTATGTCCAGCCATTATCTACACTTATCCCGCTGCTCCAGTCCATCCATCTATCCTCTTTCACTTCTCTCTACACCTCCTCGTCTCTCACCTCCAGGTAGAGCCACCTATTATCTGCACCATTCCCTCCATTCATCCATCCTCTTCACTTGCTCACGCACTCGCTCAGCAAGTTCAGACACACATTCACGCTCTGGACCAATCCCCCTGTCTGAGGAGACTATTCCAGCAGGCAGCGGTGTCATGGGGATGTAGCACTGTTTAAAAGGTGGCCGGTGGATGGCTTCTGAAACAAGACCAATTAAAATCAGATAAAGAGATCAAAGATTTCTCTGTGTTGATTCAAGAACGCTTTGTTTCATTTGGGATTTTTAAAAGGCGACAGGGCTCGGTGACAAAGATTTACATTTAAAGACATATTGTATAAAAATGTAAAGCTCATGAAATAAAGATGCTCTGCTGCAGTAAGATTTGTGCAGAAAAATGAAGCAGTTGCACATAGCGTTAACCCTTTTCTATAACATTCTACAGGTTATTCTTAGCCAGGCGCAGTGCTCTGCTATGTTCTTTTCATAAGCTTTAAAACGGTTTTACAGTCAATCAAATGTAACTCAACTCAACCTTTTATTTACTGAGCACATTTAAAGAACTTTTCTTGGCCAAAGTGCTGCACAGAAACAGCAAAATAATAGTAATGTGTTCCCATTAAAAAAGCAGGCCTATAAGAAAGAAAGAGGTTTTGAGGCATTTTATTTTTCCGTCTAACAGAAGTATGGGTGTCTTGACTGTTGTTCTTTTTTAGAATGTGAGGAGTAAAAATAAGTATCACACAGTTTTCTACAAAAGGAAGGAGCTGTTGGCCTTCATTCTCGCCATCATCACACAGTAAGGCAGTCAATTATGTGGAATCTGTGTTTTTGAGTCTGGGAGTTTCCCATGTTGAGGCCTGTTTAGAGCAAACATCTCATCATCTCATTCACCAGAATGTTGGTTATTCCACAGTCTTTTGTTGTTGTTGTTGTTGTTTCTGCTGATGCTTTTCTGTTTCCCAGAGCGTATCACTATGTTTCAGTGTTATTTGCATAATTTTCAGACAAAATATAAAATTCAGTTTATAAAGAGTTCAGACGTGGTGCTGGAGGAAAACCTATAACTGCGTAACATGGTTGTTTTCTTCATTTGTAAGTAAAAAAAAAAAAAATAGGGGGGGAACGTTATGTTCACTCTTGACAATAAAGCTTTTAAAATGTTCCAGTTGAGGGCGGCAGTTCAGACAGGTGATGGATAAAAACCCCTGTTCTTATGGTCTGCCGTCTTATACAGGAATTAGACTTAGTCCTGGAATAAAAATCCACTGCCTGGTCACTTTATTAGGTACATTTGTTTAACTGCTTATTAACAAAATTGATCAGCCAATCACAAGGTATATATGGTGAAGATGACTCGCTGGAGTTCAAACTGAGCATCAGAATGGAGAAGAAAGGAGTCTCAAGTGATTTGAACATGACTGCTGAGATTTTTACCTTCAACCATCTCTAGGGTTTACAAAAAATTGTTACAGAAAACATCTAATGGGCAACAGTTGTGTGAATGAAAATGCTTGTTGATATTAGAGGTCAGAAGGCAGACTGGTTCTAGATGTAAAGAAAAAGACAACAGAAACACCAATAACCACTCGTTACAGCCAAGGTCTGCAGAGTTTGATCTCTAAATGCACGACGAGAATTTAGAGATGGTACTTAGAGGTGCAACCTTGAAGCAGATGGACTACATCAGCACCAGGTGTCACTCCTGTCAGCTAAAAACAGGAAACAGAGGCTACAATTCACACAGTCTCACCAAAAATGAACATCAGAATGAGCCAGAACCTCTGAGGAATATTTCCAACACCTTGCTGAATCTATGCCACAAGAAAAAGAATCTGATATGAGCAAGGTGTACCTAATAAAGTGGCTGTTATGAATATGGAAATATCTGGGCTGCATGGTGGCGCAGTTGTTGGCACTGTTGCCTCGCAGCAAGAAGATCTCAAATTTTAATCCCAGCTGTGGCCTTTCTGTGCAGAGTTAGCATGTTCTCCCCATGCATGCACTGGTTTCCTCTGGGTACTCTGGTTTCCCCCCACAGATCACTAACCTGATAGGTCACTAAAAATGTAAGTCGCTTTGGGTAAAAGCGTCCGCAAAATGAATAAACATCAACAAGAATTTATATTTGCAGGACATTTTCTCTTAGTTTAGTTTATTGATATAGCACCAGTTTGACCCTAAAGCATGTGAAACACCAGGTTTGTATTTCTCTGATACTCTGAGAGGTCGTTCCACGTGGGATAATGGACCAACAGGGCCAGAACCACTTAACATAAAAGATTTGGAAATATAATCCTACCACTTAGTAAGGCATGCAGCCGTATAAATATGTCTTAAGCACTGAATTTATACCTCTAACAAAGAGCATTCCTAAAAGGTACATTAATGCACTCCTCCACAAAATACCTGCGGTATGTTGACAGCGATTATGTCTCTGTGTCTGTCATTTGAGTAACAGGTAACATTAGGTTACGTTTTCATCTAAACTGGAGGGAGGAGCTGAAACAATGTGACAAACTAAAGCTAACATTGGGGTATTGCTTTTTGTCCTTTCTTCGACTTTAGTGGATTACACGCCCGTGGAAGTTCTGGATGTAGGAGGACAGACTTTTTCTGTTATTTTTCAACTGTCATCATTATTATGTGCCCACACACCTACTGCTCTCATGGGACCCTTGTTGTTCGTAGATCTGCTGTGATTCATCTCATGTAGTGAGCAGACCTGAGCATGATTCTGCCTTTTTTTTCTGCTATGTAAACATTGCTGGAGATTTGAAGCATTGCAGAGAAACAGCCTGATGTCTCTGGCGTGAGAACAATTCCAGTCATCCTAATTCTCACTTTTGTCCTTTTGTTTCTCCTCAAATATAAAAAACAACTCGTCTCATTCTACTGCATTTGTTTTCAGGATCATTTTAAATTAAATCTTTCATTTTCTGATAACTTTTTTTACGTTTCTTGAATATAAATTGGTAATCATACTAAATATCAAAGTCGTGACTTTATTTCTCATTGTTTCACAAAAACAATGTCTAATCTTTATCTGTTATTCAATCAGCTACAGAAGAGGAACATCAATGCTGCTTTTCTTCCACGCTCCTCTCCAGGGACAGCTTTATATAGAACCTCTTAGTATTAGCTCTGAACACTGATGTCATGGAGATCAGTTTCCTCACTCAAGCCTGTAAAAACCTTGATTTGTCTTGTCATCACTGGATCTTATTATCAGAGGACATTACGTTTTATACTTAACTTCCAAAAGGAAAGAAAAAAGGCATTAAGATTAATAGATGTTCATAAAATGGTTGTAGAGAGGTTTGATGTGCAGGAGAGATTAACATTCCTATAAAACTTTAGGATGTTTGCCTTTTTTAAGACATATTTATCCAAAGCTGTGTTTGTTCATAAAGTTCTTGTTAGAATAAAACAGAATAAAATATTTTTTGATGACATTATTTGGTGTTTAAAGTAGGGATGCTCAACATTGGCTTTTTTACCGATATCGTCTCTAACTCTTAATTTCCAATACCGATATAAACCGATACCGATATAAGCGGGGTAGTCCTCATTAAAAAAACACAAACAAAGTAATTTTAGGTAACCAACATCCCATACCTACCATGCAAACTTAAACTTTAAATATTGTCAGTGCAATATAGAACAAATGCTTCAATTCCTCTTCAAAAAAGGAGACATCTTGATTCCTCCTCCCATCACCTCTGCTTTACAGCCATTACAAATGACAACTTAATTGTCCGGAGACACTATGAGATCATTCCAAAACAAAGACAGGTTGGCGAGTCCTCTTACATGTTACATGTTATGCTGCAAGTAATGATGTGGTTTGATGATGTCATTAAGTGTATGCTAATAGATGTTGCATTCAAGGTTGGCTGAGAAATGCTGAAGCCACAGGATTTAATGCAAGGTGTACCAAATAAATAAAAATATCTCTAAAACTATACATCAGATTAGTTATATTTTGACAGAGAGAAGAAGTAGCCGAACAGTTTGATGTATAATATGTGCATAGTATGTAAAGGTTATGTGTGTCATTACATAAACCGATATTTTCCGATATTACATTTTAATGCCAATATCGGCCGATATTATCGGTAGACCCATAATATTGAACATCCCTAGTTTAAAGTTTTAAAGCTGATTGAAACATGATTGTCATGATGTAAATTTATCCCAAAATTATTCACTGAACCTCCACAGAATCTATTTAATGTGATGGATCTTGTGGCACCACAAATTATCTTAGCAGATTTAAAACTTAAGTTATGTTAGTGTAACATCAACTCTCTCGCTCTTTCCTGTAGCTCACCACATCGTCTTGTTTCTGCTTTCCTCCACATATGCTGTTGTTTTGTCATTTACATCTCTCTTTTTTCTAAAAGCCTTTCATCCGTCTCATTTGTCTCATTCCTTCAGCATATCATCATCCAGCTTCTTCCTGTTTTCTCTTCTTTATGTTCTCCTCCGGGTTTCCCAGCATGCTCAGCTGTTCTTCTCTCCATCTCAATCTCAGCAATGTTTCACTGCAGATTACTGATTCACTGGTAGTTATGCGGCTTTAAAAGTGAATTTTATTGGCAAATTTCGGAGTCATTAAGAGTTTAAGCTCGTAAAATTAAGTGAACAAATTATTTTTAAGTTCAAAGTTGTGTCACACTTTGTCACACAATGACAAAACTGTAAGAAACTCACATTTGCGTGTGAAATAATTTGTGGAAAAAAGGTAAGTTAAGTTTGTCAAATCAAGTCTAATCTTTTGACTTCAAACCCAGTGGAAAGTGGCACTTTATGGCAAATCAGAGGTTTCTCTTTTTTTATAATGAACAGAGAAAAAAATTAGAAATGTTTTATTTTAGGTTGACATTTCTGTTTCCCATTTTACTTGAAATAAGTTTGGAAAGTTAAACGTCTAAGGGTGAATAATGCAAAAGCAACATTGGAAACTGCTCTACCTAAGCAAACATTTTCAAATATTTTAAAAAGCGTAATTTTATATGTGTGACATACTGGAAACAAGTAAATGTGCAATATTCATAAATGTTCCAAACAAGGAACTTACAGCAAACATCTTCCTGCATGCAGAAAACTGATGCTCTGTCATTTTCATTCAGCTTGTTTATGCAGGAAGGCCTGATCCTGAAAATACTAAATCAATTATCCGACCAATTTTAATATCCGGGCTGTAAATCTTATCGGTGCAGAAGGGGGACAAGGAAAATCCTTAACCTTGTACACAACACCCACACAAATTAATCCTGTTAAGTTGTTGTGGGGGGTATTGTTACGACATTGTTTTTTTCTTCCCACTTGTCCTCTAAATCAATACAAAGTTGTTCAGACTTTATCATCATGTGATGAAACACTGCTATTCAAATGAGAGTCGTCCCCCATTAGAGCACAGACAACAACGCCTTCAAACAGGGACACGATTGGTCACTGAGTGGTTATAAAAACGGTGTGACTCATGCGCTGTGGCCTTTGTAGTAACCAATTCTCAACCTCAGATTTAAATTATGGGATGTGTTGAGTAAGCTCTCCAAATTCATAACATCAAATGAGGAAATATCTGTCTGAACGGTAGCTTCAAGCTCTCAGTGACCACAAGGAGGTCCAAAACCTCACAAAAATGTTCTGTTTTTATTTATTTTATCATCCAACTGTATCTTCAGCAGAAGGTTACTAACATTCAGACACTTTGCAGGAATAAATGTCTGACTTTAAGCAGCTACCTGACCACAGAGACAATGTGGTTTATTAGAACTCGACTGCTCTGCAGTGATTTCCATGATCGCAGCAGCTCCTCCATATGTTCGCCCCCCTTGATGCTGTTTATCATGATGCACTTAGATTCATTACAGGTGACAGTTTTAGAGCACACTGTTATTTTTCTGTAATATGAGAAAACACTGCCTTGTGCTAACTGACACAGCAGCGCTTCACACACTATATATGTTTAATCATTTTAAAACTGAAAACTTCATTCAGGTTGTCAGGATGCGAATCGCATGAGATACTGAGCTTCTGAGCAGGAAAGCAGCTGCGTCTCAAACTGGCCGCATTTATATTAATTATCGTATTGTTTAACAAGACAACCACAATTATAACATTGTGTAGGGCTGTTTGACTCCTACAGTGTAGAAAATATGGACAACTCATTGTGATATTTGTTAAGAAGTTTTTTTTCTTCTCAATCTACATAGTTTTTCACATTTTACAATAAAATTCAGAATATTAGAGACTGTTTTTAGGTGGATTTCACTTCTTTTTTCTTTATGATGTTTAACAAGAGGACAAAAAGAGGGCGATACGTTACATAGAGCTAAAGATCTGCTGCAGGAAAATGACATACAGTATTTCACAATAAGAGCAAAGTTTATAGAAGAACAATAATCAGACCCTAACCCTGGGGTCTATAATTTAGAAGAACTACTTTTCAGTAAGTTTTTCCAGCCCATGATTGACCAGAGCTGAAAGTACTATATGTTGACTCAAATAAATTGATAAAACTTATTAAAACAGAGATGAGGCGAGCTGACATTAGCCTCACTTTAAGCTACAAGAAAACGCATCAGGAGATGTGAGACGTGATTTTATTGAAGTCTTACTTTATTATAAAAATATTAAAGTAATGTTAACCTGCTGAGTCAAATTTAAGTCATCTAACTCCATGTTGGAGCAGCTGGAAGCTGTCCTGATGAATTCTGGGTAAAATAAAAGTTGGCATCATCATCCTCACCATTGTCAGTTAATGAAATAGGACACTGCTATAATATAAACTGCTCTATTATAAACTGTTGTTTTATTATTATCTAATGTAATAAATATGGACTATACGGTGAGTTTATATATGAAAACTTTTACTTTACAAAAGAAATAACTGATTATTTCCTCTCACATGAATCATGTACTATATGTGAGGTATGCTTCACACAAAAAATGGGGATATTTTTGATTTAATAATTTATAAAGTTTTAAGCCCCTTACAAAAAAAATGCAACGTTCTGTAAAACTGAAATTATTTTAAGTTTAAACTCTCCAGTAATTATGAAGTATTTTTTTCTCTGTTGAATTGTTGACATTTTATTAATTATATAAATAAAATAATATGTTTTACATACAAAAATGTGGTTAAATCCTGAAACATGGAAATAACAAAATTAAGAAAAGAATTTGGGGGAAAATGTCTACTGGATTTTTTAAAATCAATTTTGGCAATGCCATGTTATTAAAAGCATTCCAATTGTTGATTCATTTTAATAATTGTATTTCATATTTTTACATGTAACTCTGAAGTTTAGATGTGTCTGTGTTCAGAATGTATCCATTGTTTGTCTTTTGAATTTATAGATGTGTTTGGAGGTGAATAGAATAGATTTTCTACATTCATATACTGTAGTGAGAAAAAAATCTGCAAATACGTATATTAAAATTCAGTTTAAAGTTTTATTTCACTGTTACCAACACAATAATGGTTAATTGTTGGCATTTAGCTGATGTCCTCTTGAACATCTAAAACCACAAACATAAAAATGTCTTTTTATTTTTCTCCATTTTCATTATCTGCTTTTAAGTCAGACTCTAAAATAAAAGAAAGTGAAGTTTTAACTTGGGGACGTGGAATCAAAGGGAACACGGAGCAGAAAGCTGTGACCTTAACATGCCTGAAGGGCCGTGTGGATGTATGATTTCATTTCGCCGTACATCGGAATGCTCACAGGATTCTTATTTATTGCTTTTTGATTGGAGAGGCCTGTGCCGTTCTGAAAAGCAGAAGACCTTGTTCTTGAATTTCCCCTACTTTAATCTTCTCATTTTATTGTCCCTCACAGCCGCCTCATCTGTTCAGTCATATCTACAATTTCATTTTCTCTCCTCTCCAACGCCCTCCACTCCGCTAAGATACAATGAACGTCAAGTTTAAGTGTTAAGTGGTTTTTACACAGAGGTAGACCTGAGTACTAGAACAGCATGATGTGAGTGATTACTGTGTGTGTGTGTGTGTGTGTGTGTGTGTGTGTGTGTGTGTGTGTGTGTGTGTGTGTGTGTGTGTGTGTGTGTGTGTGTGTGTGTGTGTGTGTGTGTGTAGGTTCTATCAAACTGATAGAAAAAAAAAACATCAATTTAAAATCCTGAACCAGCATGACGCTCAAATACTGAGTCCATGTTGAAGGTTGTAGCTGAAATTAAATTTAAAAAGCTCGTTACGACTTCCTTTGATTGGTTTTTCAAAATAAAATGACAGTAAATCAGTGTTATTTAACAGTGATCTAATAATATCAGCCTGGACATGTTTAACCGATTAACTTCCACATCAATAAAACACCCAAACATATTCACACATTCAAAAATAATACAAAAATATTAAGATAGGTTTGTATTAAAACTTTACTTTACCTTTTGAATGTTTTTTGTTTAGTAGTTATCTGTACTAAACTATATTCTGCAAAGTAGTTGCCCTGCCAGTTAAAAGGTTAATGAATACAATAGTGTTTGAGAAAATCTTAGTTCAATAAGTGTTTAAATGAAGAGCATATGACGTTATGTTTTCCTAAACAAAGTTTTATCAAGTAAACATTTGTAGTTTAACAGATTTTCCTCAACCGACAAGATAATTTATTAGTTATCAGGTTAAAAATGGTCAGCACTTAGATTTAACTTGGAACAATAACTTAACAAATTATACAGTTATTATTGTACATTGTTAGGAGGATGGGGGTACAATACCCTTAAAGAGATATTCCACCCAAAAGTGATTTTATTTTATTTTTTGTCTATTGCCGTATTCCTCTTAGTTAGATAAGTGGGCAAAAACCATTTGTAACCAGTCCATTCGTTATCCTAATCCGGCAGTACTCCTTTAGCTTAGCAGAAAACAATGTAAGTGGATGGTAACAACTAGCATTGTGAGAAAAATTCCTTAAAACTCACTTAGTGATACTAATTCTGTTTAGTGATCTCAATAATCACATCGACTGCAAGAAAAAATAAAAGTAACACAAAAAAATGACAGGCATCTTTTTAGACTTGGGACTATTTTATGACAAAGAACAGCTGTAAACCTCCGCTGAAAGGTGCAAGGACATGATGCAGCGGCCCCAAAGACGCCTACATCCATAAACACAAATACTGGCTACTAGTCTAAACCCGGTAACGTTTTTTAAGGTAATGTCTGTGCAGCTCGCACCTTTGTGTTATTTTTCTTCGTCTTTGAGGTTTGCAAACAACGTTTGGATACGTGTTCACGGAAGTAGGCGTTTTTGGGGCCACTGCGTCATGTCCTTATGCCTTTCAGCGGAGGCTTACAGCTGTGCTTTGTCATAAAGTAGTCCAGAGTCTTCGTGTTACTTTTTATTTTCACTTGCAGTTGATGATCATTGAGGTGACAAGCAGAATTAATATCATTACTGAGTGATTTTTAAGGAATTTTTTCTCACAATGCTAGTGTATGGTTACTCAAATAAATACCTGTTACCTGTTAGTGCTACAAAGTGTCAAACTGTTCATTGTTGGTATTTTTCAAAGAATAAAATGCTGTGAACACTTTGTGGCAGACTGCCACATAGCACCAGTTCTGTTTTGGGTTTTAGGTCGTCTATTCTGCGTCAACTCGATGCCGGGTTGAGTTTGGGAACACTTGTCTGAGTGATTCATCTGTCAAAGTTAAGTGGCTTAACAAACAAAACAAAACAAAAACACTCATCAGAAAAAAATGAGGTACCGAACAGAAAATTAGTGAGAAATTTCCAAAGAACCCCTTCTGAAAGCCTGAAGAGTTATTTCTCAAGACCACTTGAAAAGATCATAAGAAAGTTTGGCTCCTTGGAAGTAAAAAGAACATGATGATGACTCGAGACATTTTAAAGGAAACACAGTTCTGTGTTTCCTTTAAAATGTTTTTGCACAACTTTAATCTGTAGTTAAATAATTGCTTTTTAATTATTTTGCAGCCTGAAGTGGTCTTTTAACAGATTTCCGCTGAATTAATTTGCTATTTTTACCACTGAGCACAAGATTACTAGAGAGAAATTGTTATTAGAGTTCAAAATTACATGTTGACCGTTCCAATCCACGGCGTGAGACAGAACGGCTCCCATACAGCAACTCTAAAAGGAAAAATGTTTGCTCTATCACAAATTGCAAATCATAACTAATTAACATGAGAAAAACAATGACAGGCGTGGAGCTTTAAACGTCGACTCCAAATGTATGCAGAAAACTTATTAAGCCATTTTCTGAGGAAGCTGCACTCTAACCTGATTATTATAATTGTCATACACCAATTTATTTTAATTTTGTTTACAGCCCAAGCTGAAACACTGGTACAGAAATATATCTATATGATGTAAAGAAATAAGACGGCCTTGCAGAGGCTTAAACAATGTCTGCATGCAACATATGGAAAAATGCATTTAAAAGCAGACAGAAATAGTGCAAATGCTAATTTAAAAAAATGAAAAATGATCTTTATGAATCCGTCAATGCATTTTAAACCTCTACAATCCATGTGATATATTTTAAAAAGATAATACATTAGTTTGTTTAACAGAAACGCCAGAGTCATTGGCAGCTCAAGGTTTCTATGTTGTTAAAAAATATGTTGAAATGAAAAATAGCTCTATCCATAAATCTCAGTGACACAAAACCTTTTTTTTCTCAAATTTATTTTAAGCTTTTTCCTGACAAGATATTAAGTTAAAACTGAGCAGGGTATTAGTTAGTGTCAGGAAAACTGTTAATGACATTTTTGCTTCATTAAGCGCAACACAGGATGACAAAGAGGAGCTGAGAGGAGAAAGGAACAGCGGTTTGTTAAATCTGTTCCAGATTTTGGTCCCACTACAGGTTAATTCTAATTCCACGTGCAGACAAACATGCATGCAAACATTTCCATGTTGCACCATGAATCAGAGGAGTGCAGATGGTCAGACGGGGTAAAAAGGACAGAATGAACAGGCACAGGCAGCAAAATCAACTTTTTCTGTATTTGTGTCCACTCAGCTATATAATAATCAGAGTAGTAAATACGTGTGTGTGTGTGTGTGTGTGTAGAGTGTGTGTGCACGTAGAGGGAGATAAAATCACTTTTACATCCTAACCCAAACTTTTGAAGCAGGTCTCTGATTTATCTTCAGGCTGTTTCTTTCACTTCTCTTCCCCACTGTGCTTTTGTATCCTCCACATCCACTGAGACTTTCTTCCTCTAACTTTAATGTTCTTATCTCTTCTGCCTGTTTCTCATTCTGTGGGTTGACAATCTGACTGTGGGGAAACAGGAAAAAAAAAACATAGTTTCCAGAAGATTAAAGTCCTGCTCGGACAAATAAAAACAAAGTAATGATATGGTAGTCTTATATTTAAAGAGGAACATATCTACACTCACTAACACCTTGCTAGTCCTTAGGGGAGATGCCTTTGTGCCACAGATCCTTTAAGTTGTTGGAAACATTCCTCGGAGGTACTGGTGCATGTTGAAATGACAGCATCACGCAGTCGCTGCAGATTTGTCGGCTGAACATCCGTGATGTGAATCTTCTGTTCCACCATTCCCAAACGTTCTGGACTGTATTGAGATCTGATGGCTGTGGAGGTCGTTGGAGTCCAGTGAACTCTTTGTTGTGACCAGATAATCTGAACTTTGTGCTGCTGGAAGTAGCATCATGGGTGTTCTTGTTGTTATGTAAAGTGCTTTGTGGTTCCTACCATGAAAGGCGCTATACAGATAAAGTTTTACTAAGATGGGTCCACTGTGGACGTAAAGGGATAGACATGGTCAGCAAGAATACTCAGGTAGGCTGTGGATTTTAAACCATGATCACTAAGGGGTCCAACGTGGGGCAAGAAAATCTCCCTCACTCCACCACTCCACCACCAGCAGCCTGAACGGCTGATATGGACCAGGATGGATCTATGCTGTCATGATGTTGACACAAAATTCTGACCATCTTTACGTTGCAGCTGAAATCAAAATTCATCTTCCTCATTATACCGTTTTATTTTATTTCCTGTGTGAACAAATGCCTCTCAGAGTTTTTCTCTGTTTGTTGTGGATAAAAATCTGAATAAATCAGCAGATTTTGAAAGACTACGACGACCAGCCCATCTGGTTCCAACAACCAAACCACCTTCAAAGTCTCTTCTGTCTCCTTCCTCTTCCATTCTGATGCTCGGTTTGAACTTCAGCAAGTCACGTTCACTACATCTATGCATTCAGGTTATGCCATAATAAAATGTAGTTCATTCTTTAAGAGCAGAAGATATTAGCTCTGCATCATGACCAAAGGTCACTGACATAAATATTCACAATTAGATTTTTAAGAAATTCAACAACTACAGTCTGCATTTACGCGAGATCTCGAGGTGAAAATATTAATGACTTTGTGAAAAAGTTCATCTTTGATGCAGCTTCATAGCGGCTCACAAATTAAACTATTAATTTAAAAGCAAACAATTCTAACTTAGTAGAACATTAAAGAGATTTAAATCAAAATACAATCATGGGGGGGGGCTCCTTGCAATGAAAGTCTGGCGTTATCAGTCAGTGTTTACCCTCCAAATGCTGCAGTCTTTCCTTTTCTGTGCATTCACAGATTCCACTCAGCATGTGTTGGAAATGTCAGAGAAATAATGTCTGGAAAGCCCCAGTTGGATTTCACTCTATTTATAGGGTTAGTTCTCATGTGTTTTTGTTCCCCTCTACCTTTTCTTACTGTAAGGCATTTCTCAGTTCAAGTGTGGCGATTAAACACATTTTAAAGCAAATAATTCTTTTTTTTTTTTTTTTTGTAAATCAACTATAAAACAATGTATGTGTGTGCTGAAGGTAAGGAGATGGAAGGACAGAAGCATGGACATGACGATTATAGAAAAGGTAAAATATGCAGCAATAAAATTAGGATTGATTCCCTTTTTTCACTGAAAGACACGAAGATGAACTGCTGGCACGTGGCCAGTCAATTTCTGCCTGCTCTGTCTCTCAAGAGCTTCCCTGAGTGCTGTAGTCAAGGTCAGATAAAATGGGTGAACTCCCCCTTTAATACCAGGTACATTAGTGGGAATTAAAGCTGATACAAGGACAAGAACATGAGTTATCTCTTTTCTTCCTCGCTCCTCTTGTTCTCCATCCTATCCTGTTTTTGCATCGTTTGCATCACTTCTTCTTGCTTCTTCTTCCTTTTTTGGTGTCCATCTCTCTCACACACACACACACGCACACACATTTGTCTACATGGGTGACAAATGTGCAGCACGTTCCTCCCTCAGTCAGTGTGTGCATTGGTCCGACGTGTTTGCGTGTGTGCAAATGTGCGAGGATGCCAAAGCAGTTAACAGCAGCAGGCTAAGAATAGTTTTCGACTTGTCTGCTCATCCCTCCATCTTTCTCCACTCTGATCTGCAGCTCCGTGTTCTCCTACAGATTTGAATCTTCTGCGTATTTTCACTGTAAATCCCTCACAAGTTCATGAAGGCGTTTTATTCCTTTGGGAAAAAAACTCCAAAAACACACACATGCAATGAGACATATACATACACACCAGCCTTCAAATCATTCTGTTAAGCTCNGTGTGTGTGTGTGTGTGTGTGTGTGTGTGTGTGTGTGTGTGTGTGTGTGTGTGTGTGTGTGTGTGTGCACTTCAAACATCATCTGGCTTCCACACAGAACGAGTCTTGCAAAAATGAAGAAAAAAAAACAAGAGCTCAACAAGAAAAGTGATTCTGTGACCACCACTTGCCTCTTCCTTTCCTCAGATTTACTCCTGTTCTCTTTTTCTCTTCTTCTTTGGTTTGCAGTCTGTCCGTGTTCCTCTCTTCCTTCCTCTGCTGCCTCCCCGCTTAAAACACACATGACACTGTGCCAGAGTTTGTTCCTTGATCTAAGGGGCTCTTGCACTCTTTTTTTTCTCACGCTTCCCCTCTTTTTTTTTCCAACTTGAGAAATAGATATAAAGACACACTTGCAAACACACACTATGTAGCACATGCTTATGGTTTTTATTATTCTCTTTTATTTGCTCCCTTCTTCTTTCATCTGAAGAGGCTGTCAGTTTGTGCATCTGTAAGTCTCTGTTTTTACTGTTCAGTCTATCCATCCATCCCATACTGTATGCCACCCTCTCCTGACTTCCCTCTCCTTCCTCTTCCCTTCTCTCTATCGCCATGAGTGTAATCGCTTCCCTCTATCAACACTCCCACCACATTGCTCATCTGTCCGTGAAATCCCACCTGTAGGGATAATGAATTGCAGGTTTTAAGGAGCAAACATAAATGTCTCGCAGAGTCTTACGCGGCCGAGAGAATAAGACAGACTTGAATATGTTCGCTGTTTCCCACAGGCGGCTCTAAAGCTGAACGCCTCATGTGTTCTGCCACCGCAGCAATTATCAGAAGCAGCAATGTAAAGGGCCTATTTGAAACAAAGCATAAATCTCTTCAGCAAACATAACCACTCAAATTTAAAGAGAAGCTGCAGCAAGTATATGACACAAGGGCCCCAGCATGATGGATTTATGGGATTCCTAAGACACGTAGAGCTGTAAAACTGCCTGGATTTCGAGTCGACGCTGCTAATTTCTGTCTCTTAATATATACAGGATTTTAATGCAGAGGGGTTGTCAAAATGTGCATCAGCACAATCACTGAAACTTTGCAAAGAAAGAAAAGCACATAAAAATGGTCCTGTGTCAGCATTAGTAAAGCCTTAAATGGGAGTAAACTCTGACAGGACACCTTTAGAAGAAGAGAGCAGATGCTTTTTTCCTCTCATCCATTCACCTGTATGAACTATAGGCAAAGGAAGAAATAGTTAAGCTATGTTTTGTACAATAAACTTAGTTTTACATGCTTTAAACTCCAAGAACAGTACATCTATCTGTCATAAACAAGATGTCAAGTCAACAGGGACACAGCGAAGAGGCCACGCCACTGTAGAGAGAAGAGTGAACGAGGACAATCTTAACCTCATCTTTGCATTATTTATCAGCTGGTCATGTGCTTCCTCGTGTCCCACTGGACAAGTGTACCGAGGTGATGAACAGTGATGAGAATATTTAACTTTCTCTGAGCATCCTCCTCTCATCAGCGTCACATGCTTAGGCAGCTCCCCGGAGAAGCTCATGCAAATTCTGGTGACCTTCTGGAACACAACAAAGTTACACAGTTTTACAAAGATGGAGACATTTTGGTGGCGGCTCTCTGGTTCTAGTTGAAGCCCCAGAAGAAAAATGTCCCTTTTCTGTTTTTTTAAGAGAATGATCAGATCAAATCACTCCACTGAGTGGACTTTAAAACCGGAAATGACGTTATTTCAAAATACTTTATTAATCTGATAATAAAAGTCAATTATTGCAGATTACTGTCAGCTAGAAGAATGAGAAAAAAGAGATTGGTTGCCAAATATATCATATTTATTATTCAAATATTTCATTCTTTATTCTTATTGTCTGACAACTTATACTGAGCTGTTTACCACTGTCAGCTTTTGATCAATTTTTTGACTATTTTATTTTAAAAGCCCTAAGCTAACAGCCTTGTGCATTATATAAACATCTATGACTTTTAATAAAAGTATAATTTAACTTGCTAATGCTACTTGAAAGTCAGATTTTGCTGAAGTGCTGACACAAGTACATGGATGTCTGTGTAAATGTAGCTCAGAATCCTAATTGCAAGTGGGACAGTATGATAATTTTGACCTTTGTTTGAGGAAAAGTTCACAAACTAAAAATCTATTTCTTTAAAATCAACTAGAATGTTAAAGTGTAATAAGAGCAGAGTATTACACCCGTATGACCCTGATGAAGAATCACATGTTATTGAGGGAAATTCGATTTCTTAAATGTTTTTTTAACAATTAATTCTGATGAATTTCAAAGATGTACTGAACTGAAACATAAATTATCCAAAAAAGAAAAAAAAAGCATGTAAATATGCTGAACTAATTATGATTTTTTTTCTTCTTTTTTTTTTTGCATATATCTTTTTTAACTTTTAAATTATAGGACATTTTGTATATTACCAAATAAAAACATCCAAATTCTTATCTGATTGTGGCTTAAATAAAATACAAAGAGCCCACTGAGGAAACGCTCTGCAGATTGGTTTCATGTTAGTTATTTTAAACCAACATATATGAAAAGGTGCTTAAATGTTGACACTCTGAGCCTGTGAATCACCTAAATCAGATATTCAGATTCTGATTTATTTATTGTTGTCATCCCACAACATGTCAGAGAGACGGGAGCATGAAAGGTGTTAATAAATAACCTAAAGTCAGCACTAAACACTTAAAATCATACATCAAAGGTCAGAGTTCATCAGCTCCATAGCGTCAGGCTGTTCCTCAGACTTGTTGCCTGGGAATTGAAGCTGCTTAGTCTTCTGCTTGAAGGAAAGAGGGTGAATGGGTAGGATGACGGAGTCCATTATTATGTTCTTTTCCCTAGGTCTTCATCTCCTGGTATAAATGCTCTTTTTGATCTGATTTAACCACCCTTTGCAGCATTAATGTTCACCATCAGTACATGAAAGAAACACTGAGTATCTGACAGGTAGAACACACACCTTGACGGTTGCAAGGCGATAGTGATTTTACGCTGTGTGCGCCGAGTATTTCTGACAGGACGTGACCAAAAAGAAGATGCAAACCAGAATTCTGTGTCAGCTTTTACACAATGTTGTATTCAGGTTTTTATAAGCAACATTATTTTGTGTTTTGTTTTTCCTTTTTGCACAAATGTATGTATTTTTAGCTGTATCGTTTTAGTGAGAGAAGAGTAATACTTCAGGTTTAGCATTTACACTCACAAGCTGATTAGATTCATCTCAGATGGATTGCAGAATTCAAATGAAGATTATTTAAAATGCAATCACAATCACTTCACATTCAAATGCGGCTCCACGGAGATTCTGTAAAGCATCCTGTAGAATTTACAGCTACTGCGAAGGGACTGTATTTTTAGCATGTTTTTGAACATTACAGATGCAATAATAAGAAGGAAAGAAGGCAAAACAGATGACAGATCATAGTGGTAGCTGCGCTGGGATTTTTCTTACAGTTACTCCAATTAAAGTCGGAAATTTACAAAAGAAAAAAGCCACATGTGCATCGCAACTCAACCGTAAAAAAAAAAAAACTAAAACCTTGCTGTAAATGAACATGCATGAATACAGGCCCACAGCGGTGTTCACTGGAACAGCAGGATGCAGCCTTGCACAATTAATGACTTCTTATGCATATGCGATTGCGTGCACACCTTGTGATGTGCTGTTCCACCTATATTCTTCTGAGACTCACAAGGATGGTCTCAGCCTCACACACATTCTGGGAGACACACACAACCCACAGAGAGTTGCAGAGTTTAAATAGAAAGCATTAAAGAAGAAGAAGAAAAAGAAGAAGAAAACGCTCCGAGCATTACAATGCTTTGCACATGCTTCTACTCACATACACCAGACTTTAAATCCTTGGAGAGTTACAGAGCCCTCATGACTCCCTCTGCAAACCTAAATGTGGCTCTGACTCCAGTGTGAACTGAGTTATTATACTCCAAGGTTACATTATTTCCTCCTCTGTCAGCAGAGCATACATGTAGGTAATAGGCAACAAAACTGGACGGGAAGAGGGAACCAAAGGTCAGGAGTGGCAGACAGCATCAATAATAATCCGCTTACTTTTCTAAACTGCAGCTTTTCTCACATCTTGCTTGTCACATAATTTCACTTCAGATTTTTACTGCTGGCTTAATGGTTCAAAATCAAAGTCCATCTCTGCCCAGCTACTCTGTTATTAACCATCTGGTTCTCTCAGGTCATCTGGGAAAAATTCACTTACTGTCCACAGAGGTAGAACAAAACAAGAGATGTGGCATTTAGTTTTAACCCTTTGTACTTTTGTAACAGGAGGTCTGCCTCCACTCTGTGTTCCTACTGGACAAAAAGCTTTTCAGCATTTAATCTGGATGGGTCTATTTTTCATACCAATGATTTAGTGTTTATTGGGTATATTTTAGCTTCATTGTTTGCCTTTCTTTTATGCTTTCTAGTCTTTTTCTTGATAAATGCTACTATGGAAGAACAGAGACTTACAGTGAAAAGGTCATAGGTTGAACCTGAACTTAACATCTGCATGAGCCAAGCAAACAGCAACATAATGCTTATTGTTATTATTATTCCATTTATTATTCCACACCCTGACTCACCCAGACCCATACCTCTGCAGTTTTTAAAAGAATATATTTATTTTCATATAATTTAATTTAGTTTAATATCCCTATTTGAGGTTTTCCTGTTATACATGCTATTTTCTTGCAATTGTTAAAGGCGTTTTAGAACTAGGCCACAAAAGACGGACCTAACAGTTTGAGTGCAGCTGTCTGGTTTAAAAATATAAAGGTTTGCTCTAGGGATGTCCCGATCAGGGGGGTTTTGCCCTCGAGTCCGAGTCATTTGATTTTGAGGATCTGCCGATACAGAGTCCCGATCCGATACTTTTACAATGTTGTTGTCATGCACATGTTGCTGTTTCTGCGTGGAGTCAAGAAGTCTAACTCTGTGCCACCAGATAACTACAGATGTGTTAAAAAAATGATGACAATACCCTGTATATAGATATACAGGGTTTCCTCTAGGAGTTTTCGAGTGACAATCACAAAACTCCTCCTCAGAAAGCGCTTTTCTCATCTTAATACTGCTCAAATGTATTTACCGACGGGCGTAGGGGAAATTAATTAAGAAGTTGCCGCGCCACGGGTGCGACTGACTCCGCGCCGGGCCTCGCCACTTCCCCAGGACCGAGCACTCCCATCGGTGTGGTCCGTTCAGGGGGAAGGCGAGTCCCGAACGAGTGCCGAGTGAGCAGCGAACCCGGTAGCTCCTCCGTACGTGTGCGTCTCCCAGCCCCCCTCCTCCTGGACCAGAAACTGAATTTAATTCAAACTCAGATTATGTTTAGTGCGCAAATATAGACTATATTATCTATATCTATTATCGTATCTATCATCTATAGACTATCTAATATCCTTCTGATG
Source organism: Callopanchax toddi (assembly GCA_006937965.1). Classification (NCBI taxonomy): domain Eukaryota; kingdom Metazoa; phylum Chordata; class Actinopteri; order Cyprinodontiformes; family Nothobranchiidae; genus Callopanchax; species Callopanchax toddi. Next base: position 161,315 of record SSNR01000521.1, read on the forward strand.
GTGCGGTGGCTTTTTGCCATGGTGGTGTACATTTAGAGAAAACCCTGTAATGTAGTAGCCAGTCTGGATTGGGAGGTGGCGTCCGATTCTGATCGAGTCCAAAATCACGTGATCGGAAATCGGCCCGATCACGTGATCGATCCGATCATCCCTAGTTTGCCCTTCATTCAAATGTTTTGCAATTTTTTATTTTATAAGAATTTTTTTGATTTAGTATAATCAAGTTATTTTAATACATTTTATTAATGCAGCTGTTTACAAAAAGATTCCTGAGGATTATAAATTCATTAAATTCTTCAAAACTATCCTTAAAAAACAATGTTTGAATCAGCTGTTCCCAGACATCCTAATTCCTAGAAAAAAATACAACTTTGCATATTAAAAATCACATTTTGTTTGTGAATACTTTAAAATTAAAGTTTGAATTTGGCACATAAATAACTGGCCTGGACTTTAATGTGGTTAGATAAACATGTAAGATCTAGACTTGAACACATTCAGCTCATCTCCTTGCTGTCGTCCTTCCTCTCTCCGGCACACATCAAAAATACAGTTTTTACATTTAAGTTACAGCAATCAGTCAGGTCACACGAGAAATAGATTTTACACATGAAGTCATTATTTTCAGTAAATCCTATAAAATAACCAATCCAGGGAGAAAATGTAAAAAAAAATAAATCTATTGTTGGTTCTTCTGTCCATCTCTCTGCTTCCCTATCTGATGCCTCCTTATTCACTGTCATTGTTCTCATCCATCTGCTTCTACCTCCCTCCTTCCAGCTTCTCACCCTGTCCCAGAGTGTTGAGTCACTCCTTAGGGGTGATGCAGAGTGTGCAGAACAATCCCTCTGTCTCTAGCCTATCAGCCATCCTTTGATAGAGCTGCAGTTATTGATTAAAATGTCTGAGAGCTTGTCCCTCTGGGGCCCGGAAGCTTAATTCAACCCTCTGCCTTCACTCCTCACACTCACTCTTCCTCTCCATATCTGTCTCTCTGCCAGATCTCTGACTGGCAACTTGTAAATGCTGCCATTTCCTCTCTCTGAACATCCAGATGCATGTGACACTCTTTGAGTAACCCAATCAATAAGTCATGCAAAAGTTTTTCTTTTTTTCGTTTTAGTCAGCACAAATGTCATTCGCTGCATTAAAATTATAACATCTTGTCTGTGTAAATGCCACGTCACACGGTTGAACTTTTGGAGGTTTTGTGGTCTGATCTGTGAATACTAAGGTCAGTCTTGATTTTGCTATGAAGAACAATGGAAATTATTGAGCTAAAAGGGTGAAGTTGAAATATGACGAGATGATTTTAACATTAGCCCAGTTTATTAGCTGACATATTGTACTTTATTCCATACAGTAAGTCAAATCTGTTAAACATCTATCCATTTTTGTTCATACAGCCCATCAAGCTTTGCGCAGAAAAATACTCAAGTACTAGTTTATGAATCTAAAACATCTTTTTTCTATGGTAACTGTAAATAAACACTTTTTCTGAGCTATTAAAAGCACAGAAACCTCACTGTTCAGTCCTCAAAGGAGATATCTGTCCCTTCAGCAGAGGACAAGGAGGGCAACCTGAAGAAATGACCTCTGATAAACTCCCATTTGGCTTCTTCATCAACTCTGCTGCTGTGGAAAGTGAAGAAATGAAGAATCTAAAAAGCGCTAAAAGGGAAACTGAGCTGCTGGTTGTTGGAACAATCTTCATATTTCATTATGAGAGCCTGGTTGACACTCAGCACAGGTTGAGATTTATCTGGTTACAGCAATAAAACTTCGAGGATGTCTCAGAAAACAGAATTATTAAAATGGAAGCAGTTTAGGAAAACTAGAAATGGATAAATGTCTTTAAATAAAACAGTATTGATAATTAGCCACCAAGATAAGCTGCTTTACTGCTACTTTTGTTGCACTGATTGGAGCAGCACATCTGGGTACTTAGCCCCTGTGTGATGGTCCCTCCCCCTTTTAGATAAAACCTCTATTTTTACTGGCTGTAAATTGAACTTCTGAGTTTTTTACCAAGAAAATAGTTTTAAATGTATATAGCAAAGTATATAGCCTGTTAGTTATTTGAAGTCACCGCCAATCAACAAATTTCTGAAAATTATTTAGAAATATGAAAAAACACCACCTGATGGCTTGTTGTATCATGAGTGAATGCACAGTCATGGGGGAAAAAAATCTCACGTTTGTCAGGTTAATTTAGTTAATTCGTTTTTTCTGTCATGTGTTGAAGCTACACTAAATGAATGGATGAATTACACACAAGGGAATAAAAGAACAATGCATATATGTTTGTTTTGTTTGTTCCTTAAATTTTCGGCTGTGCAAAATGCAAACCTTTTCAAAGCCTTTTTGACATGTTGTGTCCAGTTTGCCACCAGACATGTTGCACTGTTCAATTTCAACCAAAAGGGGGCGCGGCTGTTTGAAGAAGCAGGAAGTGATGAGATGTTTCAATCATCAATTCTACAGCAGCTTTCCCAGAAATAAAGTGCAGTTTAATTTTTTAGGGTTAAACGTTGTTTTGTTACAGACTTCACAAAGCTGCTGTAAATATCTGATAAAGCAAATCGCTACAACTAAATGCATCATTCAGATGGTTTAATATCTTTAATCAATGATTTGTTATATGATTTTTTTTAATGACTTCTTACAGAATCCCCGTTTTGAAATTAGATCAGAACAAACAGCTGCTTTTATCACAGTTGGTCAGAATTAATAGTTGAAGTTTAACATCACTGACCTACTAACCACTGCTCTTTTGTGAAACTGGCTTAGACTAAATAAGAATAAATAAGAGTTATAAAACAGATTTATGACCTAAAGACACTTTCTCCTGTTTATTAGACCTCTTTTATTTTTCTATAGCTGAACTTCAGTGTCAAAACAGGAAGATAAAAATTACTGTCAATACAAAAACACCCCAGTAAATTCAGATCCACATAAGTGTAGTTAAGAAGTCTAATATGTGAGGTTGTCAGGTGACGGCTTGACGCACTTTAGAAATGAGAAAGCTGTTTTAGATCAGAGCTGCTGGTTTCCTGGTTGAAACACAAAGTGTTAGTAAAGTGCCATTATTATTCTCTCTTAATCAGGTCACGGAAATTCCAATAAAACAAGACGCACCACAGCTGTTACCTACACAACACTAACGCAGCAGCACAAGTCCAGTTTCCTGGGTGACACTCGTTTCTTTAGTAACTCAGCAGACATTTTGCATCTTTCTGGAAACACTTTTGAAGATAAAAGTAACCATCACATGAAAATCAGAACTGACAGCATATCATCTGAATCACAGCAACACACAACTGCAGTCTGACATAAAGTATCCGAATGTCTGTACAAGCTTCTGCATTTGAAGAGTAAAGAACCAGCACCCACGAGTATTACTTCCCAGCGTTAAAAATCCAATTGGGTACAGGAACAAATTAGTTTTTATATCTGTTCTCGCTCCTCAGGTCCCTCAATCTTCCACTGGAGGGAAATAGCTGGTAGTCAAAGAGGGGACTGAATGTGTTGTCTCAGAGATCATTTTCCGGCCCGCCTAATGCTCCGTTCATAAAAGCCCTGGATGGATGGGTTTAGCTCGACACTCATGAACCCTAGAGCTGTCGGCAAATGCTAATGATTTGTGATTGAAGTTGCAAGTTCACAAAGGACAGCCTCTGCAATTGCAAAATGCATCCTGCGTGCAGGATGCATGATGGTTGCATGTGCTTTTCTTTATTCAGCCTCATTTTGGACGTAATCAATTTCTGATTTTCAAGGTATGTTTTCGTTTTCCGCCCATGGAAAGGCTTCACGTTCAATCAGCCTGAAAATCTACTGGGATATACAGTATCCGACACAGTTAAGAGCACCTTCCACATAACCACAAAATTCAGCTTGATATAATCTCATTTCCTTTTCTCTCCCCGTGTTTCCTTTATGCCTTTTTCCCTGCTGACTGTCCAATGAGAGAAAAATAAGTACAAAGCTGGAATACAGTAGTCTATTTTTGTGAGCTAACTTTTCGAAAAAGGTACTCGGGATGTTTAAATAGACCTAATGTGAGGACAACAAAGTTATTTCAGGGAAACGTTTTTTAGAGATTTAAGTTTTTATGGTATTTAACAAATCATCAATGTCAGGTAAAAACTTTGCATCACCAAAAATTTCTCCTTTCTTTTACAATAAATAAAGTCTGTGTTGCCTAGGGCTGGATACCAAAACACCCTACTTCTTTGGTACACTGACGGAAAGCATTTAATAGGTACTAGTACTGAAAAAATATATATATATTGGTGCTAAATTCGGTACTTTTACAATAAAATGTCCCTGTAAATGTGCCGCTCCATTTCTTCCACCACAGCACCGCGTCATGTGACACGCAGAGGAGAAGAGCTTGTTTATTCACACACAGCTCTTCCTCCCCTTTCAACAACACACACCTGCAAGTTAAATGAGTTCCAGGTTGAAATGCCAAAAAAATCTCAAGTTTGGCTGCATTTTAGAAAGGTAAACGGGAACAGAGCAAAATGCAACATATGCAATAAGATTTGTGCCGCAAAAAACTAAAATACCAGCGATTTGTTAAAGCACCTCATCGCGCATATTTTGCGAGCTGAAGTGTGTACAGTCTTCGATTGCAAAAAAAATAAAATAATCTCACCAGAGTTCGCAGCCTTCATCCTCTGCTGCATCAACAAAAACACTAGAGGTGTGTGAGGGGGACGACAGCATCGGTGACATAACAAAAAGTTCCCTAAGTAAGAAATAAATAATGATAATAAAAGCATAATATGCCAAAAAATTATGTTTTTTTTTTTTTTCATTTCAGTACTTTGTTATTTTCTCTTAGAATTAAACATATAGGTACTGAAAAGAGTATAGTTAAGGTACCAGTATCAAAAACCAGGTATTGTTAAAGTAGTAGTATCGAAAAATATTTAACGGTACCCAGCCTTAGAGTTCCCACAATTTACAAACTATTTTTGACACTTTGAACTGAATATTTGTTTACAAAACTACAAACATGTGAGAAGGGTTACCCAAATATCAGATTTATCTAAAAACATCAAAATAATGAAAAATGGAGATACGAGGTTTTGATTAATACTGAAAAAAATGTTTTATTGCAGAAACAAAAACGTCTTTTAAACACGAAGAAAATACATCTAAAACCAGACTGAAAAATAAGTATTATGTTGACTACTACCTAAAACTAGCTCGTATACATGAAACCTTTGTGAATGATATACTTTAGTAGTGTTTTATGTACTTCCTTGATGCATCATTAGGCTGAATTTTTGCACAATTTAAACGTAGACTCGTGAAAATGTGTCACCTTATTCCAAACATGAGCAAACACAACTTGTCACAAATGTTATCTTTCAGTTTGAGGTTTTTTAACACACCAGTGCATGCATGTCTATTTGTTTTGCAGCTGCGCTTTAGGCCAAACACAACAACCGTGCGTCATCACACATTTCGTCCTACAGGTTGAGCTCAAACTCGCTGCACGGAGCGAATGAAATGTTAATAGTTTCGTTAATGTCCCTTAATGTAGATGCAAAGTAGAGACGGAGCTCCTGTTACAACCAAAACATCTAAATGTGGTTTGTTGCGTAACACGAACTTGTAAAAGGTTTAACTGAGACACTAGCCAAAAGTAGCCAACCTCTGTTCTGAGTGGTGATCCAGTGTGATGGATACAGAAAGTATTTCGGTGTTCAGAATAAATCTAAACAACGCCACAACCTTGTGTTTGTGCAACATGAGTGCCTGCCTGAATTATTGAGGGGGACATCAAACATGGGCGCCAACAGTTACAGACACATCCACGAGGTGAGACACTTACACACAAAATGTTATGTGTCAAATCCTGCAAGCTTCCAAGTCCGAGTCTGTAGCATGACTAAGCATCCTTTCTTTGACTGCGGACCAGATTTATTATCACTCTGCACCATCTGCAAACACTGTTTTACCATTAAAAAAAATTACTGCCTGTATTGATTTACCAAGGAGGCGCTGTGTTTAGTACTAAGATATTTGCATGTATTTATGGGAGTTTCCCTTCAATGACTGCAAAACCTGTGGATAATAGTTAAGAGGTTCATGAAGAGTAATTTACTTTGCTGACTGTGGATCAATTGCTGACTGTGAAATTATTTATCACCCCTCAAAAAAAAGAATGTCTTAAATTTTTCACTTCACCATGTAATAGTTGCTTTTTGCTACTTGAGGTAGAGGCTCAAGTGCTGCACTGGTACAAGAGAAGAGGAAGAAAAAAAAACCTTCAAGGATCCAATCCTGAGTCACAAACTCAAAGAAAACAAACAAAAAACTTCAGATTTAAATGTTTTTCAACTGACGAGTAGTAGATAATTATGCATCAACATAAACCTGAAAAGAAAGTAATAACTGAGCCAAAGAGTATTTTTAGCTAACAAGAAATCAGCTTCATGTTTACATGACCTGTACTGTAACTACAAGAAACAAGCTGTGCCTTCGCCGTGCTGATTACCAACAGGTCTGCTTCCTTGCTGATTTGTGCTGCTCCTTGGTTCAGTCATTATTAAAACAAGCAGCTACGCCTGTCTTTGTAGATCAGCACGACTGTGGAGCCCAACCTGTAGAACCAGCCTCTACCGTCTGATGGAGACACCGCATTCATTCACCTGCTTCAGCTAAACCACCAGTATTGTTGTGATTTTATTATTATAGAAATGTTATTTATTAATAATGGTATCACTAGTCATTGGGGTGACTGTGGATAAAGTGTAAAATGGTTTTAAAAATCAGAAACGAAAACTAGATACCGCAATTTTTACTTTTATACAAAAAATACTGGAATATGTAACTGGATAACTATCCTCCCTCCCAAAAACAAGCATTATGACAAGGAATGGTATGTGCAGCTATGTGCATAATGTAGGTTTCACAAGAAATGAGAGGGCAGCATGAAATCAGATTACTAATCTTGTGATGTATTTGCCAAAAGTAGGCTAGCTGCAAAACACCTCTGCCAAATTTATGAGCATCGTTTTCCATCCTACTGAGCCTTTTATCAGGATGATGCACTGCATCACTTTGCAAAGAAACATTCTGGACACTTTCACAGCCACCTTTCATGACAGGAAAGGTGTCCTCTTTAACTTGAGGAATGCTGGATAGACATTTGTGATTTAAAAGACGTTAAATGATTCATTTGTTGTGGTGTTTTAGAAGAAAAAAATAACAAAGGATTTTTCAGTCATGTTGAACGGTGTTTCCGAATAACTATCTTAAGTTGTTTCATGAATGGCCTCTGTTTGGAGAAATGGCTTTTACTCTGATGAGAGAACAGCTTTAAACAGCTCCAACATGTCTTGGTGTTATTTATAATTACACTAAAATCTTGGGTTGTTTTAAAATATAAACATCACCAGCAGCATCATGTGAACCCAGGGGTCAAGTCTAACAAAAATAAGAAAAAATAATGATAATATTACATCAAATGTAATGTAAAATTTACTATGTTTATTTCACGGTTATTCTGGATGATATATTAAAAAATGACCATCAGTCTCGACCTCCAGATGCACCAGAAATACTTTGTTTTTCTGCTGCTGGTCAATTTTATGCTTGACTGGATAAAGGTTTATAAAATAATGTTTTCTGAACCAATAATAATAATAGACTAGGGCTGTTTTAAAGCAGCAGTGATCCATGTTGGTCTTGGCTGAGCTCAGACTCGCTAACCACTGTTAGCTGATCAGTCCTGTAAGATATTAAGCTATTTCTTTGAACAAAGGCTGTTCGGGAAGCACAAAGGGTCAAACAGTAAGTATTTAAAACCTCCACACAGAAGCACAGTTCAGAATTGGCAAAACACTGATTTTAAAGAACCATCAATGCTCAGTTCTCTCTCTGCTGCATAAAATTACTTGAATTAGGCAGCTCACACTCTCTATGGATAAATCACTTTTTGATTCAAGTCAGTGGAACAGACTAATTAATTTAACATTCATTAATGGGTTTTTTTATAAATGTATTAATGATTTGATAAATCCCACCTTCTTTATCTGTTAACCATCAGTCCTTATGTGGACTAACGCTCTAAAGCAGACCGCAGCAAAGCTAATATAGAATTTAATGAACATTTTAAATATTAAACACTTTGTTTCTAGGAAATGAAATATGACATGAACGAAGTAAATATGTCTTGCTGTGGAAAGTGACTGGATGTTGTTGAAAGTCAAAAAGTAGCAAGTTTTCACCACTTAAGCCTTTGTGCTGCTGCAGAAAAGAGGCAGAACTGATGCTTTCCTGCTCAAACTTATACTGATTTCCCAAAGAGTTTGTTTGAGGCCATCACATGGTAATAAGCATATTAATCAAGACAGCACACGTCATGTGACATTTTCTTTAATACACCAGAAAAGTAGCTTGATTTGTTGCTTGTCACTTTTCAGAATTAATGTCACTGAGCGAATGTTCGAGAGTCAGTATATCACTGACAAGGATGACAAGCTGGCTGCAGGAGAGGAGAGGAGAGGAGAGGAGAGGAGAGGAGAGGAGAGGAGAGGAGACGAGAGGAGACGAAAGGAGACGAGAGGAGAGAAGAGAAGAGAAGAGAAGAGAAGAGAAGAGAAGAGAAGAGAAGAGAAGAGAAGATAGATGATATACTCCTGCTGAGTGTTCAATATTTTACAACCAAGCAATGCTATCATTTACAAAGCAGCGTATGTATCCTTAATCCTCCAGATATAAGGCAGAACGATTGTGTAGCCATTACTGATGCTGTCACGCGTGGGCCAAGGAGGTGTAGGCTGGCAAGAAAACCTTGACAGAACATGTCACATGCATAACGATCACACCGCGTCCACATATAGCCTCCCAGACAGGGCTTACTGTGTGGCTGCATTCGGGAACGGCAAGGTCTGAAGAACCATCATTTTACCTTGAGGATCATCACTCACAGAAACACATTTTTGATCGTACATTGGATAAAAATGCCAGAGGTCAATGCTGTTGATTCAACAGCCACCTGCTCAATGCACGCTTTTGTTTTTCTACTTTTTTTAGAAAAAGGAAAACGATGACCTTCACTTTCCTCTAATGGTTTCTGTTCAGATTTTACCACCATCAAGAGCCTTAGAAGTATTTCAAAAGAATATCTGCATTAAAGCCATTAAAGGACATTTTTAACCAGAAAAATTACACAGCCTGAAAATCAACCATGTAGTATTTCTTGCACGTCAATCCTCGCTTCTTGGGATGTTTTATTTTCACAAAAAAACCTGTTAAGGATGTTCATCTTGTGCAGCAGAAATATTGGTTTTGTAGATGCAACATGCAACCCAAGTCATCCATGTCCAGTTTAATCACCAGATGAGACGCACTCTGCAAGCTGCAAAGGTCAAGAGAGAATGAGAAAGAACGAGGAGAGAGAGCACAGATAAATTAGTGCATGTGAGAATTAAAGCTTTATTTGCTACTTCTTTCACAGCAGTTACGTTCTGAAGCAAAACCTTACAGAAAAGTTCTTCATGACCAGATTTTGAATGAGTGCAACTTGAACAAACCTCTTCCTACCGTTCCCCGTCTTTTTTTCCTCCTTTCACAGAGCTAATTTGTCTGATCTAAATGTAGCTCAGTTCTCAGTAGAACTGCAGGAAAAAATAATTTTTTATTTTATTTTTTTTGGTTAAGTGTGAGTTGAAGTATCTAGTATGTGCGGTCCAAATGCGACTAAAACGCCTTTAAGGAGAAACTGTCAGGAAGAGTTTCCCCCCGTTTCTGCTTGTGTATGATTCATTTTGTTGATTGTGCAAAGATGTGCACAAGAGACAGAGCTGAGGAGGCAGTGATCAGGGAGGATTCAGGCGTGAGGAGGCTATAATGTCTCGTGCGCTGTGGAAAGCCATAAGTAACACAGAACAGTGCAGTATTAAAGGCCAGGTTGGATTTGGAACATTCCATCAGCAAACGTTTCCATTCTCGGATCTCTGTTGATATTTTGAGGTTGTTTTTTTAGTTTTTGTCCTTTTGGATACCGTATTTCCAGGAAAGTCATGTATGTCAATCATTCCTTGAAGTCATTTATTTAGAGAAAGATGTGAGTGTGTGATATTATGCATCGGTGTTCATATTCTCCCTGCTCTGTTTTCTGAGTCACCGCTGAAATCACTGCCAGAGCTCTCAAAAATAGACCGCACGGCACAACGTCTAGATAAATCCTGAATTAGGTAACCAACTACAACGACTCTTGTTTGTGCATCGTTTTATACTTCGCCGAGGGAAAAAACAACAACAAGTGCACATGCAATCAATCTCTGCTAAACAAACAACAAAAACAAAGAAGCGGGCTTATTGTTTCAACCTGCAACAAAATAGGGAAACCGATCATCCCTGCTGCCATCATTTAGGAATTCTTACAAAGCAAAACGTGATGTGTTGAAAAATTCACCACTGTAGCGATCACTCTCAATTAAACCCCTGCTGCTCAGGGGAGATGAAAGAGAAAGAAATGAGAGAAAACGGAGAAGTATCGAACATGGGTGCTGACTGCTGCGTTTTGAGTAATGGGGCAGTAATAGAGCAGCTGACCAGAGGTCTTTGACTCCTGTCAAAACGTAATATCTTAGTAGAGGTTGCTTTTTTTTTTTTTGATGAAGACGTGGTTAACAAAAGCAGACTCAACAGTCCTGCAATAAGCTGACTTTAAGTTTTGTTGTTTTGCAAGCATCATTAAGAATGTTCATGTTTTAATCACATTACATAATTATGTCATGTCATGTCTTCCACTGCTGACTCATCACCTTCTCTCAAAAAGGACATGTTTTGAATCATGAACTGAACTGTCTCAGCTGTTTGGGTAATGGATGGCAACCCGCAGAGAAGCTGACAGTAAGTGGTTGTAGACATTTTGTGCATCCATGTTCCCAAAAACATTGAATTCAGCAAACTTTCAGTGATTTAGAGGTGAACTCTGCATCCGCTCTTTGTTTCAGAGTTGGCTTCTATTCGTGCAGCTACACAAAACGGAGAATCTACAACAAATTCAGCTAAAAGTCAACTTTCAGCGAAACACTAACTAAAAGCATAAAGGAGAGTTGAAACATCCTATTAGAGTCAACCAGAACAATCAGTAGGGTTGCATCGTAAAAAGAAAAAAAACATCCAAAATATTTTGTAATAATGACATAAAAAATGGCTGCGATCATCACTGACATTTCATCGGTATATAAAGCATAAAAACTTTGCACTTGGAAACATAAAATCCTACCAATATTTTTGAAATATTGTGCACATTGACGCTATATTTTGTGCAACCTTAATCATTTTTCTATTAATAGAAGTCTGACTGAAGATTTCATTAACTGTTTTTTAATTTACAAAAAAAAAAAAACCCACCAGGAATGAAACTCTATGAGTATTAGTTCACGCTGTCAGAGTTTATACCCTCTATCACTGGTCTCAGTTGTGTGAATCCAACATGAACATTTTGTGCAAAGACAGGGAAAAAAGCCATAAGGTAGTTTTGGGGTATTCATGTACAAAAGGATGCTAGGCAGGAATGCAAATGTCTTCTCAGAGCTGACATTTAGGAAGGAGAGCTGTGTTAATAACTTTACTCAGCTCTGTTTTATGGTAAAAATTTATCACCACATCTATAAAATGCCAGAGTCAGTGTAATAATTTAGCCGAGAAAAGGCCAAACAGTGTGTAGAATTATCTTGTTTTTGATCTATTCATATTGTGGGGAGGAGACAGAAAATTTGTGGGGGTTAGTGTATGGAGGAGTATAGCTTAGGCTGCTCAATTATGGGGAAAAAATATCATAATCACAATCTTTTTTGGTTAATACTAAAATCACAATTACTTATTGATTAGGGAAACACAAATTGACTGCAGACACCTCAGCAAGTGGCAGCATTGTGCTCTTTAGCAGTGATTTAAAAGGAAGAAGAAGAAATTATGAGTCAAAAATGACTTTAGTCAGACTAGAATCAATACAGAATCTTTTTGGGTAAGAACTCAATCAAATACATATTTTTGTAACTTTTAAACATTAGTGTAAATGCACACTTGGCAGTTTTGGTTTGTTTTTAGCACCCCCTAGTGTCAACTGCAGTATCCCAAATCCAAGCAGCAGATGGGGCTGAGTGATTTTCATTAACCCTATAAAAGGTCATATTAGCACATACTGGCTCAAGACAAGTTTTTAAAAATATAAAAAATGACTTAGTGTCCCTTTAATACATGATTTATTCCCCAGCCAACAACAAATAGACTCCAACTCATCAAATACAATCTTCTACTGGATCAGTCATGTCAAATGTTGATATCTAATAACTGAGCAGCATTTCCTGAAAAGTGTCATACCAGAGGGTTTTACCATCATTCTACCAACTTTTAAAAACACGCCCACAAACTAAATGACTGTGATCATTTGGAAATATAAATTTGATTTATTTCATGGCCCAACTACAGCTGGTATTAATAGCTGTTTAATAGTTTTAAAGGGACAGATTTCAAATAATTATGCCTGCAAAAAAAAAAAAACAGTTTTCAACTAATTTTCCGTCTCCAACCTTGAGAACACATTTTCTAACCTCCACCGGAGGAAATCAGTCTTACCTCATCTAAGTAAATCTCATCCGCCTCAAAGCAAATTATCGGTTTGTACCATAAAACCAATGTTTTGTTGAACCATGTAATCCACAGCTAATTAAAAATGCATCATTTCTAATTGGCAAGCAGGATGACTCAGTCACTACAAACGCAGATTATTCATAGTATTCTGTGTCGGAATATAACTTTTATGCAGCGTTTCATTAAAACCTATGACTTATTTTTAATGACTTTTCTGGAAAAGATGTATCAATAAATGATTTCCACGTTGAGCTCTAAATAACACTCTGATTAATAATCAGTCATGTTGACAGAGCAGAGCGTGGAGAAAATAGCTTGTTGTTGAACCAGGGCGAGCAGATTGATTCCCTTGTGAGGCGTTGTGGGTTTCTGTATGTAACTGATGCGAACCCTGCCTTGAATAGATTCCACTCACATGCTGCATTCATTCACTGGAAGAGATTTTCCAGAGTAAAAGGTTTCAGTTATACACCTTCCACCTCCGTACCGAGAAGAGAAAAACCTTCAATAGGATTAGGGAAGGGGGAGTAAGGTGGAAGGCACACGTTTATGAAATGTGGAAGAAAAGTGCTGATCCAATCTCTTTTTGTTTTGTTTTCTTACAGGGGTCACTAAGGACATCATAACTCTTGATCTTTTGTTCTGTTTTACATCAGCTATGTTCGACGTAGCATATGGCTAATTAACACAGCAGTATAGATGTGAATACTGAAACTATTTCAGCCATATTCATCATGTTAGTGATTATATAAAGACAGTGCACGTTCTCCTCAACTCTCCAGCTTCACTGAATGAATGGTAGACGGTCCAAACAAGGTACAAGCAGCATTTTCCTGTGACCTTTAGTGTCTTCATATTACAAAACACTGCATTTATTGTCATAATAGAACTATTCTACTTTATTATATAGAAAATAATCTACATATGATGCTTATATTGAGGTTTGAAGTTTAACTTTTACATGAAACTACACTTTTGTAATAAGGTTGCCTTTGTTATATTTCTTATAGCACAAAATAAACACCCAATAGATTTTTTAATGGCTTCATTTTACTAAAGGTGTCTCATTTGTAATTGTGTGCTGCAGGACAAAGGTAAATACCCAACAGAGACCTAACCAAAGCTCCATCCTAATGATCAGTATCAAAGACAAAAAGCTTTGATCGCTGCTTTCCTAGTTATTGGTAAACCATTTAGAGTTTGCATTGTTCCAAATTACAGCAAACAGAAGACGCTCCACCTCCTCACATCTAAGGTAAGTGTCCCATAAATCATCCAAATCCATTTAGAAGATGGCCACCATTATATAAGGTCACATGCAGGTGGAAACCAAACAGTTGCTGATGGAGGCACATGTACCGACCGGGGCACCTCTACTGCAATTATATAGAGTCACTGTGAATTATATCGACTTTCTGTTCGTATGCAGTTCTCATTTTGAACAGCGTGTGTTGCTAATGAGAATTCAGTATGGCTAAACAACAGAAATGGCAGCAGAAGAAGAGTTGCATGCTATAAAATGCGCCTCGCATGGAATTTATTCTTCAAACACAAACATTTTTACACTTTTTAACTTTACAGATTATGTTTTAGAAACTTGAAGAAACTTACCTGCTGGCAGACATTTAACCTAATAGTTAATAGAATCCCATTTTATCAGTGCAAAGACATAATAAATGAATGCATTTAGACCTAATTCCCAAACCGCAGTGATACGGAGCTGCTTAACCGACCCAATTGCATCGTACAGCTGCACATCCATTAATTAATACGAATCAGTGAATCATGCCACCCTAATGTCTATGAACCACGACTGGTCTGTGATTGATGCTTGAATTTCTTTTAAAATGATGGGTTTTTAATCATCGCTGTCATTCCTATCCTCATTCTCATCATCCTCTTCCACCCTTCCGTCGCCCGTCCTTGCTTTTATCACAGTGTGTTCAATAAATGTGAATGTCTTACGGAGTTTTTGAATAAGATTTGATCGTTGCACCTATCCACATGATCAGCTTTTAAATGTGATGGGTGGATGGACAGATAGGGTTTTATTTTTTTAAATGTGCAAATAAAACAGTGTTAGGCAGAATTAACATAGAGAGAAATAAATAACACTAACTATCATAACATTGATGATAGTACTGATCAATAATAGTACTACCATTTAGATCCACTCCATCTCTGAATCCAATAACTAAAACATTTTTGCCAAATTTGTAATTTAATGTTTTACCAATTCAGAAACAGCATTTCATTATATTTCTATAAAGTAAAGAAATGATCATTTTGAACCTTATCTCGTGACATCTGAAACTGTTTCAGTATATAAATTTAAAAAACCTATAACACATTAATTGGATTATATGTATTGAAAAATGAATTAAAGTCTTGATGCTAGATTACATTATTTTATGACATAATTATGCAGTTACCTAATATACATAGTAATCTAATGAGTGGTATATATAAATTAAGTAATTAGATGATATTACGGTGAGGTTGTTAGAGGATTAATAGAGTTCCACATAAGCTGGTTGGTTGGCTGCTGGAGTCGCAATTGACAGCTGATCTACAAGCAATTATCCTTTTCCAATTTTCTGACCATAACTCCCGGGTAAAAGATCTATCATCTAATTAGTCAGCACTTTCAGTCAAAGAACCATTATTGCAGAAAGAAACCGTCACAAAGTAGATCGATCAAACCGACAGATGCACAGACTGACAACTGCCAGCTCACTTATCTAATACAATAAAAGAAGATTCCTCTAAAGGCACTTCATTAAGGCTTCAGTCAGAGAGGTCAGCGTCTTATGCAAGTAAAAAGTAGACAAAACTAAACAATTAGCAGAAAGATCTGAGCAAAGATGGGTGGCGAGAAGAAAACGGAGATGAAAAAGGTAAATAACACTTCAGGAAAGAGCGTGTGCAAGAGGAAGGAGGAGAGAAGGACAACAGCCAAAAGGATGAGGCAGTGTGAGATAAATCCAGAGAGAGGAGCTGGAGAGAACATTATATCAGACATGAGTGGAGGAAGTCATTTAGTTAAATTTAGCCATCATTTAGAAAGCTCTTCATGTCCCCTAAACAACTCCACACCAGCAGGATACTGGATGTCACAAAAATGAGGAGAGGAGAGGAGAGGAGAGGAGAGGAGAGGAGAGGAGAGGAGAGGAGAGGAGAGGAGAAGGCTGAATATGTGACACCTCTCTCTGTTCTCTCTTACTCAGTGTGGTGACGTCAGCTTTTTAACAGCACTGGTGTCAAATCTGGCCTCCCTCCTGTTTTCAAACCCAAGAAGATAGTCTGAAAGAGACGATTAAACAGCAAATCTGGGGTTTTCATGTATACTTATAAGGGCTTTAATCTTTTTGATCTCTATGGGGAGAATAAAAAGAGCACATTTGAGGATGGGCACGATATCAAAAAAAAAAACTCAAAGAACTTGGAGCCATCTTTGTAAAGCTTTGTTGAGTTTTTGCACCCTAAGCTTTTAGCTCACTGCACTCCCACTCACAGGGGTAATGGCCATGAGAACAACAGCCTGAGAATGATGGTATTGAGTCTTGCATTGACATTTACACAGTGGCATTTCCTCCGTGTTCATCATTCATTTGAGCAGGGTGCAGCAAAGACACACAAGCAGAATACATAGTTATATGTGAACCATACTGATGACAAAGGCTGCACACAGACCGGATAGGAAATTATTTTAAGACTATGGTTTTCCATGCATGTAAAGAGACAAAAACCCTCCACACTGCATCCATAAGAGGCATAAAAACCACATGAGGTGCTCTAATGATCACTAATTTAAGTTAAATTGCGAAAGGAGGTGCATCAACAGGAATTAAGAGTTTTACAACTCTCAATGTACAACATTAGGCATGACAAAAAGTGATGACTAACAAACACAAGTTTATGGATTTATTTACACGCACTGAGGAAGTATAAGAAAATTATGAGCATATTTATGTATCAGTTGGGGTTTCAGAGTCAAATTTATTGCATCACATTCTATAAGGCTAATAACATAAACCAGGGTATCTGAAAAGAACAGCAGTATTGATTTGAATATTGTCTTCAGAATCTTTGTATATATGAATATAATCCAAGTCCTTAGTGAATTAGTTTGTGTATGAGGAGTGAACTTTCTGTAAACTCTACAGCTGTATACTTTCTCTACCATGAAGGCTGCAGGAAGCATTTCCATGTAAACAAATACAAAACAAAAGTTTTTTACATTAACAAAGTTTGCTTTTTTAAATAGCCTGATAAAAATGACTCAAAAGTGACTTTAATGACTGAATTATCCATTAGATAAGCCAAATCTATCAGCGCTACCTTTATTTTCATCACGGTTTTGTTAGAGGCAGAGAAGAAAAAGAAAGCTGAAGTAAACAATGACGGAACACTAGAAAAGATATCAAGCAGAACCACAGCTGATTGGACTTTGTATAGAGCTTGTCGTGGGCCATAAAGGTGGAGGAAATATAACACCAGCTGCGTTTGATAGAAGCATCTTTTTGGATCGGATCCTCTGCACAAACCTGAACATTACGGTAATGTTAAAAAGGTTGTGTTTGTGCTGGTATTTACTTGTTGTTTGTGTCACTTTGTTCCATGTAGAGTTATCTTAAAAAAACATTCCTATTGTACATTGTTTGCACATTTTTCAGTTTTAACAGAAATATTCGCTCTAATTTGTTGCCAAACAGCATAACTTTTATGTATCTTCAAAAATTAAGTTTCTCTTAAATATTATTATATGTGTTCTTATCATAAGTAGTGATATTAAGGGTGCTCAGTGTTGATTTGACCCTCTGTCATTATAAATAACAATCTGATCTGAGCTGGCCTATAATCAACACTAGTTGGCGCCAAATATCTGTCCATAAGGGTTCAGACAGATGAGATAAAAATAAAAGCAGCTGTCAAATCTAAAAAAAGTGAAAACTGTGCATTCTACTTATAGTCAAATCTACTCATTTTCAATGCACCCAATTTTCCACCTGCATAAGGTGATTTTTTGTGCTTGCTGAGGAAAAAAGTTTACCAATTTGTCCCAACGTATTGAAATATAAACCAGTTAGCTAAAACTATTTCCCTGCACTGTGCAGAAACTTTAGTCAGGCTTTTACTGATTTTTGCAGAATTATCAAATGACAGTTATTTGAGCTGAAAATGAAGATTCTGCCTCCCCCACAGAACTTTCCTACAAAAAAGTATTTTTACTCACTTCCTTTATTAGAACCAACAGTTTATGTTGAGGTATTTAACTTCTGAACTTGTGTTTGACTCGCTGCATTCTGACGAGCATCCAGACAGTAATGTCACGAGTTCAGCTGCGGGGCCACGCCTCATAAAACCTGATGCCAGATGCTTTGTTTCACTCAACCATCTGGGAAGTCTTCTGGGAACCATTTAAAAAAGGTTTGTCACTATCAGAGCACTCAGCAGGTGACTGCAAAGTTAAAGTTGCAGGCTAACTTCAGCCAATCAGATGAACCCAGTGAAAGTGAACAGATCCAGATTTCTATCACAGCTAAAACCCACCTGTAGCTACCAGAATAGGTTGGCTGATTTGTATTTCAGCCTTAAACGGATGACTCGGAGCCTGGCCAGATGGATTCTTTTCATGAACGTGATCTTGTGAATTTCATGAGAATCCTGCTGCTTTGTGAGATAAACCCCCCCATCATCACTGCAGGGTAAAATTTGTTTCTAAACCACATGAAAAGGACAACTTTACAGCTTGGAGGAGGCAATTTGTCAGGTTTGGAACAAGGAGGCGGCGGTCGAACACTCCGATTCTGCTAATCTAATTCTAATTCTGTCAGAAATTTAATTTAAAAATGTGATAATTATTATTCCTTTGAGAGTTATTTGTAATTTGAAATACTGTGACTTGTTTTTGCTCTCACTTGTTGAATTTGTACGTTCCATTGTCATTTTTTTTTTTATTAAGCTGCATGTGGTGATATGGTAAACTGTATATTAAGATGCCATTTGGCTCCTGTATGAGCATCCATGCTTTAGATGTAAACTGCATTATGCTAGCACTACGCTGTGCCAAACTGCTGCAGCTAAGTTTTAGATAATGGGTTATTGTCTGCTCCTCCTCAACCATCAACAGATTAAAGGCATGTAGACTCAGAGGCTCTCCATCTTCCTTTTTCCCCTCATTATCATCCCATTTTTCCCACCTTTCTTCTTCTCCGTGTCTTTTCTCCTCAAGCTCTCATTGTTTTAAGCCAACTCATTCCACACCCCATCCTACACCACGCATAATTTCGAACATTTCTCTCCATTCTCGGACATCATCTAATTTCACTTCCCTGCCAGAAACAGGAAAAATGCAGCATCAGCCTAGTCCACACCACACACACACACACACACACACACACACCATGCTTTACTCTTTTGCG
This sequence comes from Callopanchax toddi, assembly GCA_006937965.1. Lineage (NCBI taxonomy): Eukaryota > Metazoa > Chordata > Actinopteri > Cyprinodontiformes > Nothobranchiidae > Callopanchax > Callopanchax toddi. Next base: position 180,373 of record SSNR01000521.1, read on the forward strand.
CCCCGTGTCTCTCTTTCTGTGATACCATCCAGAAAGCTGTTTATAATACCAACATTGGCTGATGTGGCCATCTGACATTTAGACAAATGATCTACGGTTGTGGCTGAGGAAATAGAGAATGAGGAAATGAGAATAAAAAAGGCAGAGAGAACGAAAGAGTAGGCAAAAAAAGAGAAAGATGCACTGAGAGAAAGAGATGGAGAAAACTGAGTGGAAGATTACAGAGGCAAGAGAGTAGCGCCGGAAGAGGATAAAATGGAGTGAGAATTTTTTTTTTATTAAAAGGTTGCTGAGGAGATGAGGAGGAAATGCTGCAGAGCAGAAATGGAAAATGAAGAGACAGAAAGAGAAGACGTAGATAGAGGGCAAGATGAGACTGTGACAGGAGAGTTATTCCAGTGGTCATATGGACATCTCAATGAAAATGCCAACAACCTAATCAAAGGACCTGAAAGGGCAGAGAGAGAGCAGGAGAGGGGGAGGGAGGGAGAGACAAGCCAAGATAGTGAGGAGCAGTACAAGAAGGGGTGAATCAGAGGAAAGTTAAGGAGGTTGGACAGAAAAGGGGGAAAGGGGAAGGATAGAGAAATGTGCAGGAAGGCAGGTCAGACACAGAGGGAATAGACAGGGAAAAGGAGCAAAGTAATAAAAAATGAGGACGAAACAGATTAGCAAAACTGAATGGCAGGAAGAAATGGGAAAAAAGCAGCAGACTGACACATTAAGGAAAAAAGAACATGTAAAGAGAGGAATCAGAGTCAGGGAGGAAGAAGAGAGGAAGACATCAGGCGAGTGAAAAGAGGAAGAGGGATGAAAGAGGAGATGAGATAAGGGTTGAGAGGAGAGTGAAGGAAAGAAAAATGGGGTGGGAAAGAAGGAACTGTTTGCTTCTTGACATTCAAGACGTGTTAGTTGGAACTCCTTAAAGAAGCCCCTCATTCTCTAATGTACTGAAGATGTGCTGAAAGGGCTTCATATCGTCTCTGCTCATCAGTTTGTGGCAGAATTAGTACAACTCTGAGCCAGAGCCATGGCTGCATGTTAAGAAGCACAACCTGGATTTACTGTTTTCAAACGCTCTCAAATCATTTCCCCTCGTTTCTATCTCTGTCAGGACCTTTAAGTATCCAGAATAAACACCGAACGCGTCCTTTAATGTCAGTTTCAGCGAATCATACACACGTTCCTACTTATTCATATGGAAATGATCCAGGATGGCGAGGAGGTGTTTGCTCTCCACATCTCATTTTGCCTCAGCTGGTGCTTTATAGCGCTGATGTTATGTATTTAACGCCCTGAGAAATGAGACGAGGCTGGTTCGACTGTTCCACCTCTCTGAACGCCAACACCAGGAGTTTCCTGCCTCGGTCTTCTCCGACTGCTGGAGGGTTTGTTTGCTTGATTTTAGATCAGCAAACAAAAAAAAAATACATAAAGGCTGACAAAAAAATAAAGTGTTATTTAGCCATCATTTGTCAGAGAGGAAAAAAACAATTGACAGTAGTCAGATTTAATGGTCTGTAAAGGACGATGCAAAATCAGTTTTTGTAGAGCAGTGTGTGTGTGTGTGTGTGTGTGTGTGTGTGTGTGTGTGTGTGTGTGTGTGTGTGTGTGTGTGTGTGTGTGTGTGTGTGTGTGTGTGTGTGTGTGTGTGTGTGACATCACTACGGCTCAAGCCTTTTTACAACTCATCTTTTATTATTTCCTTATCACTCTGCAAAGTTTTTTCCTCTTCCCTACTTTCTTCTCGTTCTGCCTTCCTTCAACCCTCTCTCGCTCGTCCTTCTCCTCACGTTCCCTCTTTTCTTTTCCCTGTGACTTCTTTTAGTAAAACAAACTCAATTTTTTTTCCACGTATTGATAAATTGCTTGGAATGTTTCTATTGTCTTGTGTAATCTCATTTAGTTGAATACAATTCGATTTGATTTAAGTTGGATTTGATTCCACTGGATTTCAGTGGATAGAATCCTGATATTTCCCTCAAGGATTGGATGAGGAAGCGATGCCAATAAAGCACATTGTGGTCTTTTAATGGAAACAAATCAAATCTAAACTTAACAAGAAGCAATTTAACAGCCATTAAATGCTAAGAACCTTTTTGGCCTTTGGACCCTCGAAACCAACTCCAATCTTTTTGTTTGTTGAGTTAAACACAATTAAGAGCCCCTGTTTATATTTGTTTGGGGGTTTTTTTTTTTTTACATCTCTCCATCAGCTGTTTCAGTTCTCTCTCGCTCAGCCACTACAAAAGGTGTCTTGTAAAAAGACCTTTAACAAAGCAAGTCGGTCGCATAGGCAGCCTGTAACACAACCAATCAGCCTGCAAGTCAGTCGATCAATTTAACAACCAGCCAATCATTTAGCCTGTAAATCAGTCAGCAGGCCTGCTGGCCGGTTTCTCACCTCTTCCTCTTCTTCACACTGTGTCCTCTATGTGGAGCTGCAGCAGTAACACAATGTGCAACAGGACCTTTACAGTTCTGTCCCGATATATTTGGTTTGGTCTCTGAATACAAATGTTCAGCCTCCCTTCTTCTGTTCCCTCCGTCTCCGCTGCTCTCAGCACCTCGGGACCGTTTTCTTTCTTACGATGAAAGTTCAGCCCTGCTAGCGACGATTACCGATCATTAAAAATGAATAGAATAAGAACGGTGGTTTTGGAGCAGTGATAGCCTGTGGCTAACATTTACACTCAAACTCACACAAACACAAAAAAGGTCTCCGCTGAAAACACATAAATGCAAATTCACTAACAATACTGTACATTTACAATGTAAAGATGATAGGTTTGAAATGCCATGAGTTAAAAAAAAATTTAAAAAAACATGCACAGATCTGCTACAAAAACAACACAATCACTGATGCTTGCAGGCTTTGCTATGCCTCTGCTCAATTGCACACGCAAACTTTTTGAATTTAAGGAAGCGCACTGTTTAAATTCTTTCACATGGACACACTGGCAGAAGCAAAAACACCCACTCGTGCAAGCCTGTGTACACAAGCAAACCCTAATGCACATACATATATTCAAAACAAACAAATTCACCCTCCACTTGCAGCACCGCATTATTGTGACACACAGCTTGTACGGCTCTTGCATGGTTGCACACAGAAAAGCTGTGCTCACACACAACACTTGGATACAGCGGCGCACACTTTCAGCTCACACATGGACATTTACACACAAAAACGCACCCAAGCACAAAGTAATCCCCGCACTTCTCTCTATTACAGCCCCTGTTATAACTCCGACCCTAAGCATTTCTCTCTTGATGGCTGAGACAAACACTCAGCCACAGGTCACGCACACACACACACACACTTTTTGTCTGTAAAACAATCCCTCTGTTTTTAAGCTTGTGCGAAATCCATTCACTTTTTGCAGCTGAAAACCCGTTAATGTCAGAGTTAGCGGCATTAAAACTCTGGACTGTTCAGCAGATAAGGAAAGACATGAAGACGAGGCCTGGTTGTCAATTAGAGAGAAACACAGACGTGGACACTAATAAACAATCTGAGCTCTTTGACAAACTGGAGAGTAATAATTACTGAAACTCTAGGCTGCGTATCCCCTCTGTGTGCGTGTCTCAGTGTCTCGCTTTTCCCTTAAAATCACATTAATGGATGAAAGTAGCTTCTCCTGCTGCTGACTCGCCGCTTTGAAATGGAAATGTGTCTCATTGGCTCCATATATACAGTGCACACGCACACACACACACACACACACACACACACACACTCAAAGGGTACACAGCGCACACATCTTCCAAACACATTCACACAAAGAGTGTAGGTGTGCTCCAACGGAGTCAAAAACACAGTCACACTTTGCCCTTAAACCATGGAACTAAGTGCGAGAAAAGCTGAAATAACACTAATGTAACGTTAACAGACACATTAGCCTGCTTAATGTTAGCCCGTTAGCCAGCTATTAGCCTACAGCTTATAGAAAATGTCATGCTAAAGAGCAGCGGCGCAGCAGAAATAACATAATAACAAAAGTGCCACAATAACAGACACATTAGCCTTTATATTTGGGCAGCAGCTCCCAGTCATCACATGGTCAAGTTTAAAGCTACATGTTGGACTCTATCATTTACTACAGGATAGGAAGAGAAAGTCTCCAGCATGATGGTGTGACCTTTAGGAAAACAACAGATTACTGCTGGCTGACCCTACTTGGTCATCAGAAAGTGGTTTTCCCTCCTTCTAGGGAGGTTTTCTAAGAAGACACAAACAAGGCTATCAAGACGACCAAAGTCTAGAAACCAACAATACAGAGCGCCCACGCCTGGACACTTGAGATTCTTTTAGGATTGTTTTCCATCTTTATTGTCTGGATTATCTTCCTTAAAGGTACAATAGGGAATTTGGTAAACAATGTAGCTTAAAATGTTTTTTTCATGCCTCTTAACAACGTTCTGGCATAGCAATAAATACATTGTGGTGATTAAAACAAAACCCAAAACACATTAATAAAGTGGTTGTCCTGCAGATTTAAAAAAACCTCAGCCAATCATACGTGTCAGACCAAAAGCAACTATTGGGCAATCCGGCTGGCTGTCTCGCCGAAGTGCGGCACTTCCACACTGCTTGGATCCTCCATTAATGCGTGCTGGAGCATTTTAAAGCAGAACATCCCGGAAGTGAGAGAAAGACAGAAACAGTCGGTTGTTACCGCTTTAATTTTAGAAAAATACCAGAGTCCCAAAGAGAAAAACACATTTTCAGCTAGCAGAAAACAAAACACGTTTGGAGGTAGAAAGAGGAAAAACCTGAGGTGTTTTGTTCTATTTTGTTACTGTGGCAATACGCGGTCCCACGTCCGGGGGAGGTGACGGGAGAGGTGAGAGCGCTAGAACCATGCTTGTGTAAAATAGCTAGCTATACCTAGCTTGTTTGCAAATTCCCTATTGCACCTTTAACTCCTCCTTAAATCTGAATCAGTGGTCCTGAAACAACAGACCAGGGGTCACCAATCTGGTGCCCGCAGGCACCATGGTGCCCCCAGGAACTATTCAAGGTGCCCTCAGGCCTTTTCTCCAAATAACACAAGTCTATAATAAAATAAAACAAAAAGCTTCTGCCATCTTTTTCTAATCACAAACGCATCGATATAGATTTAAAACTACAATTTTCTTCAAAATATGTTTATTATAGGAAATTAGTTTAACTCTGATCTATTCTAGTTTAAAGATAAATATTTTATCAAACTGGTAACCCTTTACATGGATCAATACCCATGAAGTAGCCCTCGGCTTCACAAAGGTTGGTGACCCCTGCTATAGACTATACAAAAATAGCTAAAATTCTAAATAAACATAACCACTAATCTAACTGACACCACCTCATGCCGCTGTTTTACAAGTTGTTGGTCTATTTCAAGGTGTTCATGAATAGATGAGTTAAAAACTCTGGTTCTGCTCACCTGTGGTGAACTGTAAAGGCAGAATGATACTAGAATTTAATGAACAAGCAACAAACAAAAAAGCTGAATGAACTCCGTGTACGCACTGAAGGAGGGTGATTACTGAATGAGAGACGGGTGAGCTGGTGAAAACAGGTGTGAGCGGAGATAAGGAGTAAAACCAAATACGGAGATCTACATGCAAACATACGAGCACAACACAATAAAAAATACAACCATGACAAAGCAACTGCTTCAATAAACAAAAAGAATCCCCATATTCAGCCAGTCAATACACAAGAAATTAAAAAAGAAAATATATACTGGAGATAATGATCCAATAAACTGATTAAACCAGTGGTGTCCAATCCTGGTCCTCGAGGGCCACCTTATGATGAGTCTCTGCTCCAACACACCTGAAGTGAATCAATTGATGATTAACGGGCTCCTGCAGGACATGGAGACATGCTGAACAGGTAATTTAATCATTAAATCAAGTGTGTTGGTGGAACACGACTCAAATATGCAGAAAGGGATCCTCAGGAACCAGGACTGGACACCACTGGGATAAACCAACACCTTTTATAAGGTTAGTAATGATAGGATTCACCTGTAGGAGTCTCCTCTTTTAGTTCCCAAAAAGCTTCACAAAACAAGTCTGTTTCTGAGGAGCGCTAATGCTTTAACCGAAGCTGCCACAATCCATTGCACAACTGTTAACACGGCAGACGAGCTGAAAGGAGTGGAAATGAGGTATTTTAGTGGAATTGGTGAAAATGTACCATAGCTGTCAATGTTCTGAATAATCTGTCAAATTAAATTTGGATATTGGTTTTCATGGATGTCTTGTAGTCACACCAACCGATCTTTCATTATGAACTCCATTTGAGAGGTTCATTTCATGCTTATTTTTAGAGCTAGAGCTGGCTGAGTAATCCTGTGTTATGAAATAACCCTCAGCTCCCACCACAGCGAGGCGTCAGCACAACAAGGTACAGAAAAACAGTCACTGCTGCGTCTAAAGTGGCAGGATTAAAAACGTTTCATTAGCTCACAAACCGATACATCCGGGCGCCGTACTGGTTAATATGGGAAAATCAGGTTCAAACATTTAAAAAGTTGCAAACGTGGAAAACGAAATATTTTAACAACCCATTAAGGGAACTGGACGTAGTGTTTATTTATGCATAACAATAAGTGGTTATACCCCAGCTGGGCCAGCTGCAACACTTTTATGATGTTCATAATTCCACGCTCTGTCTGGCCATTTCACATGATATATACATGCGCCTTTATTTTCCCATTTTCATGCTGCACGCTCAGATTTTAAATGACAGATAGATGAGAAATGCTGCTGTACGTGATGCAGTATTTATTGCAAGCATGAAATATTTGAGTCCAGTCATTAATATCAACACGTTTTAAGGTCCTGGTTGTCCGTGCCTTTGGGTCACTTTAGTGGATTTCCCCCCAACGTATCTGAGTTATAAATTCAAGGCAGACAGAGTTATGATGTCATTACTTAATGCTAGACATTACGAGCTGAGTAACACAAGATGGAAAAGTCATTCCTGATTAATCGCGTCGGTTCGGGAATACATTTTCATTTTTTCCCCCTTTCACTGTCTCTCCTCCTACGTTCGAGTGCCTTTCCTTCCTCTCCGTCCCAATCTCTCTTTAACACACTTGTTCTGGTCTCTGCCTCAATCGCTCTCTCTGTCTTCACACACATTCCCGTTTCCTGTCTCCTTCTCGCTGCCCTCTTACCCCTGCTTAGTGCACTGTAAGTAGGCCACGGCTCGTTTAAAAACGTCTGTCGTTTGAACGCGATAAAGATAGATTACCAGTTGAATTAACTTGAGCCATTCTGGGCGACTAAAAGAGATGATTTTGTTCCAGCATTAGAAACATAACGACGACCGGCATATTCCTGGTATGTTCCACATTCACTGATACTTCATTTGAATTTGTGACATTATTACAGGTTTTTAAATTCTAGCACTTTGCAGGAAGAAATTATTCATTGCTCCCAGTTTTCATTAGATCTCTGAAAAGCGCTCTTCCCCTTTGACCACATATCAAACACTGATTCTTTGCTCTCTGCTGAACTGTGTACTCTGTGGTAGTTAACTGTACTGAGGAGTGTGTGTGTGTGTGTGTGTGTGTGTGTGTGTGTGTGTGTGTGTGTGTGTGTGTGTGTGTGTGTGTGTGTGTGTGTGTGTGTGTGTGTGTGTGTGTGTGTGTGTGTGTGTGTGTGTGTGTGTGTGTGTGTGTGTGTGTGTGTGTGTAAAGCACATATTTATTTTTTCATTTTTTAGAACTGTAATTCAAACACTTAAACTTTAAAACATATTAGACAAATATTTGATACAGTTAAAATCTGGTAGTAAGTAAATTTATTCAAGCAAATGAGGAACAATAGTTTGTTCATTTTTTAAAGTCTGCAAAATACACACACACACACACACACATTTATTTACATATACATACAGTACATGTATGCATATATGGGTATTACGCACATACAGTACATTAACATTGTGTGTGCAATACCAACATCGATATGGAAAAGGATTCCAATGAATTGCAGGCACAACCCAATTCTGCATTCCAAAAATAGGATTTTAACTATCAGATGGATGCTAACTTTCCAAAATATTGAGTTAAGAGCATGGACGTAATTTTTGGGGGGTGCAAGAGGGACATGTCCCCCCACTTTTTAAAAGTAAGTTTGAACCCCTGCAGTTTTTACTATCTTCAACAATGTTACGCTATAGTAAATGGTTACTGGATGTTGTGTGAAGGTGTAGGGTTATCACGGCACTGTTTAAGCAATTCAAGCCCCCCCTTGCTCCACTCCACCCCCACACACCCAAATTCAAGCCAGTTGATTGCGCCTCAATTGGCAATTAACTTGGTCTCCTTTTATATTTTGATGCATGCTAAGATGCAAATTTAAACACAAAAAAAGAAAAGAAAAAGAAATCTAAATTTTTTGGCATAATATAATAAAATTATTTTTTCATGCAAACTTTAGAAATATTTTTAAGAGAAAAATCTAACAACACTCAGTATGATGGTGTAAATGTCACAATTCAGGGATTTTTTTTCTTCTTTTCCTTTCTTTCATTTTTACTGCCAAAGACGCTCGCATTTGTTGATTCGACCAAACATTCTCCATCACATCAAAGGCTGCCTGAAAATAGTTGAAGTTGAAGAGGAAGTGGACCTTTCAGTGGGATAATAATCCACCCCACACAGGCGAATCCACCGAGGAATAGTTTAAAAAGAAGAAATGGAGGGTTAATGGAATGGCTGAGTCAAAGCTTAGATTTGAATCCGCGCTGAAATGTGGACAGATTTGAAAAGGGCAGAAAATGTGGAAAAAAGAAAAAAGCTGAAAAAGGAAAAACAACACGCTAAATATTTGTCAGCTGAGGGCAGCTTTCCTGAAAATGTGGTCAGGTGTTCAAAAGTTGTTATTGCTGCCAAACAGAAGCTAAAATAAAGATTGTTTAGGGGGCTGTTACTGTATATTTTACCACGTATACATATAGAACTGCTCGACTGTGGAATTAGTCATTTTTATCACTATTAAAATTACAATTATTTGCCATGATAAGTTGGGAACAAGACATCACCTTTGAAGAAGTATGCAGGCACCGGTTTCCATCAACAGGTGGCAGTGTTGTGCTGTTTAGTGATGATGACTTTTACAATACTGGAATCAATGTACACAATGATGAAAATGGCCAATATAGAGGAAGAAAATATCAAATATGTTGGTAATATTCAGACAGTTTAAGACACATGTAGACACCAACTAACTACAGCTACTTTATCAGTCAGTCACATGACCGGAACATGGACATACAGCACTGCTATAAAAGCAGAGAAGAGCTGCTATACAAGTCTGGATGTCCAATAGGGAATAAATACAAAAAATGTGTTTATATAGGAGCAGTATGGAAAAATATTACCAGACACACTGTTTTGCTCTAATTCTACCATGTTTTTTAAGCTGACTTTTCAAAACATTGCCACAGAATGCAGGAGTTTAGCTTTTAGAAGAAACATATGTGCACATCAATCCTGAAGTGAAACAAGAGCATGTTTCTGATGCGAGTCACACTAATTTAATAAGAACTTTTGTTGTTGTTGATTGCATCGCCTCTGATTGTTTGGAGCTGAACTAGAAACAGACCAGTCATCTTATATGTTGAATATATTCACGTTTGTCAAGTTTAATTTTTTCAATGGCTAAAATCAACTTTGAAGTAGCAGCACAAAAATAAATTTTTAGTATTTTTATGACATTGTTTAGTGAAACTAAGATATTAGTTTTGTTCGAATTGCAGCAAAAATCATTCTCTGGCTTTAAGGACACTCATAAAATCACTGTCAGTGTATTCGGTCAAGATAGAGCAGAAACCCTTCCTGTGGCCTGATGGATCAACGTTTGTAATTCTGTCTGGAAACGTTGCATCCTCTGGGTAAAAGAGGTTGGGCAAGATCTGACTTTTAATGACCAGACGGTTCATTAGGAGTGCATCATAAAAAAAAGTAACACTAGTAAAGCCTCAAACTTTTAAGTAGCTGAATTATTTTATAGAGCAAAAAGATGTTACCAATTTAAATAAAACAGAAATTAGCCCAATGGATTTAAAATGTTAAAAGAGGTGATGTCATATGATTATAAACCTCAATATTTCTACATTTTGTGACCTAAATTTTTAAACACATATATTCAAAACCACAATAATTGCATAGTTCAACATATAATTATGTTTTACTACTTTTAATTAAACAGGGCTATTAATAGATCCTCAATCATTGACGTTTTTCTTTTTACAGTGCAGGACATAATTGTTCCATGCTTATCTTTTCTCTGTGTTTAATATTTTGATCCACTCTCACACATCACCGTACATTAGCTCCACTGTACCTATCTGATTCGCCGTGTTGTGTGTCTCCGAGTTTGCAGACAGCTCTCTTTTAATTAACTGCCTTCAAACTGTGTGTGTGTGTGTGTGTTTGTGTGTGTCCAAATATGTGTATTTCCCATGTGAGATATTAGTATGCCAAGCAGGAAGACGGACAGCTAGTTCCAATATCTTGTTGTTTGGCATTGATTCAATGTCAGCTAATTGTCACCTTGTGCGTGTACTTTCATCTGTGTGTGTGCGCATGAGTGTGTGTATACGTGCATAAAGATCTAAACGTCCCTGTAAATGTTGAAAACCTTTGAAAAACACACTTTTAATCACTTTGAATAGTTCACGTAAATAAGTCAGCAGGATAACCTGCGTGTCAGAGTGTGTGTTTGTTTCTTTGGGTAAGCGTGTGTGCAAGTGATTAAACGTACTTCATAGTCCCAGTGGGAGACTAGAATCTCAGGCATATTATTCAGAAACGTGTGTGTGTGTGTGTGTGTGTGTGTGTGTGTGTGTGTGTGTGTGTGTGTGTGTGTGTGTGTGTGTGTGTGTGTGTGTGTGTGTGTGTGTGTGTGTGTGTGTGTGTGTGTGTTCCAGAACTGTCCTTTGTACAATCCCCTGTAGAGTGTAGTTAACAATATATCAATTATGTAAGAGCTTGCTGGGTTAAAAAGGAATTATCATCACAGTTGGACATGTTTCTTCTCAACCTGTTGACATATTTGTTCTGACTCTTAAAGCTTTTGATATAAACTATATAGAGTAAATCAACTCTAAGCTGCAAATTTAGATTGTTTTTTTTTTCTTTTTTTTTAGGAAATCCTAACAACACACCAGCTATTTAATAGCTAAAAAATAAAATAAAATAAAAAGCTATAAGCAAGGTTAAATTATTTCAGGGGGGAAAAAATCATGACATTTTTAAGTGACACTTGCATGTTGAAATTTAATGTCATTTAGAGAGTGATGTCATATCTAAAGGGCTGGCAACCATTTGAGGTTTGAGGATTGACTAAATGATTTATTGCCACCCTCCCTTCTGTCTCTCCAGATGTCTGCATGCCCTTTAATTTTCTCATAGCTTGTCTTACGACGTGTAATTACCTCTTCGGTAACTCAATGACTTTATTTGTGACCATTATCGTGCTTATTTTGGTGAGGCAAGTCACGAACAAGATAGATAATCTGATAGAAAAGTTTGCACGTGCACTGTAAACCGCTATCTTGGTAAAACTTTGAGAAAAGGGAGATTTTAAAGCTGATAGTCTGAGGATAAACACACACACACACAAACACTGAGATTGGATTCAAAGTTAAATCATGGGTGATAAGAAGCATTTGCTTCAATCACAAACAGCTTAAAAGCCCCTCTATCATATTCATCAACACACACGATTCCCCCTTAATCACACTCTCACTCAAATCCCTTTATTTCCAGCCTGACAGGCAGCATGCATGGCGGGGAATACAGATAAAGATTCTAAACGTAAACGCACACACAATACATATATATATATATAAATGCACGATGCAAAGTAGAAAAAAGTTAAAGAAGCTGCACAGAGAATGCAATTTTAAGAGAAAAAAAGTGCATGAAATAGCATTCTCTTTATTTCAAGGTGCAAAGATTTGTGTTTAAAGACATTTGCAAGGAGAGAGAGGAGATGTGCACACAAAGAAGCTATTGATGAGCAGACTGGCCTGTCCCACCAAACCAGGAGAATATTAACACTTGAGCATCATCTACCTGCATCTAAACATCAGGACCCTCCAGCCCTTTTAGCACTGACATGTAGGACTGCTGACACACTGTATCCGCTCTCCTCTGTTGAGTGTGACTCCACAAAATCTCCTTCAACTATGAGCCTGGGATTTCCTCTCCACATGAAAAATCCCTCTCTGCTCATTTGTAGACATTAACGCAGCCTAGATGCGCCTCATCTTTCCGGAGACGACTTTTAACTGTTTGAGATACGACGTGGGGTTTAAGTGGTTGTTGATTCATTTTGAACTTGTTTTGTTGTTTTTCTTATTTCGTGAGAATGTCAGCTCAGTGCAGAGGGCTTAAACATGAAAACAAATAATAAAACAATTAAAACACATTAGCGCTGCAGATGGAATATCGTGCCCAACTTGGCCATTCCTCTAAACACTGTGCGTACACCACAGTCACGCATGCCAACGCAGTCTGAAAGCAAAGCCACGCAGTTTACCTTTATTTCCCACCGCGCACGCGCACACGCAAGCCGCCCAACCGCAACACAGCGATACCCTCTCAGACACGCGCTCGCAAACCCCGTGCAGGCGCAGACTGAAAGCCTCCAAAACTCACCCTTGGACGGGAAGAAATCCCCCACGAGCAGCCCCAGCAGGAGGAGGAGCGGGAGGTCGCGCCTCAGCCCTCCCGGTGCCTTCACGTTCAGTCTCCTCCTCGGCACCAGCAGCCTCCCCGGCGCTCCCAAATCCGTCATCTCGCTATTTAATAAATCCAAGCTGAATGAATTGGAAAGTCCTCTCCCCTCCTTGCCGCTCTGCTTGGCTGGAAGAAGCGGAGGGGGGGTGTAAAGAGGAAGGCAGCCCCCCTCCTTGATTTTCTTTCGTCTTTATGCCAACAAGAAAAGAAAAAGAAGAAAAAATAAAAAAAAATAAAAAATAAACAACAAGCGGAGATCAATCACGAATATCCCTCACGCGCACGTCCATGTTCGTGTCTGGACAGGACAACCGGTGGCGGGTCGGCGGTCTGAGGTCGGACAACGCGCCGCTGGTGTGAGCTGTCATAGCAGAGAGAGTGGAGGAGCGGAGGACAGGGATGGAGAGAGAACCGGAGGAGGAGAGGAGAGGAGAGAGATGGTCGGTAGGTCCGCACAGCACGGCGCGCGAGCAGCGACTGAGACCGGAGAGGGAGGGAGGGGGGTGAGGGGAGGGGGGCGGGGGGGGTGAGCACGGGAGAGGAGAGGCAGCCGCAAAGAAAGAGGCAGAGGTTAGTCTGAGACGTGAAGGGGGGGATGGATAGAGGAGAAGACGGGAAGGAGAAAAAAAGAGTGACCAGGTGGATAAAAGAAGGTGAGGCAGGGAGGAAGGAATGGAAGAAAAATAGGTAATTTAAGGGAGGAAGAAAAATTGGGTGTGAGAGGGGAAGAGATGAATGGCTAACAGGTTTATGGAAAACTGAAAGAGGGAGAAAAGGGGAGGAAATGGAAGAAAAAGTAAAGAAAGCCAAAAAATATGCAATAAAGACAAGAAAAGTGGTTTGAAAATGAAAGAAATATAGAAAAAAGAGTGGCAGGAAATTTAAAAAAATGTGGGGACAGGAGAAAAGACAGGATGAGGTGAGAACACACAAAAAAGAGAAAACAAGTGAACAGAAATAAAACTAAAACGTTAAGGAAAGGTGTGAAAAGAGAAGAGAAAACAGAAAGGGGAAGGAAAACAAAAAATACAGAGAAGGGAAAATTTTTAAATAGAGATGAAATGGTTGATTAAAGTGCAAGAAAAGAAGGAATGCAGCTCACACATTCCATACAGTACATGTAAGTAAGCCTTTAAAAGTCACATGATGCCTAAAAACCTCATACGTATTTTGAATGTCTTCCAAAAACTGTAAACACCACCTGATGATGATGATGATGATGATGATGATGGTGGTAGTGATGATGATGATGATGATGATGATGATGATGATGATGATGATGATGATGATGGTGGTAGTGATGATGATGATGATGATGATGTGTGTGTGTGTGTGTGTGTGTGTGTTTGCACCCCAAATCAAGCTATGAGCCAGTTATTGAGCCCCAGTCCCTCGTGGCATGTGCAAAGGATCACGCTAACAAGATTACAGCGCTGCAAACACATCATGACGAATCAGGCTGCTGAGCCACTAAAATGACCAACAGCAGAGGTAAATGCACATCTCACAACCCCATCAGGTGCAGCCCTGCAAAAACACTACTATATTCACCATGTTTTCCAAGACATAGGTGAAGATTTGTCACTTGTTGCTATTAAAACATTCAGATAGTTTACCATTAGCTTCAGTTTACAAATATTCTGGTGAATTATTTGATAAAATTTACAGTGCTTATAATATGTCTTTGGAGAGATAACACGAAAAAAATGACTTACCCACGTGAAAACAAGCCATGACTTAATCTAGTTGGGAATATTTTTGGTCAGCGGCTCTGCATGTTTTGCATGTGTTGAAATAATCCACAGCGAAAGTGCTCCAATTTTGCGTAAGTATGGAAAAAAACAACAGAATTTGAGCAAATCCTCGTTTTGCTTTAGACCTCCAAACAAACCCCCGTGGGTGCTTTGACCACATGGTGGAGGATTTGTCAGCTCCCAACAGTCTGCTTTCCCCTTTTTCATTAAAACATTTTTTTCCACAATAGATTTGTCACTAATCTCTCATCTGGTTAATCCACATAAGTACATGTCTTGTTCTGACAGTTAACCATCTTAACTTTGATACCATGTCGTTGCATGCTGGAGTGTGAGATTGCCACATGCTTTTTTTTTATGTGTGCTCGGCAGCTGTTAAATGTTAGAATGTGTGTTTTAGTGAGCGTGTGTGTGTGTTTTAGTGTGTGTGTGTGTGTGTGTGGGTTGAGCCATTTCACGGCATTACTGTGAGTCATCCATCAAGCTGGTAGCTCTCTGTGCATTGGGATAGTTTGTCATTTTATATATATTTAGACAAAAAAATGGTTTGTGTTGTGAGGTTTTAGAAGATCAAAAATGAGCTAGTTTCAATGCAGACGAGGCAGATATTTAACCTTAGATAGATGATAGATAGATGATAGATAGATAGATGATAGATAGATAGATAGATAGATAGATAGATAGATAGATAGATAGATAGATAGATAGATAGATAGATAGATAGATAGATAGATAGATAGATAGATAGATAGATAGATAGATAGATAGATAGATATTTGATTCAGCACCACAGACAGCTCCCTAATGAATCTCAGTGTACTAACGCTGCCATCTTCTGGTCAAAGATAGACTGCAGGAGAAACAACTTTTTTTAACTTGGAAAAGTAAAAGCTGAAGTTTACTTTCAGCAGACATACTCTGTTGGTCATGTCTGGATTGAGTTACAATGATGTATATATTTTATCCGAAGCCATCACTGCCTGAGATATCTGTGCAGAAGTCAAGAGATGAACGATGAATCCTGGTCATTTTGGGACACTATCCTGCACTATCCTCCTCTTTGCAAACTTTTCCATCACCACCTGAGAAATTATGTATATCTCCAAAAACAATCATCATAAATTATATTCTGTGATTTATGATGACACAAAGCAGCTAGGTATTAGCAAACATAGCTTTAGCTTCCTTATGCTAACAGGCTCTAGTGATGCCACAGCAAGCAATTAACCTTTAGTGTCCACAAGAAGACAAAAGCTTAGAAAAATGGTTTTTCTTTGCATTTTTTTTATTTGAGGAGATGAAAATTTTAAATTAAGTTATGGTAATGTTAATATAATAATAATAATAATAATAATAAATAATTACGTAACATAATGTCTAACATTTTATTCAAACTTCTTTCATTTTTTATAGTTTATTACCTTTCTTTCCATGCTTCAGTAAGATAAAAGGACTAAACGTTCTGTTGACCTACAGGTCAAAGAGTTAACATACATGCAGCATAAATCACAATTAAGTCATGTTAGCAGAACAAACCACACATCTTTAGCATTCTTTATGAAATCACACTGTCAGGCAGGAAGTGTGGACGTTTAAAATGTGTCACATCTAAAACAGTCCTGGCAGAAACAGTCCAGGCTCTGTTATCAGTCTTTCTGACAGAACATGACCTACAGATGATTCTGATCTCTAGACTTTGGCACATCGTCAACACGTTCTAATTCGTCATCATTTGACATTTAATAGCACAATGCACTCCTCCTCTTCTTCTTCTTCTACTTCTAGGAGGACGAAACCCATAGGACAAGTTTTTAGACTTAAATAAAAACTTTTTAAAGAAGCATTTGACATAAACAAGCAAACTACTCTTAAATCCAAACCTGGTCCTTAACTGTAACAAATCAACAAACCCAATAGCTGAGAGACACACACCGAGGCCTTGGTCCTTGTATCGTGGTGATTATCGAAACCTGATGACTCCAAGGTCCACTATTCAGATCGTTTTGCAAAATTCTCTATAAACAAGCCCAATTATTTTAAAATTAAAATTACTGGGCATCTTGATTGACATTTTTGACCCCGAACAGTTATGATCATTTTACTAGTTCAGCTATCAATGAACAAAAAGTACACCTACTGTAAGTCTGGTTGAAGGGTGCAGGTTGAGATGAGAGATTCCACATATTCACTGAGGAGAACAGCACCATTCACTGTGGATCTGGGTCTTTCTTTGCCTCACAAATAAAGGAATACCAATTTAAGATAATTTGGATCAATTTCCTTCACAGTTTTGTACCGCTTGTTGCTTGCTGGTCTTACAGAGACTCACTGGTGCTGCTTAAGCAACTCGAACACTGGTTACCTCTTTTCCACTAGTTTCCACACAGGTTCTGTAATTACTCTCCATTGTGGTTTTGGTTTGAGTGGTTTCCATTTGTAGCAAAGACTGCAAGTCACTTTAACCACTCGGCTTATTATTCAGTGATCATAAAGCATGATCAACTATAAGATGAGGGAACAACTTTAAATTGGAGTCAGTAATCAATATAGCCATTAACCGTTTTGTTTTTTGACTCACAGACCTGTCCTGTGAATGCATGAAATCATTCAAGGTTTGATGTTTTCTGCTTTATTTTGAAGAGACAAAATGTAAGAAAAAGTGGTCTTCTCATTTTGAGCTTAAATAAAACTTCTCCAAATGACGTCTGTACTGATGTTAACAGGAAACTAAAGATGAGACAAAATAAATCTTCTAACTCCAGGCCTTTTTTTTACCTCACTATGCAAAAACCGGAAGCACATTTAGATCAATACGATAATTTACTTTGAAGATTTCTGAGGAGGAAAACAAAGTTTTGTTGCTTTGAGGAAATGTTTGAAATTTTGAGGGTTTGAGATGTTTTATCTTTACAGGCTTTTTTGGTTTCACCTCAAAAAAGGAAACTTTTTCGCTAAGCTAAATTCACTTTAGATGTTAAAACACCTTCTCTCAGTAAATAAACATCGACAGTGGTAAGAAGGACCTCTACAACAGCGACACTCAGATAGTTATTTAGTTTTTCATGATTGAAAGGCTTAATTAATCAAATGCAGAAACAAGGCTTTTAGAATGTTCTTCCTCAACTTTCAGTGAACCACTGCACTAACTGTCAGCTCCACAGTCTGTTTAGAGCTGATGCAAGATTAACAGAAATCTCAGGATTTTGGATTTTATGTCTAACGTTTTGTTTGAAATCATGTCCAAAAAATGTTGAATTAATATGACAAAAATATGGAAGAAATTAACATTAAATAGTCAAGTTTTGCAAATGATTCACTTTAACTGATGTCAAACTCTTGAAAAATGTAAAAATAATTTTTGCTTTATGTGGATTTAGACATACATTTCCTTATCCAAAGAAACTAAAAACAACCATAGGCACGAAGACTTTCATCAAAAGATTCATTTTCATCAAAGAAATGACGCAGATGAACAAATATCGAAATACATGCTGGAAAAGTTATTGCTCGGACTCGCCTGTAAATATTCCTGAACAGCTCAACAATTGCTCTGAAAAATAATTATTGTATTTATTATTTACAGCCTCCTGTTGAATTGTTTTTGAACACTTTGTGGGCTTCTAGATGAAAACTAAATCAGCACTCCCACTGGGGTCGTTCTGTGCACTTCATCAAAATAAATTGGTTACTCAGCGTTTTGTTCCGGCTGATGTTATTTCACTTGTAATATTTTGACACATTCACTTTCTGTAAGACTATTTTATGTTGTAGAAGTACAAACAAGTTTCAGAATTATTGTGCAAAACTCTTTAAGTACAACAAAACCTAACTTTGTTTTCTCTCTCTCTATTGCTCTCTCGCTGTGTGTGTGTGTGTGTGTGTGTGTGTGTGTGTGTGTGTGTGTGTGTGTGTGCGTGCGTGCCTGCGTGCGTGCGTGCGTGCGTGTCATCAGTTAAAAACTTATGTGCTGCTTACTTTGTTCTGCTTCAAACAAAAACAACAGCATTTTGTTTTAAAGAATAAATAAGTAATTAACAACTTGTTTGCATTCTTTGAGAATAAAATTAGAAATATGAGAGGATATTTCTCACTACCATCTCTTACCTGTTGTGTTTATCATCCTCTTACCTTTTTGTTGTCATTCTTTATACTTGTACATTTTCAGGACGTGTGTGTTTTTCTGAAAAAACGTGAGCCAACTTCAAGGCCCGTTGATATTCTCTCAATGTCCTTGTTTCTCTAAATTTCTGGCCTGATTGGCCCCTGCATATAGTGGCTATCATTAACCTATCCCCTCTCCTTTTAAGTGTAGCCTTGTTGCACTGATCCTTAAGAAACCTCATGTGGACCACTCTCAGCCATTACAGGTCCATTTCTAAAACACATTTTGACTTGTAGCTAACCAACAGAGTTATTTTTCTGGAACAAAACAACGTTTTTAATAAAAACAATCTGGTTTTGTAAAATGCATTCAATAGAATCTGATTTGCTCCAAGTATCCAGTGAAATCCTGATGACAGCAGTCGCTAAAAAGTTCAGTTTTATTCTTCTTCTCTGTGACTGTTGATCTGAGCACCTTAATTAACATTATTCACAATTGGTGGTAATTGTTTTAGAGTGGCTCAAATATTACATTTTCAAAGAGACAACTCAGTGTCTGTATAAACCAGATTATGTCAGGTACTACAAATCTGCTGTGTGGGGTACCACAAGGCTCCGTTTTGGGCCCACTCTTGTTTTCAGTATATAAATACACCCTGTTGGACAGGACATGAAAATGTCTCCTCCCACTTTTATGCAGATGACATTCAACTGTTTTGCTTTAAGGATTCTGAGT
This sequence comes from Callopanchax toddi, assembly GCA_006937965.1. Lineage (NCBI taxonomy): Eukaryota > Metazoa > Chordata > Actinopteri > Cyprinodontiformes > Nothobranchiidae > Callopanchax > Callopanchax toddi. The sequence continues at coordinate 199,719 of SSNR01000521.1, forward strand.
TGTTCAAACTGCCTGAACAACTTAAATGTCAATCAGAAACCAGTAACTGGTTACAAATAACTTTTACTGAATGTCTGATTATTGCCTCAGAAAACATGGGTTCTTGAGGAAGACTTGAGGAGTTTAGAAGTTGTTTTTTGACCAGTTGTTGTCTCTAGATGGTCACTCAGAACAACTGGCCTGAAGCAGTTTTTACCATCTGAGAAACATTTCCAAACAAGGCTGGTATTTAAACATTGACAAGATCGTTATTCGTGCCTTTATCGCTTCTAGTCTAGATTCTTGTAATACACTTTTCACATGGTTTAACAGAAAAGCCCTTGATGGTCTTCAGTTGGTCCAGGAAACTGCAGCAAGGAACCAATAGAGAAGCTCCCATCACTCCTGTTTAATGTCTCTGTACTGGTTACCAGTTAACTTTAGAATTCATGTTAAAATCCTGAACTTAACTTTTATGGCTCTGCATGGTCAAGCTCCTCCTTATGTTACTGACCTGTCAAAGTCATGTAATCCAACTTGAACCCCAGGTCCTCAAAAGAAAACCTGTCGTTTTAAAGACCAGCTATAAAGCCAGAGGGGTTAAACTGTAGAATAAACTTCCTTTATTTTACATTGTATTGAAAAACTGAACTCCTTTAAAATAACAGCTGAAGACTTTCATATTCAAATGTGCTTTAACTTAATTTTTATGATGCATGTTTCACAAGATAAAATATTTTGAGATATGTTTTTTCTTCTTCTACAAAACAGAATGGCTGAATGGACGTCCTCCAAGGTGAGTCCATATTTATGTTAGAGATGTAGGGGGCAAGGAGATCAGGAAATCAAGCCTATAAGTCAGTTTGTCCATCTCAGGAGAATTAAATGTGAATGAGATCCTAATCTTAATCTTAACAGCTGGATTATGAACCAAAACATAGATAGGAGGATGGATTTGAAGGCTCCACAGGTATCCATCTGAAAAGGTGGCATTTCCTTTTTTTATCCAGACCAAGATTTCAGTTTCTTTTCCATGTAACGTAAATACAAAAATAATTATGCACTACTGGTAGGAGAGACTTTTCTTTTTTTACAATTTCCATTACAGCAAAATGACAAAAAATGACCCCTCATGAAACATCTAAGTTCCATCTTTTCTGCTTCTTTAAAAACCATCAGTTTAGAGTGTGCTGATATTGAAGCTGTAATCGTGCTTGCATGCTTTCAAAATTACTGTCATTGCACAGAGCATAAAATATAATAATAATAATAATAATAATAATCTTTATTTATAAAGCGCCTTTCATACAGAAAAAACTGTAACTCAAGGTGCTTAACAAGTTAAAATGATCCCACATAAACCACATTCCCATCCCTCCCCCATAAAAAGCACACATACGCATACACACACACACACACACGCACACACACATGTACACATACACACAAAGGACATTGGGCTGAGTACAGATGAGCAGGTTCTAAGGAAACGCCATCAGAGGAGCCCTCTGCACCGGCAGCAGCAGGTCAACAGCAGCAGCAGCCAACGCACCGACATAGGGCGACCAGAGGAGGCAGGGCTGAGACCCCACCTCCACCTTGAACCACCTGGAGAACCAGAGGAGGCAGGGCTGAGACCCCACCTCCACCTGGAACCACCTGGAGAACCAGGCAGCCACAGCTGACCGCTCCCGAGGCAGAGGACTCCCTCAGAGGAAACACTGGAAGGAAGATTAAAATAACAAGTTAAAATATAAAATAACATAAGATAAATATAAGAATAAACAATAAAACTGTGATAAAACTAACTAAATACCTAAAATCTATTAGACTAAAATCAGCTAAAGGTTAGACTAAAAGCAGTTAAACAGGCTAAAAGTAATTAAACACAATAAGTTAAAATTCCACTAAAAACAGTTAAACAGGTTAAATAAATAAGAAGTAAAAAGGTGAACTAAAAGCATTTAAACAGACTATAATAAATAATACTCAGTTAAAAGCTAGCTTAAAAAGGTGGGTCTTGAGCCTGCCTTTAAACACATGAACGTTCTCTGCAGCCCTGAGGTTCTCCGGCAGCCTGTTCCAGAGGTGAGGGCCATAATAATAAAAAGACGCCTCACCGTGAGTATGTGTTCTAACTTTAGGGATGACAAGCAGACGGCTGCCAGAGGAGCGCAGAGACCGCAGAGGTTCATACGGTAAAAGCAATTCTGAGAGATAAGAAGGCCCAAGACCATTAAGACACTTAAAAACCATTAAAAGAACCTTAAAATCGATCCTAAAACACACAGGTAACCAATGCAAAGACTTCAGGATGGGTGTAATGTGCTCCCGCCTCCTGGTCTTCGTCAGGACACGTGCTGCTGAATTTTGTAGGAGTTGTAGACCTGAGATACTCTTTTTGGGAAGACCAGAAAGCAGGGCATTACAGTAATCCATTCTACTGGTGATAAAAGCATCAGTGTCTCTGTGTTGGCCCGAGAGAGAATGGGGCGGACTCTGGCGATGTTCTTTAGGTGATAAAAACCTATCTTAGTAACGTTTTTAATGTGAGGGATAAAAGTCAGCTCAGAGTCAAAAATCACACCCAGGTTCTTCACTTGTACAGAAGGATTCATAGACAGCGATTGTAGTTTTGGTCAAAGTTTCTCTCTCTGAGCCTCAGGACCGATGACTAAAACCTCAGTTTTGTCCCGGTTGAGCTGGAGAAAGTTTTCTGCCATCCAGGATTTAATGTCTGAAATACAGTTAAAAAGTACTTCCACTGGCCGTGTGTCATCAGGAGACACGGAGATGTACAGCTGTGTGTCATCAGCATAACTGTGAAAATGAACTCCGTGTCTTCTGATGACGCTGCCGAGAGGGAGCATATAGAGGTTAAAAAGCACTGGGCCTAAAACTGAACCCTGGGGCACACCACATGTGATCCTGTGGACCTTAGAGGAGCAGGTATCTAGACTTACCATAAAAGTCCTGTCTGTGAGGTAGGATGTGAACCATTAGTGGACAGCACCAGAGAGGCCGGTCTGTTTTAAACGGGTTAAAAGAATGGTGTGGTCCACTGTGTCAAAGGCAGCGCTTAGATCCAGTAGGACCAACACCGTCAGCTTCTGTGAATCAGAATTTAATCTAAAATCATTTAAAATCTTCAGAAGGGCCGTCTCGGTGCTGTGGTTCACCCTAAAACCAGACTGACATTTCTCCAGGACATTATGTCCATTAATAAAATCATTAAGCTGAATAAAAACAAGCTTTTCTAAAATTTTGCTCAAAAACGTGAAGTTAGATACCGGTCGGTAGTTGTTCAAATCATTAAAATCCAGATTGCTCTTCTTCAACAGGGGCCTGACCACCGCCCCTTTAAAGGCAGCAGGAAAGACCCCCGTCTGGAGGGAGCAGTTCATCAGGGTTAGAATCTCCTCTCTAAAATAATTATAAAACTGCTTAAAAAGAGAAGTGGGAATCGGGTCCAGAACACATGTGGTGGCTCTCACTGAGGAGAAAACTTTATCAAGACTCTCAGCTCCCACCAGAACAAAGCTGTCCAGTGTTTCCTCTGGTAGAGACACACACTCAGAGTCATCTAAAACCACGTTCCTTTGAAGTGATCAAATGTTACATCTGATGGCGTCTACCTTCCCCCTGAAGTGGTCTGCAAACTCCTCACAAAGAGTGTCTGAGGGGGGTTTCTGGCACGCATTGGTAGCACGGTTAAAAAGTTTATTGATTGTTGAAAATACAATTTTGGGGTTGTGCTTATGGTCTGAGATGATTTTGGAGAAGTATTCATTTCTTGAGATCCTTATTGCATTCTTGTATGATCTGAGTAATTCTTTGTATATTTGATAGTTTACCATGATTTTATTTTTTCTCCATTTTCTCTCTGCCGCCCTGCAATTTCTCTTCAGTTTTTTGAGTTCTTCGTTTCTCCACGGTGATGCATGTTTTGACTGTAATGTTTTAACTTTTAGTGGAGCGAGCAGGTCGAGAGTGGACTGAAGCCTACTTTTAAAATCATTGATGATAAAATCACAGGGGGCAGGTAAAACAATAGCAGGAATCTTTCCAAAAACTTGTAGAAAACCAGCAGCCACTTCAGGGGTTAGATGACGCATATAAGAATAAAGACAAACACATACTTGATAATTGTGCAATTACTTTTATAGATTTGCTTCGAGGGACATCTTCTTTCTAAAGACTGACAGAAGAGAAAAGCAGTGAAAATTCACATCAAAACAGCTGGAGTCATCGATGTTTTAGTGTAAATATGTGACCTTCCTTGTGTTTGTAGTCATTTTTAATTTACTTTTCAGATAAACCTTGGACAGAGGACTCACTGCCTTTTTAATAAAGGGCTACAAAAAGTAAGAGCACTTCTTTGACCAATCAATAATTAATAATAACATGTGATTGGTGTACCAGGTTAAAGAAATTCTTCTGTTTTTAAATGATCAGAAGAGGATATCTTCCTCAGCATTCTGTAGTGAGTCTGGGTCAACAAAGGAGGACCTTAATTGACTTGACTTGAGTCCCTGAAGGCTAAAAAACTGAACATTTTAATGAGTGCAGATCCAAGGTGAGCCTCTATTTATTTAACTTGACAGCAAAAGTTTTCAGACATCTTTTTTATACAAGAATGTTGAACTACTTTGCAGGGCTGGACCAGGTCCAAGTTCCCTTTGAGTGTCTTCAGATTCAAACACACATCCCTGTCTGGAGGGAAATTATGTGCTGAGTGTGTGTATGTTTTACCGAGTTATTAAAGAACACACCTGCTTTCCTCTGAAGCTGTAAGTTAAACATGAAGCCTTTTAAGATGTCGATCGATGGGGAAGAATGTAAAATTTTTAAAAAGTGCAGAGTGTAGGACAAAGGCCAAGAAGATCTTAAAGTTTGACAAGAAAAGAAAGTCAAGAACGTTATGAATCTGACAAAAGTTAAATGCTACGAAGAAGATCATGATGTTAAAAGAAAATGAGGTTAAAAAAGCATGATCGAGTAGGAAAGGAGAGGATATAAGAGGACAAAAGGAACATAAAATATATTTTACTTATTCTGGAAACTTCATTGATTATAAATATTTTTCATCTTTTTCTCTTCCCCCAAAAAGTAAAATCTACAGCCTAAGTACTTTTGAGATACTTTATTGAGTTTAAACAACTAAAATCCTTCATGAGGCAAATAAATAATCACTAAACTAAGTTTATTGATAAAATTATTCATACCCAACAGATTTAGGTTCCAGCAGCACCATTTTTAAGAACAGCTACGAGGGCTGAACTAATTAACACCTTAGTTAATTGGTTAGGTTTCAGCTGCTGCTTCAAACCTTTATGCCAGTAAATTAGTACAAAAACAACAAATACTTTGCTTTAAGCTAAAGTGCTAAATTATTCACTAATATAAAACAAAGTTAAAGTGTTTGATTATCTTTAAACTGGAATGAGGAGGCAGAATGGTTTTACTGCAACATCTTAAGGCTTCAAGCTTTATTTAATCCTTAATTGCCGAAATAAGCCATTGAAAGATATACATTCAGTTTGATATAAAAAGGCACATTTATGTTACTCACTTTACTGTAATTTAGTTCTATTGTTCGCAAACGCAAATGTGTTAAGGTCCTATGTGCTTAAATTTTTTAAAAGCTTAATATATTCTTGTGTAATGTGAAATTATTAAAGGGATCTAATTCACTTTTTTTTTCTTTAACTTACTCACAAGTCTACAATATGGCAAAGTGGGGGTTATTTTTGGTGTTTTTAACCACATCAAACCACTTATTGCCTTGAAATGACCAGATGGGAGTACTAGAATTAATATTTTCATCCAAAAACGGCCATATCCAGTCTTATATGGGTTTCTGCCCTCTGGTGAAGGATCAAAAGGTGGTATTTTATTACTCTTGTCTTTATTACTTATTATAACAGATGATTAATATTGTTGTTTTCAGCCAATAAATAGTTATTTTTACACCAACGGTTTACATCATTATTATTATTAACTCATATTTCAGGCTTTAAAGGGTAAACTATGCTCAGAATGGAGGATTTACATTCCAATATACTGGCTCCTATAAATGTGACTGATTGGCTTATTTTAAAGAATCAAATTTTACTACATTATCATCAGTACACCTGTGATTCAGTATTTTAGTGAAGCTGCAAACCTGGTAAAGGACACAGGAACATTTACAGAGCATTTAGAGTCCAAAAAGCAAAGGCTTCATTCTCAAATTGGAGACTTTTCCTGAAAATAGGTTTTCCACTCTGATAGCATGCTAAATAAATTATCAAGGAGCCTTTGTCAGAAAGATGACCAAGAAGACAATCATCAATGTGAATGAGACACTTCTAAAGATGGAGGAACTCTGAACAACTTTCAGGTCAGAATGCTACAGAGCAGGTCTTAATGGGAGAGACAGCAGACAGAGGTACTTCTATCCAAAAATAAAGCAGCAGCACTGATTTTACACACAAAAAAACACCTGACTGTCTCTCAGATGATGAGGAGTAAAATCCTTTGATCTGATTTAAAACAGACTGAACTATTTGCTCAATACTGCATTCAACTGAAACCCAATGAAAGACCTGCAGTGATACAACAGAGTCTAAATATGAACTGAGAGACCTGAAAGCACAGAACTTAGTCGAAGTGGAAAAAATCTACTAAGGAAAATGAATCTGTGTGGAAAAAAACAAGAAACAATACCCCCCCCCCCCCCCCC